>CM021101.1:736776468-737273578 GCA_007115665.2 Sequoiadendron giganteum | reverse complement strand
AAATGTTTTCTGAAGACAATTGAAAGAAACTACCTTTGGATATAATAAATCCATGCCTCATTACATTCAGTAATTTATTGCATCAATGAAACTAAATTAAAATTACGTCCTTTCAGACAAAGGAGAAATTAACACTAATCATTTGATTTCCCTACTCGCTTTTTAAATAATAATAAACTAACCCTTTATTTCAACTATTCAGAAAATATCATTTTAATGAAATACTATTGGTCCTTTGCAAAAATACATCGTTTACCCTTTCAATTATATTATTTCCAAAATAAATCCATCAATTTAATCTCTCTACAATAATTTAAAATTTCTCAAACAATTTAAATTATGCCTCCATTTAATCAACTTTTAAAAAAATAAAAATCTTCAACTATAAATAAATATATCTAATATTCTAATAATATATTATACAATATTAATTATTAATATATATGTATTTTAATCATATATATATTAATAATTTAATATTATAAATATAACAATAAAATATTAAAATAAAATTTATTTATTTTTATTTTTTATTTTTTTTAAAACACTTATGCATTAGATAGAGGTGCATACACCTTAGGCCGCATGCCACATTTTAGGGCCGACCACATTTTACTTTACCAGGTAGCGGTCTAAGGTGGGCGGCGACTGTTATTGGCCGCGGGTTGAAGGGGCGGCGACGGATCTGAGGTGGGGCGGCAGTCGTGGTTTCGGTGGGGCGGCGGTGGTGACACAGCCGAGCCCCACACAATGGGCGGCTGTGTAAACACATCCGACCACTGTGTGGTATCGGCTGTGTAACCACACAACCGACCACAGTGGCGGTCGCCCAGCGCGGCTCCCCCCAACGCATCTCCCATGGGGGGCGTGGTGGGGGTGAGCCCCAACGCCTCCCCCAAAACTTTTACTTGTTTTTTATTTTATTTTATTTTGAACCCCTCTACGGATTTTTAAAAAAGTCCGAAAATCTTTTATTAAAACCATGGTTTTTTCAAATCTATTTTTTTTTAAAACAACATAGTGCCATAAAAACACAATATAAATGATATATATACATACTTATATGTATATTTAAATATCCTCCAAGAAAATACCAAAATTAATTGAGCAAGAAATAATTAAAATGAACATCATCAGTCAAGAACAACATTTCCGTTGAAGAACTTCATTTTCAAACAAAGATCTCCAAGTTTTGAAACAAGATTTTAAATGAATTTATTATTTTTCAACAAGAAATATCTGAGTTTCCAAACAAAGATTTTACAAGCAACATAACCAATTACATAAACCTTTTCAAATTCAAAATCAATTTAAATAGCATGAACCTGGAATTCTGGAGCTTGAGAAAATCCAAAAATGGTGCTTAGCTTCCAACCTTGCTTCCCACTTCAACTCCACAAAATTTTCACAACTTAAATTCAAAACCCCCAAAATTGAAAAATCTTTCCTCCTTCCAATTCAATCCCTTTCAAAAAATTTATGATCCAAATTTGAGGAGAAAATTCAATAATAAAGAAATTTTATCCAAAAAATATCCATGCACCAACCCTCATAAATTTTCAAAAACAGAAAATAGGAATAACTCATTTTCTTCAATTTTTGAATTCAACTTTCAAATTTGACTTTTTTGATTATTTTCATAATTTTCAATTTCACATAATAAAATTCATAATTTCAAAATGAACTTATCTAATTTCAACAAAACCAATTTAATTAATTAATAAATAAGTCTAATCCACGATTAAATTATTTATTAATTAAATTAAATTAATTAATAAAATAAATTACGTCATTAACATAATACCAGTACAATTTCAATTTCACAAATTAAATGCATACAACCATATGATTACCCTTTTTAACTTGCAATTAAATAAACAAGGAGAGGGAGCAATAATCAAAACAACACAACCCGACAAACAACTAATGACATACAAGGACTAGGGTGACAACTTGGCACAAAAACCTAGCTACTATCTTCCAATCAAATACCGTTGGGTATTGAACACGCTCTAACCTGTGAAACCAAGTGGAGTCGATGTCCTATACCTGTCAACCCGTAAATCAAGTAAACAACAACATAAAATACACACCGTGAAGAGGAAATCATGGGATCGTAGGGCGCTCACAAGTGAGTGATGCGATCCGTCCCCTTCACCAATATAATATTACTAACTGATTAATCTAACATCATTAATATGATCAAAAGCATAAACATCATTAATTCAATTATCCACTATGCTAATCCAAAGCATGACATAATAATAACATCAGGATAAAATACCAATTACCAAGGTCAAAGCACTAATAGAAAATAAGGCCTAACCAAATAGAACACTGTTCGATCGAATGAGAAAAACGGAGGGGTCTTACATTGAGGATTTAAGGTTTGGGGATTTAAGGGTTGAGGGATTAGGGTAGAGGGTCTAATGTATAGGGTTGAGGTTTGAGGGATTAAGGGGTTGATGGTTTATGGGTTGAGGGTTTAAGGATTGGGGGTTGAGGGATTAAGGGTTTAAGGGTTGAGGGATTAAGGGTTTAAGGATTAGGGTTGAGGGTTGAGGGTATAGGGATTATGGTTTAGGGTCCAATGTATAGGGTAGAGGGTAGAGGGTAGAGGGTAGAGGGTAGAGGGTTTAATGTATAGGGTAGAGGGTTGAGGGATTAAGGGGTTGAGGTTTTAGGGGTTGAGGGTATAAGGTTGAGGGTCCAATGTATAGGTTATATGTTTTAGAATTGAGGGTTGAGGGTTTAATGTATAGGGTAGAGAGTTGAGGGATTAAGGGTTGAGGATGTTGGAAGATGACGTTGTCCGGAAACATGAGCATGGTATGTACATATTGCATGATCCAATGTTGTCATTGATGTAAAAATTGTTGTGGATCATTCTAGCATGATTTAGAAGTGTTTTTGAAGATATTTGTATAGGTTAAGTTGGTCCAAAAAGTACAATTATTCAAAAATTTGCCTAAGTATCAAATCTACCAATATAGTGGTTCAGTGCATTAGTTTTTAGGTCCACACTCCACCGTAAATAGAGATATCACTCTGCAATTCTAACAGTAATTTGACGATCATCAGATGCATCTAAATCCAAGAGATTTTGTTGTTTGGTTAAGTATCCTAGAAGATATGAATGACAGAGTTCAATTATGTATAGTGCAATTATTTCCTATACATAGTATTGGTGTGGGAGATTCCACATTCCTTTGTGGATGAATATTTTGTGTTGCGGTGTTAAAGATAAGCTTCAAGATGTCAATTGAGTAGTAATTCTAGATGGGATCGAGTTTTGAGTTCCATGTGTGGCGAATTGGGTAAACAGATGAAGGTTTTTGTGTTTAGGTCTTATTTGGGGCCGATCTAACACATTCGAAGTATTAATGTGTTGCATTATTATGTAGGACCTATACTAGGTCTATCTCGACCTATATTGAGGTAAATTGAATTTTTAATTAAGGCACGAGATGTGAATGGAAATTTTTAAGGATGAAAAGTTCAAATTTTGTGTGTTACATCCAATTAGGCCGACCTAATTGATGTTACACTTAATATGGATATATATAGGAGATTGATTTTGATGTTTTGATGATGAGGTGCGCGTGATGAGTGATAGATGACATGTATGGTTTTCCACTTACATGTGTGTGATGAAAATGTGATTAGAGTTGTGTGAATTGTGAATTTAGAGTAGAGTAGTGCATTGATCTAGATCAATGCAAAGATTGTTTTGTAATTCATTAGAACCATAATTTAACATACTGTAGATGTAATTATAATAGTTCAATAGGTTGTGAGCCACCCCTTCTATCTTCTATCTTATTCTCTATGGGCAGTGAGTCCATTGGACAATGAGTCCACATGTAATGAGAATTTTTGTAATATACTATATCCAGATATAATATATTATGAGCTAACACTCACTGTGGTTTTTCCAATTTTGGGTTTTCCATGTAAAAATCCTAGTGTTCATGTGTTATGTGATGTTGTGGATGTTTCATGCTTTCTTTTCTTATATCAATTGAATGTGCTTTGATAATTGGATGGATAATGTTTGAATGGTTTCAAAGAATGCTGATTCACCCCCCCTCTTAGTATTGTGAGTGTTCAATAGAGGGATTAGGGTTGAGGGTCCAATGTATAGGATTGAGGGTTGAGGGATTAAGGGATTGAGGGATTAGGGTAGAGGGTTGAGGGATTAAGGGTTTAACGGTTGAGAGTTTAAGGGTTGACAGATTAAGGGTTTAAGGGTTGAGGGATTAGGGTAGAGGGATGAGGGATTAGGTTAGAGGGTCCAATGTATAGGTTTGAGAGTTGAGGGTTGAGGGATTAGGGTAGAGGGTTGAGTGATTAAGGGTTGAGGGATTATGGTTGAGGGTTGAGGGTTTAAGGGTTGAGGGATTAAGGGATTAAGGGTTGAGGGTATAGGGTTGAGGGATTAGGATTTAGGGTCCAATGTATAGGGTTGAGGGATGAGGGATTAAGGGGTTGAGGGCTTAAGGTTTGAGGGTTGAGGGATTAGGGTAGAGGGTTGAGGGTTGAGGGATTAGGGTTGAGGGTATAGGGTTGAGGGTTGAAGGATTAAGAGGTTGAGGGTATAGGGATTAGGGTTGAGGGTATAGGGAGTGGTAGGGTGGGAGTGAGATAGAGAGACAAAGATAGGGATTGGTAGGGTGGGAGGGAGAGAGAGAGAAAGAGATAGGGATTGGTAGGGTATAGGGTAGAGGGATTAAGGGTTTAAGGGTTGAGGGATTAGGGTTTAAGGTTTGAGGGATTAGGGTTGAAAGTTGAGGGATTAGGGTAGAGGTTGAGGGATTAAGGGTTGAGGGATTAGGGTTGAGGGTTGAGGGATTAAGGGTTTAAGGGTTGAGGGATTAGGGTTGAGGGTTGTGGGTATAGGGTTGAGGGATTGAGGGTTTAAGGGTTGAGGGATTAAGGAGTTGAGGGTTTAAGGTTTGAGGGTTGAGGGATTATGCTAGAGGGTTGAGGGATTAAGGGTTGAGGGATTAAGAGTTTAAGGGTTGAGGGTATAGGGTTGAGGGTTGATGGATTAAGGGGTTGAGGGTAGAGGGAGTGGTAGAGTGGGAGGGAGAGAGAGAAGATAAGGATTGGTAGGGTGGGAGAGAGAGGATACATGGATTGGTAGGGTGGGAGAGAGAGAGGAGATAGGGATTGGTAGGGTATAGGGTATAGGGATGAGGGTTGAGTGTGTAGGGTTTAGGGTATAGGGTTGAGGGTTGAGGGATAGTGTTCAAGGATGATGGTATAAGGTTAAGTGTATCTAGGGTATAGGGATTGAGGGTATAAGTCACAGGGTGAAGGGTTGAGAATGTAATATAACATGCTTAAGTATAGTGTTGAGGGAAAATGTTCAAGGTTTAATGTTTAAGGTCGAGGGTATAAAATATAGGTATGAGAGTTGACGGTGTAGGATTTAGCATGTTTAAGGTATAAGGTTGAGGGTTGAGGGTTTAGGGTTTACAGTTAAGGGGTAATGTTTATTGTTGAGTGTATAAGATTATCTGTTTAGGGTATAGGTACTAGGGTGTATGATATTGGGTATAGGGTTTACGATATGGGTTTTTAGTATAAGGCATAATATATATATTAAAATATGTTAATATATATAAATATTAAAATAGAATAATATATATAAATATAATAGAGAATATATGTTAAAAAATAATAATATGTAATATATATACAATATATCATATAATACATTTTATATAATATAATATATAAGTTATACTATATAATATAATATTGTATTTAATATATAATAGAATTTTTAAGATTGATATAATGGATATCCGTTTTGGACAACACAACTTCCCCGCATTTTGAAACAATAATTTTGGTTTGTTCTATGCATAACAAATATCTGATTTGCTAGAAAACAATATCCATTTTGGGTAGAACAATCTCCATTAGGATGTTCGCATATCCATTATTGAGAACACACACATCGGATATCCGCTATTGCTTTATATATTAAATAATATATATAATATTATATAATATAAATTTTATTTTTTTTATAGGTAAGAGCTACCAAGAAAAGGGGTAGCGCATTATATAATATAATATAATATTATTTATATAATATAATATAATATTATATAAATAATATAATATAATATTATTTATATAATATTATATAAATAATATAATATAATATAATATAATATAATATATTATTATATAAATAATATAATATATATAATATTAATATAATATAATGATATTATATAAATAATATGATATGATATAATATAATATAATATAATATTATATAAGTAATATAATATTATATTATATAAGTAATATTATATTATATTATATAAATAATATGATATTATATAAATAATATGATATAATATTACATTATATAAATAATATATTATTACATTATATAAATAATATAATATTCTATATTAATATTTTGTATAATATATTAACTACTATATTAATATATTATATGAAAAATTATATTATATTTTTTATATTAATATAGCATGCTTAAAATAATAGACATCCATAAATTTGAAACAAAAACATATATCCGTTTTGCAGACAACCCACAACTCTTGTTTGGAAAGTAGCCATTTTTTTGGACAAAACGAATATCTATTTTGTAAAGCAAAAAGGATATCCATTTTTTGAGAGTGGAAAAAATGGATAAAAGTAATTTTTTCCCATTCCAAGAGCCCCCACATTCTTTTCTCTATCAAGAATCTCATGACTTCTACACATTACAAACAAAAATTCACTTTTGGAGCACTCCTTTTCATAAAAACTTTATTCTTTCAATCATTTGGTACTTGTTTGGGTTGGGATAATGGGAAGCAGTAGTTGTCACAAAGCGAAAAGGAAGAGGAAGTGTTAAGAGAAGGTAATTGAGGCAAGTAGAGAGAAAGATAGAGAAAGGAAGAAGTTGGAAAGAAGAGGTATGTCAAATTCTCTTCAATGAGAAGGCTCCTCTTTACCTTTAAGTGAAATTCAAAGTGACCATAATACTGAATTTGAAAATAGTGAAGAAAAAATTGAAAATGTTGAACATAAAAATGAAATTTAAAATGTTGAGCATGAAAATGAAATTTAAAATTTTGAACACTCGGTTGAAAATATTGAAGAAGAAATTGAAAATGTTGAACATGAAAATGAAATTCAAAATGTTGAGCATGAAAATGTTCAAAATGTTCAACACTCGGTTGAAAATATTAATGTTGAACATGAAATAGGTGAAAATGAAACAATGAATGTCAATATATCTCCTAATTATGCAAGAAGAGAGGATATTTGCGAAGAAAAAAATGAATTCCTAAATCCATCTATTTGTAATGAATCCAATGAAAATGCTCAACATTCAAGAACCCCTAAATGGTTGCTTGAAATAGATGAGAACATAATAGATAATCTTGATGGGAAAAGGTCACCACAAACGGTTTGGTTGTGGGCTACCAATATGTTCAATCAATACTTTTTCGATAAGACATTAACTAAACAATGCCAAATTTTTGTGCAATTTCTAAATTCTTACAAAATGGGACCATTATTAAAAAATTGAAGATTCATGTCACCAAAAATTCGAAAAAAAATAATACTATTGTAAAAAATATTTTTAATGCTCTAACTTCTATTGGAAAGACTAGTAAGGAAAAAGATAAAAGAGTTGCTCGTAGAGTGATCACAACCTCACTAATAAGCCATCATTTGAGAAAGACTCATTTAATGAGACAAACATGTATTGATTTAAATCTAAATCGTAAAACATTGTGTAGAGCACTCTCAAGAAGAGGAAGACTCGATAGTCATCTTCAAAATGATACATGGGATTTTGGTGGGAGGCTTCCATGAGTTGATAAGAAGCTAACCGATAACATAAAGAAGGAAATTGAACAATTTTGGCACTCTCAATTTAGAGTATCACCAAATGTAAAGGGTGTTCTAAAGTTAAGAATTGGTGTTCGAGATCGCACACCACATCCTAAACATTTCATGGAATTTAGCCAAAAAATATTGTACAAATAGTTTTGTGAAGACATCCAAATTTGTAAATCTCACAAAGGGAATTTTGAGTCTTGCAAGCCATTTTATTGTGTACTTATTAATATTCGTAATACATGTTGTTGTAAATACCATGTTGAGTTTTTTATGTATCATGAATTGTTATGCTATATTCGTTCTACTATGCATACTAATGAAATGTTGCAGGAGTGTCATGCAATGCAACTTCCCAAGTCATCCAGGGACTTGTTAGATTCATTTTTATGCATTAGAGGTGATGGTTGTTTTTTTTTTATAGAAATGATTGTTTAAATGAAACATGTATGCAATGTGGTGGTTTATTGAAGTTTGTAACATGTTTTCATGAGGGAAACAAACATGATTGTTGAGAAAAAAAATGTTTGAGACAATCAAATACAATTTGAAGAGTGGAGGTGAAGGTTCTAGATGCGAGTTGGTTACAAGAGAGGTAAGTATTGCTGATTTTATTTCTGTTTTAAGAAAAATATTTTCTACAAGTATGCAAGGTATAGCCACAGGTCCCAGTGGTTATATCGACAATTCAAGATGTGTAAGGACTCTTTCCTGATTGGAACTATTATGTCCATGGTTTATTTTTCTAAAAATTACACATTGCAACCACAAAATGAGATACAATCACAATATTATAATTCTATTCAAATTGCTATTTTTTTCCACATAACATATAGACATGCCCCTAACAGTAGAGAAGAGGATAGGAAGATAATCAGGGAGTACCATTTTTACATGAGTGATGATAAATCTCATTCATCTGAGTTTGTGCAACATTGTTTTGAATTTTTTTTGAGTTCTTGCAGGAAAAAAAGGTATTGCAATGGGTCGACATCTCATTTGGTCAAATAACTGCATAGGGCGATTCAAGAATGCTCGTATGTTTTATTGGTTGAGTAGGATGCATGTAGAGAGGGGTGTACCACATATTTGGATTTTTTTGAAGTTGGGCATGGAAAAGGTGAGCATGATGGCGTAGGTGCATGTGTGAAGAGAGCTTCGGTTAAGGAACAAATGAAGATCAAAGGTGGTGAACCACTTACTGATGCACATTCTATTGTTAATTGGTGTACTTATGCATTATCATGAGGAGGGACAATTGATTCACAAGTGTGTAGGTTCTTTTAGTTGGTTGATGAGGGCATAGTTGGAGACAAATTGGAATACCAAAAAATTAGAGAATCTTCAAAGATTCATTCATTTCAAAGCTCAAATACAGGTGCATGGACCATATGGACATGATAATTGGATTATTTTTTTCAAAATTGTATTCAGTGTGATTGGGATCAATGCAAGTTAAGCGAATGGGTAGATACATGGATTCCACAGTACATAACCTCTTTATCTATAGCACAATACACTTTATAAGATGAAATAGACAGTTCACTTGACTATGACTATCTTCCAGATCTTGTATAGCCAGGACATGTCTATGCAGTTGTAGCACCATAGGGGAATGAAGAGGGATCAAATATTGGTTGGAATGATGTGTATAGGGAAATGAGAAGCTAACAAACCCGATGAAAGATGATGATGGGTTCATGTATCCTATAGGTTCAATTATTGTTTTTGAAACTTGGTTGTGAACGTATATGATTAGAAAGAATGGCATACCTTGTTACACCCCATGTGTTATTACCTATTTACTATTACCTTGTTTGGTAAATTGCTTAAATAAATGTGAGTGTTATATATATATATGAATTTTGAAGGAAATATGATGAATGAATGTTTGATTCCATTTAATGATTTATGATGATTTTGTATATGAAATATATGTGAAGCATATAAATGTATTGATGCGGCTAACTACTGTTATGGTGAACTAAGCTGAATGCAGGAACAAGTTAAAGCCTCCGGAAGAGAGGGGAAGTATCACTTAGGAGAACTTGGTTTGGTAACCTTTAATTTAGTGTTACTGAGCATTCATACACTCACACCCTAGTTTGTCTTAGTTGAGCCAAGACAGTCAGGTAGATGGTAAGTGATCTTCAGTCTAGTTGTGTATAATTTTATTGATTTGCGATCTTGTTGTATGAATGTTTGAAATGAGGTATGTGATTAAGTCTTGATGTTAAGTGGAAATCCTTCCTTGTATGTTTATTGTTATGTCAATGAGATATATGCATAAAATGTATACATATGTATATATGTGCATGTTTATGGTAAACTCATACATATGAGTGAATACGAACATGAGTATACATAGGTAGATGTACCTACACATGCTCATGGACGGATTACCCATATGCATGGGAATATTGATTGGACTAAGGTGACATATTATATATATGTATATATACATTCCCTATATATATGTTGATCGATGGAATTGTGTGTATGAGTGTTTTTATAAAGATATTGAAATGTTATTACATATATGTATATATGTGGTGTATATTAATATATATATGTAAATTAATATAGTACCATATATATCAATATATAATCGTATATATATATATATATATATATATATATATATACATAATATTATTCTTTATATTTATATAATAAATATATATATATATATATATATATGTTTATTAATTAAATGTAATTGATAAAATTAATGAAATGAATATATATTAATATATATATATATATATATAAATATGTATATATTTCAATATATATACATATAAATAAAATTTATTGAGATAATCTCTAAGTGCTTAACATAGCACTATTCTTAAGTGAAGCAATGGATAGAATAAAGCACATAAAGTTATGAGAGACCAAGTCAAACCATTGTTGAGGCATGTATGAGTTAAACACTGTTGTGTAAGCATTTGAAGGAGAAGTGAATACTATTTTAAAAGCCATGTGAATCAGTCAAACCCGTAATCTTGGGCACCAACATATGAATGTGGTGCCATATTGCAAGTGTTTGGAATGCTTAAGAGGTCTTCAAAATACACATGTGTGTAAAGAGAATTAAGAATCAATCAAGAGAAAATTTGGCAGCATTATGTGATGAAATTCAAACTAGGAAACTTGTTTTGAGCTTGTTGTCACTTATAAAAAGTCAACTCATCCATTTAAATGGTGAGGACTGTTATGTGTTGCAAACATGTGAGTTAGCATGGTGATTCATTGCATGAGGATAGAAAGGTGGTAGAAATATTAAAAAAAATTTAGCCTTTGGTTGCTCACAAATCAGTATAAATAGAGGTGCTCATTCTACCAATTTCATCACTTATCAATCTGATTTCCTTGTGTTATTTTTCTGCAATTTTGTGCAAAGAGAGTTGAGAGGTTGTGAGGTTCAGAGTTGTTTTTTTTGTTTTGCATTGGTTTGTTGAGAGATTTAGAGAGAAGCTAGTAGAGGAATTTTGGTTGTTCGTAGTGGAAGTTGCAAGCAAACTAGAGCCATTAAGCTAGGAGGGAATATTATTCAATTGGAGCTTTAAACAGGCATGCTGATTTCTAATCCTTTGTTATTATGTTAAAAATATTGTTTATTATATTTCCATGTTGAAAATATTGTCTTTATGTGTGTTTTGATGCTTGCAATTATTTTGAAAGTTTTTGATTATTTCTTGTATTGGAAACCCTTTCTTTTTGGTTTATATGTATATAGTTATTTATACTATAATAGGTTTTATTCAATTATAAATATTATTTGTACTATACATAGATTGTTGGTACTATACAAAGCATAACAATACTCTAGGTACATAGTATAAGATATAATTGTTTTGAGATACATGATTGCTATGTCAGTTAATATGAGTCAATGGGAAGGTTATTCCTAGGGTTAGGATAATCCATGGGAAAGGGAATAACCTAGAATATAATAGAATACTAATGGTCCATACAAATTGAGAAATAGTAGTGGTGAATATAGATGACCCTCACTCGAAGTACTGGGTGTTGAATCTTTGGCCAAAGTAGTGTAGGTAGCCACTTTCTACACTTTCAATTCATTGTGATCCAAGTACATACTAGGTTGAGAATATCACAAAAATAGATATTGAATTTATGGTAAACTTTAGATATATAGGACACACCACTATGCTCAAGAAAGGCTATTAAAGGATGAGGTTACCAAACCAATCTCTTCATCGAAGGGAGGGCCACCTTACCAAGTTTTGTAGATATGCGGTGGACTGCAGTAAGTCCATGGTTGAAAAAAAATGCTTTAGTGATGCTTCTCCTCATACAGTTGGCGACCAAGATTTGGGAGGACATTTTGGACCATTTGTATTTATGTTTCATGTGAGCTTGTTGAAGCTATGTATGTATTCATGCGTCCATCTATATGGAAATTGTAAATGTGAAATGTTGTCTTGAATATATTTATGTAATGTGAAATCATGTTTATATTATTGAAAAGATTCTTTCTATATGCAATATAAAAGTTTGGAAAGGATATTTTTCAAATGGTACGTTTATTATTGAAAAGACAAGAAAATTTTAGTGCTCTTGTTGATAGATGCAAAAACTATTCAATTATGGGTAAAACTTAGAAAAATTACTGAGTAGAACAATGAGCATGTTACATGTGGTATCAAAGCTACCAGGTTTAGCTCTCTAACCTATGTGCTTTCTATGTTTCCAATCCAACATTATGCGAGTTTAATGTTTGAAAATTCTTGTCCTAGGATGGTGTGTCTCAAGATGACTGCAAGGAAGTCAGTGATTAGAAATGAGTGCTACCTATGGGCCAAGAAGGAAAGAGAAGCCCTTGTTTATACCATTGAGGGAACTAATTATGACAATTCCATTTGGCTAAGAAATACTAAGACTATTAGTCACACCCTTTCATGAATTAGTCAAGAGAAGAGAAAGATGAAAGAGGCTGCCAAATTCAACTTCTTACCTTTTGTTTCTCTAAAAAATTTAGACTCTTTATCACTTTCCAAGGATATGCCCTCAGAATGTAATGTTAGTCCATTCATGATATTTAGGGATCCTCAAGTTCTTCCCTTAGTGGAAGTTATTCTAATAGCCACAAGTGGCGAATCCGAGGGTTATGTACCTCAAAACTATGTGTTTGAGGATAGATTGGAGGGATATTATCCTTTCATTGATGTAAATGAGAAAAAATCTAAGGGTTATACCCCACAAAGTTATGTATCAGAAAGTGAATCCGAGGGACATTCTCCCTTAGACTATCTAAATAGTTATTCATTGTAAACTCAAGGAAATTGAAAGTCCTTTTTAATTACAATGAAAAATATTTTTTGGCAATTTTTTTGAATAAGTTCTTTATAGAATTTCTTATGTGAATGATAGATCTTTTGAATATTGTTAACATTGAGAACAAATACATAGATCTAGTTAAAATGAAAACCTATAGGTATAACCATTCTATGGAATTGATGGTTAGGACAAGAACTGATATTTCTAGAAATTCAAGAAGTATGTCAAGGCACTGAGAATTCCGAAGCTAAAATGGACCATATTCTAGCTGCCATGGATGAGACTAGAGAAAGAATAGGAAAACTTAAACATGAAGTTAGGGGAAAGGAAAGGGTGGAACAAGAAGTTCTGAATAATGAGGAAGAAGTTCCCAACAATGAGGAAGAAGGGGAGAATTCCCATGATCACACTCAATCAAGTGATCAAGAGAGTGATAGGTCTCAATCTTAGCCTAGGGGAGCCAAAAAGAAGCATTTGGAAAGTGAATTATCATGAGACATGAGAAAAATCATACCACCAAAATTTGAAGGTAGTGCTACTAGTGATGCGATAGAAGCGTGGCTTACATAAATGGAAAATTATTTTGAAATCAAAAATTACTCTAAGGTCACTAAAGCTATATGGGGAGATTTTTAGTTGGCAGTTGAAGCATCCAACTGGTGGATGAGTAAGAAAATGGAGCTTGGTCTTAGTTCCTTAAGCCTCACTTGGAACAAATTTAAGAAGATTTTCTGAAAAGATGGTTTCCCCAAATCTTCTATGACCAAAATCTCATTGAATTCTAAAATATGAGGCAAGGTGACTCCTCAGTGAATGAGTATTGGGAGAAGTTCACTCAACTCCTTAAGTATGCACCTATGTACCAGAAGGATGAGAGATTCCATATAAGGAAGTTTCTTATAGGCTTAAATGTGCAAATAGGTGGTGAGATAGACATACTCGGTCCAACTACCATGGACATGGTGTATGAAAAGGAAATTAAGCAGGAACCATGGCTTAAGTCTATCTCAAACTATCGGGAAAGAAATAAAAATAAGTTTGTTGGACGAAAACCAATCAAGCTCCAAGGAAGCCTAGTGAAAGGCCAAGTTTTAAAAAGAAAGGGGAAAAGGGATCCCAAAATAATTGGAATGAATCAAGGAAAGATCGAAGAGGAAAAAAAAACTTTAACAACAATGCTGGTGGAAATGAAAGTAACTTTGGAAGAATAGCAAAAATGAGGGGACCAGTGAAAGGGTGTTATACATGTGATGGGGATCATTATACAAGTAATTGTCCAAGAAAACCATTAGGGTCACAACCACATGGTAACCCTCTTCCTTCTCAAAGAGTTGCATATCAATAAAAGATTCATGTTGCAACGGATAATCAACAAGTGGAGTACCAAATTACTCCAGTGGAAGTATCAGGTACTTTGTATGGAATTCCCATATCAATTTTAATAGATACCGGTGCCACAAATTTTTTTATTTCTCCTAGAATAGAAAGTCAAATGTCTAGAAAAGCTGGCTACATGGAACAGTCTTGGGTTGTAGAATATGCTAACCAGAGAAGAGCTAAGGTAAGTCAATGTCTATTCAAAGCAAGAGTTGAACTTCCAAATTTCTCAACGAATGTGAATTTGTATGTAGCTCCCTTAGGATCTTATGATGTCATCTTAGGGATGAATTGGCTATGGAGACACAGGGCCAAGGTAGATTGTCATGCAAAAACAATAGAATGTTTAGATGATCTAGGTAATTGGGTGTCAATGCAAGGAATGCCTAGAGAGGTTAAGTTATGATATATATCCATTGTGTAGATGCATAAAGCAAAGAAGAAAGGTTTTCAACTCTTTTTAGTAAAAATGAAGAAGCTTGAGGAATGTAAGAAATTCATTTCTCAAGATGATATAGTATATTATGGACCTCGAGACATTCAAGATGTTGAATAGGGTGAAGTATTGAAGTTTGGAAAATTGGATATGGAGAAATATCATATTTTATGGAAATTTAAGGATGTATTTCTAGAAGAATTACTAGGATTACCCCCTAAGAGGATATTTGATTTCTCCACCGACATAGTACCAGGGTTAGAACCTATATCGAAAGTACCTTATAGGATGACCACAACTGAATTAATGGAGTTAAAGGCACAACTAGAAGAGTTGTTGTCTAAAGGATTGATAAGACCGAGTGTTTCACCATGGGGACCACCAGTAATATTTGTAAAGAAGAAGGATGGTACATTGCACTTATGTATTGATTATCGGTTGCTTAACAAAGCAACGATAAAGAATAAGTACCCATTGCCATATATCGATGATCTCTTTGATCAAATGCGAGGAGCGACAATATTTTCAAAGATTGATTTACATTTTGGGTATCATCAACTAAGAATCAAGGATGAAGATATTTTCAAAACTTCTTTCAGAACTAGATACAAACATTATAAGTTCACAATCCTACCTTTTGGGCCAAAAAATGCACCAACAACATTCATGAATCTAATGAACAATGTATTTAGGAACTTTCTGGGTAGATTTGTATTAGTCTTCTTGGATGGCATCTTAATCTACTCCAAGAATAAAGAGGAACATCTCAACAATCTAGAGATTTTTCTTCAAAGATTGAGAGAGAATAAGTTATATGGAAAACTCTTGAAGTGTACCTTCTTCTAGAAGAAAGTACAATATTTGGGTCACACAATTTTGGTTGAAGGGATTTCAATTGATCCAAAAAAGATAAAAGCAGTGCTAGAGTGGCCAGTGCCTAAGAATGTGTTAGAAGTTAGAAGTTTTATGGGATTGCTTGGGTATTACCGTAAGTTTGTTGCAAACTTTTCAAAAATAGATTTTCCCATCACATCATTGCAAAGAAAGGGAAATACATTTGAGTGGTTCGATAAATGTCAACTGAAGGGATTTCAATTGATCCAACAAAGATAAAAGCAGTGCTAGAGTGGCCAATTGAAGGGATTTCAATAAGTTTGAGTGGTTCGATAAGGGAAATAAGTTTGAGTGGATTGAAATGAGCATAGTTTCAATCCAAAAGATCAACAATTCATTATTATGGATTATGGAAACTTTATGTTGTTAATGGTCTGATAAATGTCAAGCAACATTTGACCAACTCAAGGAAAGATTGACCAAAGCACCAATACTAAAGGTACCAGATCTAGATGGTAACTTTGTAGTTATTATGGATGCATCAAGAGAAGGTTTGGGTGGAGTATTGATGCAAGATGAATGAGTCATAGCCCATGAGTCTAGGAAGCTAAAGCCCTATGAACAAAATTATGCTTCACATGATTTAGAGTTAGCAACAATTGTTCATGCATTACAAATGTGAAGAAATTGTATGTTGGGAAAACCATTTGAACTCAAGAATGATCACCATGGTCTCAAGTATTTTTTTACCCAACCTAATCTTAATGCAAGACAAAGAAGGTGGTTGGAGCTAATATCTGACTATGGTTTCAACATCAGTTATATCAAGAGAAAATAGAATCGAGTTGTTGATGCCTTAAGTTGTAGGAGACATATCTCCTCGATGGTATCAATCCAAATTGACTTCAAGGGTCAAGTGTTGCGAGAATCTAATAATGATGAGTTCTATGAACAAGTCAAGCAAGCACTCTCAAAAAAAATTCAAGATTGAAGGTACAAAGGATATCACTTTGAACCTAATGTTTTATTGAGATTTAAGGGAAGGATCTATGTATCTAACATTGGGGAATTAAGGAGCATGGTATGGAAAGAAGTTCACAATGCACCAAATTAAGGACATCCTAGTGTAACCAAAATGTTGGCTGATGTGAAGCCATTATATTTCTGGAAGGGTATGAAAGGGGATAGTGCAAGGTTTGTAGCAAGTTTCTTAGAGTGCCAAAGAGTGAAGGCAGAACATCATCATCCTATATGTCTTTTATATCCACATGAAGTTCTAGAAAGTAAATGGAAAGTCATTAGCATGGAATTTGTGCAAGGTCTCCCTATGTTAAGGAACAAGAATAATACCATTCTAGTAGTGGTTGACAAGCTCACTAAGGTAGCACACTTTACACCAAGAAATATGAACGATGGAGCTCTTGTAATAGCCTGAAAGTTATTCAAGAGATATTTATATTGCATGGGATTCTTGAAAATATCATTTCTAATAGGGATGCTCATGTGACATATAGGTTTTGGAAAACCTTATTTTCTTCACTTGGAACTCAACTGAACATAAGTTTTTCTTATCATCTAGAAACATATGGACAAACTGAAAGGGTGAACCAAGTATTAGAAGACCTACAAGGATGTATTGCATGGATCAATAATACAAATGGGAGGATTAACTACCTTTGGTAGATTTTTCATTTAATAACTCCTATCATTCTACGATCAAGATGGCTCCATTTGAAGCATTATATGGTAGGAAGTGTCAAAATCCTATAAGTTGGGATAATATGGAAGATAGGATAAACCTTGAGCTAGAATGGTTGAAATTATTAAGTAGAGGTTAGTAGAAGCTAACGATAGGTAGAAAAGTTATGCTAATTCTAAGCAAGTACCCAATAATTTTATGGTAGGGGATAAGGTTTTGTTGAGAGTTAAAGATCACAAGAGTTCTATCAAGTTTGAAAATTCATCCAAACTAGCTCTATGCTACGTTGGACCTTTTGAGGTTCTTGAGAAAATCAACCTTGTTGCATATAGGATTGCCTTGCCACCAGCTCTTGCTAGGATGCATAATGTCTTTCATGTCTCATATCTTAAAAAGTATATACCAGGTGATAACCATGTTATTGATTGGAATGATTTACAAGTGTAGGAGCCATGGGTGGTAACAATTGAGCCACTCAAGGTGCTCAAAACACGTAAGCTCCACTTACATAATTGAGAGGTTCTTCAATGCAAGGTCTAGTGGGATCGGTATGCAAAAGATTCTACCACATGGGAAGACCGTGCTAAAATGAAGCAAAAGTTTCCACAAATCTTGTTAGATTTTGAAAATTCTTGAAAACAATGATGTTTTGTGATGTGTTCTTTATGCTATGGTCATATTGATACTTAAAAATCATCGGGGATGATGATTCACAAGGGAAGGAATATGTTACACCCTGTGTGTTATTACCTATTTACTACTACCCTGTTTGGTAAATTGCTTAAATAAATGTGAATGTGTTTTATATATATATATGAATTATGAAGTAAATATGATGAATGAATGTTTGATTATATTTAATGATTTATGATGATTTTGTATATGAAATATATGTGAAGCATATGAATGTATTGATTCAGCTAGCTACTGTTATGGTGAACTAAGTTGAATGTAGGAACATGATCAAGCCTCTAGAAGAGAGGGGAACTATCACCCAGGAGAAGAATTTGGTCTAGTAACCTTTAATTCAGTCTTACTAAGCATTCACACACTCATGCCCTAGTTCATCTTAGTTGAGTCAAGAAAATCGAGTAGATGGTAAGTGATCTTCAGTCTAGTTGTGTATGATTTTATTGATTTGCGATCTTGTTGTATGAATGTTTGAAATGAGTTATGTGATGAAGTCTTGATGTTAAGTGGAAATCCTTGTGTGTTTATTGTTATGTTGATGAGATATATGCATAAAATGTATATATATGTATATATGTGTCTATGGTAAACTCATACATATGAGTGAATACAAACATGAGTATATGTAGGTAGACATACCTACACATGCTCATGGATGGATTTCCCATATACATGGGAATACCGATTGGACTAAGGTAAAATATTATATATGTATATATACATTCCATGTATATATGTCAATCAATGAAATTGTGTGTATGAGTGTTTTATAAAAATATTGAAATGGTATTACGTATATGTATATATGTGACATATATATATTAATATATATGTGTAAATTAATATAGTACCATACATATTAATATATAATCATATATATATATATGTAATATTATTCTTTATATTTATATATTAAATTAAATATATTTGATAAAATTTATGAAATGAATATATATTTCAATATATATACATATATATGATATATATATAAAAATACAAATTATTGAGATAATCTCTAAGTGCATAACATAGCGCTATTCTTAAGTGAAGCGCTAGATAGAATAAAGAACATAAATTAATATATGGCGCAACCTTTAAAGGAACAATAACCAGTGCATAAAGTTATAAGAGACCAATTCAAACCATTGTATGAGGCACATATGAGTTATACGCTACTATGTAAACATTTGAAGGAGAAGTGAATACTATTTTAAAAGCCATGTTAATTAGTCTAACCCACACTATAATCTTGGGCACCAACATATGAATGTGGCACCATATTGCAAGTGTTTGGAATGCTTAAGAGGTCTTGAAAATACACATGTTTGTAAATAGAATTAAGAATCAATCAAGAGAAAACTTGGCAACATTATGTGAAGGAATTCAAATTAGGAAACTTGTTTTGAGCTTGTTGTCCTATTATAAAAAGTTAACTCAACCATTTAAATGGTGAGGACTGTTATGTGTTGCAAACCTGTAATTTAGCTTGGCGAGTCGTTGCATGAGGATAGAGATGTGGTAGAAATATTAACATTTTTGTAGCCTTTGGTTGCTCACAAATTAGTACAAATAGAGGTTCTCATTCTACCAATTGTATCATTTATCAATCTAATTTCCTTGTGTTATTTTGTTGCAATTTTTTTGCAAAGAGAGTTGAGAGGTTCTAGGGTTGAGAGTTGTTTTGTTGTTTTGCATTGGTTTGTTGAGAGGTTTAAAGAGAAGCTAGTAGAGGAATTTGGGTTGTTCGTAGTGGAAGTTGCAAGCAAACTTGAGCCATTAAGCTAGGAGGGAAGATTATTTAGTTGGAGTTTTAAACAAGCATGCTGATTTCTACTCCTTTGTTATTATGTTGGAAAAATTGTTTATTATATTGCCATGTTGAAAAGATTGTCTTTACATGTATTTTGATGCTTGCAAGTCTTTTGAAAGTTCTTGATTATTTCTTGTATTAGAGACCCTTTCTTTTGGGTTTATATGTATATAGTTATTTATACTATAATAGGTTTTATTTGATTATAAATACTATTTGTACTATACGTAGATTGTTGGTACTATACGAAGTATAACAATACTCTAGGTGTGTAGCAGAAGATAGAGTTGTTTTGAGATACTTGATTACTATTTCAATTAATATGAGTCAATGGGAAGGTTATTCCTAGGGTTAAGATAATCCATGAGAAAGGGAATAACCTAGAATAAAATAGAATGGAATAGAATACTAATGGTCAATACAAATCAATCAATTGTGGTTTACCCTCAATCAAAGTACTAGGTGTTGAATCTTTGACCAAAGTAGTGTAGGTAGCCACTATCTACATTGTAAATTCATTGTGATCCAAGTACATTCTAGGATGAGAATATCATAGAAAAAGAGGTTGAATTTATGGTAAGATCTAGATATGTAGGACACATCACTATGCTCAGGAAAGGACATTGAAGGATGAGGTTACCAAACCAATCTCTTCATCAAAGGGAGGGCCATATTATTAAGTTTGGTAGATGTGTGGGGGACCACAGTAAGTTCATGGTTGGCTAAAAATTTCTTGAGTGATGCTTCTCCTCATGCAGTTGGTGGCCAAGATTTGGGAGGACATTTTGGACCATTTATATTTCTAGTTCATGTGAGCTTGTTGAATCTATGTATGTATTCATGTATCCATCTATATGGAAATTGTAAATGTGAAATGTTATCTTGAATATATTTTTGTAAAGTGAAATCATGTTTATATTATTGAAAATATTCTTTGTATATGCAATAGAAAAGTTTGAAAAAGATATTTTTCAAATGGTGCATTTATTATTGAAAAGAAAAGAAAATTTCAGTGCTCTTGTTGATAGATGCGTAAAATATTCACTTGTGGGTAAAACTTAGAAAAATTACTAAGTAGAACAATGGGCATGTCACATGCTTGCATTTGAAGACTATGAGAAACACAAAACCATTCTCATGTATTCACACCTTGTTATAGCAACAAATGTTAAGTTATTGAGACATCATGCTAAACCAAGAACAAAGGAACTATGGAGGATTAGTAGTGTTGATCATGAAGCATTACTTGATAATATGAAGGTAAGAGATGAAACTTTAGGAACACTTAACTAGCAGGTTGTTTGTTGTATGGGATGGGTATGCTATTGTTCATCTTATTTTGATTCAAGTTATTTGTATGGGTTGGATTAAAATTACTTTAAAATTTTGCATACAAATTGTATAGGAGTGAATTTGCACCCCTTGCATAAATTCCCCTTTTGCATCCCTCCACCTTATAAAATCAAACCTTAAGGAAAAATTCTACATCACCCACCTACCTTCCATCCACTTGGTGTTTGTCTTGTGTGTCGATGGGGGAAAATTTGTTGGGGACGCGAGCATGGTGAATAGACGTCTACGTAGCACGCTGACATCCTTGATAGATTCCTACCTCTAGTTTCCACAGGGACATTATGATATCTATTGGGCATGAAGCATAACACCTCTGTGTTGACCAATCAACCTAAAAATGACTCTTTCCCTCATAATATTCATTCACTTGATCTCTTGAGCATTTTCACAACTCCATTGTGCATTGCAACATATTTTTACTCCATCAACCTCATATTTGTATGTGTTATGTTACCATAGAAGCTGTGAGTTTGGAGTCTTGTGAGACCTCCCTTTGTCACTACTATGACTGTGTCAACTTTTCCAAGCTCGTTGTCTTGCATTCTCTCTTAATTAGCCTTGAGTTAATTTGGGTGGAGGTGGAATTGCTTCACTTTCCTTTGCTTATTGTGGTTTGATAGAGTAGCATTGTATCTTTTGTAGTGTTCAATACTCTTCATTCTACTTCCTTTATCGTATTTTCTACTTCGTGGCTTTCCTGGCTGTCCGTGGAGGTGGAAACACCAAAGCAGGGGTTTGACTAAGGAAAACCTCTATACAACCCAATATTTTCCCTCTCTCAGTTGTGTGTAGGTGAACATGTACATGGAGTTTTGGATTTTGTGGTTGTCATCGATGTCAACACTATTAGCATTGGTGATTCTAAAGGCTGTATATGTCGAGGATATTGAGAAAATTGTAATAAATATATTGCAAGCAGCCAGTGAAGCTGAGAAGGTCATAGTGATGAAATTTTCTTTAAGTTGATGATCAAAAGGCACACACTAAAGGGTTTGTTGCTGTTCTTATCTAATATGTTGTACGAAAGTTTCAGTGGTACACATCATGAATTGAGGAAGTTATGAAGTTTTGTGTTCCTACAGTTATTCAGTTACTGTAGCAAGTGTTTCTGAAAGATGAGATTGCAATTCTGGTGAATTGGATTGTTACGTATGTTCTTGAGGTGTTCAGTGATGTTTCTAGATTGTGCTCAATCAGTGTGGTACATCCATGTTGATTGGCGTGTTCGTGATTGAATATTTTTCCTTGTGTGTTTAAGGTTTTCATGTTCTTGGCCGACATGATGGTGGTAGCATGTTGCAGATCCTTATGGATTAATATTTTATTTTTTGGTGTGTTTGAGGATATTGATTTAGGTCCTCACTATATTGTGACTGACTTAGGTTGGTGTACATTAAGATTTGTTCATGTATTGATGCCGACAGTTATAATTTATTCTTTATTTGTGGCCGACAAAGTTGATGTAAATCCGTATAGCAGATATATAACAATGATTGTTTATTCATTTTGAAGCATGCTCAGAGTATGCTCGGTGAATATATGTGATGTATATGCAAGATATGTGCAAATAAAGATCAGATCATTTGAGTGCAGAGAAGAGTGTGAAGAAGATTGAGTGAAGTGTGAAGAAGTGTTTTTGTGCCTAACCATAACTAAAATCAAGCTTTTGTAGAAGCTAATTTCTCATTTCAACCTCATCAGATGGATTTAATCTGATTGTTTTATGTAAGGTAGTGGGCCTTCCCTTTGAGCAGTGAGCTCTAGGCAGTGTGCTTGAATGCATGTGCATTCCCTATTCATTTATTTCATTATACTTCTAATAGGGTATACTCTTGTGGACTAACATCCACCATGGTTTCTCCCCTAACAGGGTTTCCACGTACAAAAATCTTGGTGTTCATGTGTGTTGTTGATTCATGCTTTCACTGTTAATTATCAGATCTGAGATTAAAAGTTGTTTAAGGTAAAATAAGCTTAATTTCTGTAACAACTGATTCACCCCCCCTCTCAGTTTCCTATCCTTGTTTTGCCAACATGGAGATCATTGGCGAACTGGAGCCTCAGTGAGTTGATATTCATCATCCTTATCTTCATCCACCTTCTTTATCATTTATGTAGCTATTTCTCGTATTTCATTATTCTATTTATTTTGTTAAAATTAGTCTGCTAGACGGTTAGTAGGTTTTCTTGTTTTTTCATTTTATATTTCATGTTTTCTGGCAGTATGGACACTAGTGCACCACGTTGTCATTCCAGACCAGCACTGTCATCCTTAGATAGAGAGTTGTCTGAGGTGCAGTTTGGACTCCAAAAACTAGCTCGTCTAGCCTCATTTAGGTTTTTGGATCTTTAGAGTGACAAGAACACTTGAGAGTGCTCTTCATTCTCGATTCTTGTCCTAGACACCCATTAGCTTGAGGTAAGATAGGAAATCCCTCCACTCTCAGCTCTCTGTGACCTGGAGCCTTTGTGTGGTTGGCTCCCTTACCTTACACAAATTAATTGATATGTAAAAATGTAGGCTTTTTGGAGAACAAAGGTATATTTTCAAGCGATTCAGATCAAAACATCCATGGTAAACATGTAGGTTTTCTAGAGAACGAAGGTATATTGTTAAATTATGTTGCACCGTACATTTGAGTTGATACTACTATGTTTTTGTGATGGTGCATCTTTACAAAAAAAATTCTCATTTTTTTCTCTTCACTTTGTCCTTGGGGTATATTATGGTTGATTTACATGTCAATAGATATACATTGGAAGAAGTCTTATATATTCAAGATATAACTTCCCTAGTGTTTACCTACCTACCTCAACATTTCCACGCTTCCTACCCCAAATTAGTGCACTACCTACCTAGTATTTACCTTCCTACCTCAATATTTCCATGCTGCCTACCCTGGGTTAGTTGATTTCCATAGTATTTACCTGCCTACCTTGACATGTCCATGCTTCCCATTCGTCAAAACTACCTCAGATTAGTGCACTCCAGAATCATGAGGGGACTTGGGAAAAAAAAGGAGGCCTTTCATAGCATTGGACTGCCAACCTTGACATGTTAGTACAATTGGTTTTGCTCCATTATGCACAAAACAAAAAAATGCTTCTTTCAATTTTTTGCATTGCTTTCCATTGACATTTTTTGCAAGAATGCATTTGACACTAGAACACACAAATGGTGTTGAGTTGACCCAAACCAAAAGAGGTTGGTTTGAATGGATTCAATATCCACCTATAGGTCCAAACAAAGAATTCCTATGTTCCACGAGCTCTCAGAACGACTTCGTCAAAGTTTGACAATTTTTGGATTTTAGGGCTCTTAAGAGACTACATTAGAAAGAGCACCTTAGAATGACTGGGTGACTTGGGAAATGAATTCAGACCTTCCATAGTATTTACTTTCCTACCTCAACATTATCATGCTACCCATTCATCAAAATTACTAAAAAATTAACATTTTTTGCATTTTTGCTCTTAAAGCACTTAAGAGACTACCCTAAAAAGAGCACCCTAGAACGATCGAGTGACTTGGGAAAAAAATTCAAACCTTCCATAGTGTTTAAATACCTACCTTGATGTGCCCACGCTACCCATTCATCAAAATTACTAAAAAAATAACTCTTTTTGCATTTTTTGCTCTTAAGGCACTTTAAAGACTACCTCGAAAAGAGCACCCTAGAATGATTGGGTGAAATTGGAAAGGAAAAGAGACCTTACCTAGTATTTACCTACCTACCTTGATGTTTCCATGCTACCCATTAGTAAAAAATATCAATTTTTTTTTTGCATTTTTTCCCCTTATGACACTTTCAAGACTACCTCAAATTAGTGCACTCTGATATCACAGGGGGAATTGGGTGATAAAAGGATGCCTTTCATAGCATTGGACTTCCCACATTTACATGTTAGTACAATTGGTTTTTCTCCATTATGAAAAAAAATATGCTTCTTTGCATTTTTTGCACTACTTTCCACTGAAAATTTTCACAAGAATGCATTTAACACTGGAACACACAAATGGTGTTGAGTTGACCCAAAATGAGAGAGGTTGGTTTGAAGGGATTCAATATCCACCTGTAGGTCCAAAAAAATCATTCCTACATGCCATGAGCTCTCAGAACGACTTCGTCAAAGTTTGACATTTTTTGGCTTTTAGAGCTCTTAAGAGACTACATACAAAAGAGCACCTCAGAATGATCAGGTGACTTGGGAAACAAATTTAGACCTTACCTAATATTTAACTTCCTACCTCAATGTTCCCACTCTACCCATTCATCAAAATTACTAAAATTTTAACAATTTTTACATTTTTTACTCTTAAGGCACTTAAGAGACTACCCCTGAAAGAGCACCCTAGAATGATCAAGTGACTTGGGAAACAAATCTATACCTTCCATAGTATTTAACTACCTACCTTGACATGCCCACGTTTCCCATTCATCAAAATTACTAAAAAATAACTCTTTTTTCATTTTTTGCTCTTAAGGCACTTTAGAGACTACCCCAGAAAGAGCACCCCAGAATGACCGGGTCACATGGAAAATGAAAAGAAACCTTCCCTAGTATTTACCTACCTACCTCAATGTTTCCATTTTGCCCATTAGTCAAAAATACTGAAAACTTAACAATTTTGTATTTTTTGCTCTTATGTCACTTTCAAGACTACCTCGGATTAGTGCACTCCAATATCACGAGGGGACTTGGGTGATAAAAGGAGGCCTTTCATATCATTGGAATACCCACATTGACATGTTAGTACAATTGGTTTTGCTTCATTATGCACAAAACAAAAAAATGGTTCCTTCCATTTTTGCACTGCTTTCCACTGACAATTTTTGCAAGAATGCATTTGACATTGGAACACACGAACGATGTTGATTTAACCCAAAATGAGACAATTTGGTTTTAAGGGATTCAATATCCACCTATAGGTATAGACAAAGCATTCCTACGTGCCATGAGCTCTCAAAACGACTTCATCAAAGTTTGATTTTTTTTTGGCTTTTAGGGCTCTTAAGAGACTACCTCAGAATAATTGGGTGACTTGGGAAACAAAAAGATACCTTACCTAGTATTTAATTTCCTACCTTGATGTTCCCATGCTTCCCATTCATCAAAATTACTAAAAAATTAACATTTTTTGCTCTTAAGGCACTTAAGAGACTACCTCAGAAAGAGCACCCTAGAACGATCGAGTGACATGCAACAAATTCATACCTTCCATAGTATTTACCTTCCTACCTCGATGTTCCCAAACTTCCCATTCATCAAACTTACTAAAAAATTAACTCTTTTTGCATTTTTGGCTCTCAAAGCACTTTAGAGACTATCCCAGAAAGAGCACCTCATAATGATCGGGTGACATGGGAAATGAAAAGAGACCTTCCCTAGTATTTTCCTACCAAACTCAATGTTTCCACGCTTCCTGTATACAGCTAAAATTGGTCTGGAGCATCCGATTAATTAAATACAAGTTATTTGATTAAATTATCATAATTTCCTCTACTTTTGAATAAATAGAAATATTTATTTATATAGTTCACATTCATATTCATCTTAATTAAATAAACAAAATTAAATACTTTGTTCGATTTAATTATCACATCCCTATTTTATTCTATCCCATCGATTCTAAACTAATTAAATAAAGATCAAAACACTTTATTTATTAATTACCATATTCCTCTAATTAATTTAATAAACAACTATCCTATAGTTCGTTTTATTAAATTATTTATCTCCCATTTCCTAATTTAAATAAATCAAAATATTTGAATTGTTGCACAAGGAATATTCCAACCCATATTCTCTCAAAAATGAATTAGATTTCCTATGTCCTAAACCATGTCTAATTCATGTCAAAATATGTCAAATTGATTGATTGAAACTTCACGGGAAGTTTTGGAGACAAATTTGGAATTTGATCTCTCAATCCTCCTCCATCAATCCTTCCTCTTCTCTTGCCTGGTGTTTTAATGGGTAGAGACAATCTCCATCTTTCTCTCAATCTCCTCCATCTCTCACCATTCAATTCTCTAGATTGAATCCAAGCCTCTCAAAGCTTTCCCTATGCATTTCTATAGCCAGGAATTCTATAAATAAAGCCTCATTGAACCAAGAAAAGGATCCAGATAATCAAGTTTATGCACTCTTACTCTGCAGGAATTCAAGCATAATCAAGCATCAAGCATCAAGCATCAACAATCAGCAATCAAGTTTTCACATCAATGGTTGCTTCCTATAGCTGTAATTATCTGTTTGATGTCTATATCATGCTAGTTTAATTGATTTATCATCTAGTATTGTCTTTTAGCTCCATATCATTGCATTAGTATCATCTCGTTCTTCAGATAGTCATTTTAACAGTCTTATTTGCTTACACAATCTGAGAGCAATTTAGATTTAATAAATCTTTGAGGATAGAGAACAATATGATGCTTTCAATTGATTACTATTTTGAATTCATTCAATTTGTTTAATCATTGATATAATGTCTTATGAAGAAGTGTTTTAACCCATTCTCATGCCACCAATGGAAGGAAGACCTCTCATTTTGTATATTGCCACGATAGATATCTCTTTGGGGGCACTATTAGCACAAGAGGACTATGAAGGGAAAGAGCACACCATCTATTACATCAGTAGAACTTTAAATGGATATGAAATAAACTATACATTCATAGAAAAGTCTTGCTTAGCAGTGGTGTTTGCTACTCAACAGCTGAGACACTACATGTTGACTCATACAATCAGATTAATTGCAAAGATCGACCCTTTGAAATATCTACTAAGTAAAGTTGCCTTAACAGGTAGATTGGCGAAATGGGTTATGCTCCTGAGTGAGTTCGACATTCAATATGTCGAGAGAAAGGCAATCAAGGGACAAGCAATCGCTGAATAGCTAGCTGAAGCTCCTTTACCAGATAATCACCCAATGACAATGGAATTTCCAGATGCAGACATTATGACAGCAATGCCCCAACAATGGGTACTATATTTTGATGGATCGTATACACAATGAGGATCAGGAGCAGGGATCTTGTTCATCTCTCCCCAAGGACACACAATTCTGAAATCATATAGACTCATGTTTTAGTGTACAAATAATGTGGCAGAGTATGAAGCATTGATTATTGGGGTCAAGATAGCAATTCACTGGAGAATCATGGATTTACAGGTATATGGGGACTCTCAACTAGTTATTTATCAAGTCAATGATGAATATCAGACAAAGGATGAAAAATTGATGCCCTACAAACAACAAATCGATAATCTCAAAGAGTCCTTTGTCAGTATCAAGTTTGATTAGATTCCAAGGGCGGAGAATAAAGCTACAGACGCTATGGCTACAATTGCTTCATTACTACAATTTCTTGAGAAGCGTGTTTGTTATGAGTTTATGGTAGAACAAGTATCATGTCCTTCCCATTATCAATCAGACTCCGCTACCATATGCCATCTAGAAACCACTGAACCCTCCATATACAAAAAAACCTATGCTTACTTGAAAGATGATATCCTTCCTCCCGATCTTTCACAGAACCAAAAATGAAACTTTATCTATCAATCCACCCGACATACATTAATCACAGATGTCCTTTATCATCGAGGTCTTGACGGTACCTTACTCTGATGTCTAGAACACAATGAATCTGAAATGGCCTTACGAGAAGTTCACAAGGGTATTTGTGGTACTCACTCGAGTGGAATAACTCTAGCTAAGAAACTCCTCCATTTGGGATATTATTGGCTGTGCATGGAGAAAGAATCATATCAATTTGTTAAAAAATGTAAAAAATGTCAGGTTCACAGCAATCTAGTTCATGCGCCAGCACAAGAACTGCATCCCTTCACATCGACATGGCCTTTTTGTGAATGGGGCCTAGATCTAGTAGGAAAAATAAATCCATCTTCGTCTAATGGACACAAGTTCATTATTATAGCTATAGAGTATTTCACGAAATGGATAGAGGCAGTACCTCTTACTACCATCACTGGGAAGCATATTTCCTCTTTCATCTTGAATTACATGATATGTCGGTATGGAATCCCTCAATCCATCATCACTGATAATGGAAAACCTTTCAAGAATCAAGATGTCCAAGAGCTATGTGATAAGTTCCACATCCAACATCATTTTTCAACACTGTACTATCCTTAAGGGAATGGCCAAGTAGAGGCCTCAAACAAAACCATACTCAAAATTCTCAAAAAGACGGTTAACGATGTTAGACATGATTGGCATGTTCAACTCAACCCTGCACTATTGGCCTACAAAACAAGCATCAAAACACCAATGGGAGCTACGCCATTTGCTTTGGTATATGGATCAGAAGCCATTTTACCCATTGAAGTTGAAATTCCATCCCTTCTTGTATCACTCAGAGGTATCATTTCAGATGAAGACTATAGGGTATCTAGATTGCAGGAACTGGAATTGCTAGACGAGTGTCATCAACAAGCTATTAATCATCTAACAACTTATCAACAGAGGATGTCAAGGAGTTACAATCACAGGGTAAAACCATGGGTCTTTCAGGTTGGTGACTTGGTACTAAAGGAAAACCCTAGGAATCAACAAGACAGAGAAAAGAAAGGAAAATTTGAGCCTAACTGGCTTGGTCCATTTGTCATCATATCAGTGTATGGATCAGGAGCATATCAGTTATCAACGTCAGAAGGGGATCTGTTTGATGAACCTATCAACAATATTCATCTTAGAAAATTCTATGCTTAAAACTCCTAGTGCACGAGGCAAAAAATCTGAAAATTGTTTCCTTGGTGAAAACCTGGCAAACAGGCATCTTGGCAAACACAAAAATACAAAAAAATTAGAAAATACAAAAAGAAAGAAAAATAAAAAAATGAGAAAAATACAAAAAAACGCAAAGGGTGTAATCAAAGCATTTGGTGAAAACCTGGAAACAGGCGCCATATGTGATTCTAAGATCAACCTTCCCATCTATTATGAACATATCAAGATCATTCATCTAAAATTCAGTATCAATTCATATCATATCATTTGTTTGGCCATCATTACATCCATTATCAAACTCATGTCACGTGGTCAACATATCACTCCATAGCTTGGGGGCAACATCTAGATATCACTAGGGGCAATTCAAACGTATCGATTTCACCAACGGGCAACACAACAATATGGCAGAAAAATCGAAAACAAGATCAAAGTGCAATATCAATCATCGTTAGAAAGGCATCAACCATCCCTATCGTATCTAAAATCCAAAAACATGTCGAAAATCTTATCAAAAAACCCAAAAACATAGGTCTATGTCAGTCAAACTATGTGGTCTCTGCGTGTGTAACGTAGGCAAGGATAATCTTTGATCAGCCCCCGAGACCCCTAAGGTAGGTTACTAGGTTAAGTCTTTAGTCAAAAATCTCAAAAATCCAAAAACATGTCAAAATCAGGATGGATGATCTAAAATCTGAATAATGAATGGAACACTCTAAGTAAACAATGGGTAAATTGTACTTTTTTTTATTATCATTTATTTGGAGTAACTCAATGATGTATTGAACTAGAGGAACAAGGAAAAATAATGATATTTTTATTGTTTTCTATCTGTATGTTAATCATATAAATGTGTGAATTGTCAGGGGGTGTGCTATGAAAATGTATCACCGATGACATTCAGAATTCACACATTGAAATAATTAATCACTACTTGTTTACGCAATGAATGCTCAGGTCATCTTGGTTCAATTATACCTAGATGCTTGTGTTCAATTGCAATATCAAAAATCATGAAAGTAGTACTCAGGTCGTCATTGGATTAACACAACCATCGACGCTTGTATTCACTTTCAACATTCAATAAAACTCTATGATGATACCAAGCACAAAAACACTACTAAAATGACATCTATTTTGCATATCATTGCATGATTAAATTAGATTGCATTCATCATCATTCATTATCTGCAGAGTATTTGTTGCATAAAGGATTCCAATCAATGATTATCTAATCTACAAATAAAACTAAGTATACTTGACAAATCATCATCTCATCATTAAAATTTTCATCATTTCATCATCCATACACATTTTTGCATCATAATAGAGATACATTTATCAAATACATCGTGCATTTACATCATCACTTTCATTACATATTTTATCATCTACATCATAAAACATCATTACATCATCATTAGTATTATGTTATTGATACAATCATGTATCCATACATTTAATAAATAAAATCACATCATTACACCCATCAAAGATCATCCATCATAAAGATCATTCCATAAAATAAAAAGCATTTATCCATCCATCCATACATATTATCACATCTTGATCACATCATATATCCATATATCATATATTCTACACATACATTTTATTATTGCATCATTGCATTAAAATAAACAATCATTTATATACATCATCACATCTAGAATTATATCATCATAAAATCATATAAAAGCATCCATAAAGCCATCATCATATCACAACAACTGCATCTCATATATATCACAAAATGTCAAGTATACAATGAAGTCTGGTTTACAAAATATATCATCATACAAATGAGCTACATGATAAAATACAACATAGAGGATCAAAATGGCATCTACAACCTGCTACTGCCAGAGTGAGCAGGCCTAACAAGACCTGTAGCGCTACCACCACCACCCCCTGAAGGACCCGGATCTCTAGAATCTCTGCGTGGAGGCTGTGTCACCCCCTCACTGACTATCCATGTGTGAGTCTGCCTAGATCTCGACGGGGCATAACTGACTCGACGCTCGACAGGTACTGCATCATGATACCGGCCTTTGTAGAACTCATCCTCTCGGGTAGCCCATAGAACCTCTCTCATATAATCTGAAACTAAGTTACCATCGGCAACTCTCTGTAGGATCTCGGCTCTCTCCTGTGCCCTCTCAACAATTTGTCGAGCACTGTCTCGTTCCGCTGTCAGGGTATCAACCTGCGTCTGCATGGTGGCTAACTGCCCCTGTACCTATGCTAAGGCTTGTGTGTGAGCTTGTGCTTGTGCCTACATCTGGGTCTGAGTCTGCACAACCATACCCCGAGCCTGTACCAACTGCGCCTGCAAAGTCTAGACCTGTGCCTAGAGCCTAGCTATCTGTCTCTGTTGCCCGACTGCTAGCACTGTCACTGCCTGCCTCTTACGAGGCCTACTAGAAGAGGGAGCACTGCTGCTGCCTGGCCCTGCCACTCTGCCTCCTCCACTGCTGCCGTCACTATCGTCACTACTGCTACTTGAACTCCAACTACTCTCTGAACCGCTGCTAGATGAAGAATCATCTCCACCCCGACTGTCTGCAGAACCCTCTGCCACATCCTCCTCTACAAGTAAAGGTGCTAGCTCATCAAGGATAGTAATACGAGGATGACAGTTGCCTCTGATATGTCTCTCTGCATGTCCCACGGAGATGGCTGTAATGTCCTATATCCCTCTACAAGGACATCATAGGACAGTGTGGGACCCCAATCTAGAATATCCATGCATTGTCATGCATAATGGACTACTCCCCATGACATGCACTGAACAATGTCGTACTATCTGTATACCCGCCAGAGTAAGAATCTCTCTAATACAAATGGAGTCCGACCAATGAGGTACATAGAATCACACAAGAACCCCAATACTGCACCATCCTCATCCCACTCCTCGCAATGAAGGTAAGGACGCCAGATAACTGTCTCAGTGTCATCAAAAACTCATCTCCAGTGCTCTAACTTGCCCATCTGGGCCTGCGTGAATCCACCACTATATCAAAAAACATATGGTTTGTCGGCTGGTTTATCTGCAACTAGGAACAACCGACAAATAGCAAAATTCTCCCAAGCCCATACCTGTAACAGGGTCACCCCTACTAATAAACTACGTGCACCAAGGTACACAACTGAGTGTAGATCATGATAAAGATGTGCTAACATGCACATCCCCCATGCATATCTGGTACCATGTACCATCATGCTCTCTAGAGTCCTACCCCAGCCGACGAGGAATCCCTTTGGCCTACGATTAGGGAAAAGGAAACCTCCAATGAATCCAACTAGCACTGCTGGTAGTGTCACGTAAGAATCTGCAATCCTCCGCCATCGAAGGCTCGGACCCTCTATGTCCTGATCCTGAAAGACTCTGCAGAGGGCATCTCTACTACTGGTCCCATGAGAATCATATGTAACAATCTCCCCCATGAACGAAATGCGCAATATACGCCACACATTCTTTGGTGTGACTGTCATCTCACCGGTAGGTAGGTGAAAGGTGTTGTGGTCGCTATGCCACCTCTCAACTAACGCGGTCAACAAACCCTGATTAATCCTAATCTGGGGCATCTCAAGTAAGCTCGTAAGGCCACAATGGCCTATCAACTAAAGCTCATCTGGTGTCAAATGCGGTATCAAATCTGTCATCTAAGGAAATCTCTCTCATATCTAGAGAGTACCTAGATCCTCCTATCATCATAATGAAAAATCTACAATCAGTGAACTATTTCAAGAATCAAACGTCATTCTACTATCAAGTCTATTTCAAAAGCTGTGGTATGGATTTTCGATCAAAATTCATAGGCGAACATCAAACCTCACCTATCATGAGGTTCTCAAATCATCAATAAACCTCACCTATCATGAGGTTCATCAAAACATTATCTAGATCTGCCTATCATGAGATTTATTAGGTATTGAATCATTTCCTCGCCTATCATGAGGATCATCAAGAAATAGGATTTCCTCTCGCCTATCATGAGATTTAGTCTTATTTAAATCATCAAATCCAACATCGAGAATTTGGATTATCAATCATACCAATCAGAAGAATGGACATGATCGAAATTGATAAAATCAAGGTTCACTAAGTCAAAATCTTCAATTCTGACCGGAAGCGCTAAAACAGGTTTCCAAAGCACTAAATCCATGAAAGCGCTATTTTAGCACTCCGAAGCGCTAAAAATATCGAAGCGCTAGTTTTTCGCATCAAAGCACTACAACAGGCCGTCAAAGTGCCGCTTTACCAGAAGCGCTAGAATAGACCCTAAAAGCACTAATCCACTGACTCAAAGCGCTGAAAGTCTCAAAGTGCTAAAATCCGGCTTCAAAGCGCTAAATTTTGACACCTAAGCACTACTTTACCGATCAAAAGCGCCAAAGTTTTAAACGCAAGCGCTAAAACTCAAAGCACTAGACTACCTACTAGAAGTGCTACATCGGAATGTAAGTGCTACAATGCGGCTTGAAAGCGCTAAAACACACTTGGACACGCATAGATGCTAAAAAGCATAAAAAACATAAATGCATGAATTACGAGGAGGTTGAGGGGTACATACCGGAGGTCCATACGCAGGCGGCCGTCGGTGACGTCGAACCCACTCGAATCGGTGAGTGTGGTAGGGGATAGGCATCTCACTCCAGCTGGCAGAAAAGTCTTAATCACTAAGAATTTTGAACTCAAAAAGCAAATATGACTTTGAAAATGACCTTTTAGCACTATTTATAGTTTTTGAAAAGGTATTTTTGGTGGATTTAATTATATTTTGATTAATTTTATCCATGAAATTAATTAAAACTTATCTGAGGGCTCATTTCTTCATCATTTATCGGGAGATAAATTATTTTATTATCGAAACATCGGAAAATCATCAAATTTTTGAAAAATTCTAAAAATCATGACATCATTAATTTATCTCCCGAGGGGGCATATTGTCATCAAATCATCTGAAAATCAAAATCTGGGGCATGTTTGGGGCATACGGAATTATTTTTCAAAATCATCAATCCTGGCAGTAGCAGCAAAATATTTCTTCGAAGCAACACGTAAACACATCACTTTGAAGAGGGGCAAAATGTATACACCTAAAATTGGTCTGGAGCATCCGATTAATTAAATACAAGTTATTTGATTAAATTATCATAATTTCCTCTACTTTTGAATAAATAGAAATATTTATTTATATAGTTCACATTCATATTCATCTTAATTAAATAAATAAAATTAAATACTTTGTTTGATTTAATTATCACATCCCTATTTTATTCTATCACATCGATTCTAAATTAATTAAATAAAGATCAAAACACTTTATTTATTAATTACCATATTCCTCTAATTAATTTAATAAACAACTATCCTATAGTTCGTTTTATTAAATTATTTATCTCCCATTTCCTAATTTAAATAAATCAAAATATTTGAATTGTTGCACAAGGAATATTCCAATCCATATTCTCTCAAAAATGAATTAGATTTCCTATGTCTAAACCATGTCTAATTTATGTCAAAATATGTCAAATTAATTGATTGAAACTTCACAGGAAGTTTTGGAGACAAATTGGAGACAAATTTGGAATTTGATCTCTCAATCCTCCTCCATCAATCCTTCCTCTTCTCTTGCCTGGTGTTTTCATGGGTAGAGACAATCTCCATCTTTCTCTCAATCTCCTCCATCTCTCACCATTCAATTCTCTAGATTGAATCCAAGCCTCTCAAAGCTTTCCCTGTGCATTTCTATAGCCAGGAATTCTATAAATAAAGCCTCATTGAACCAAGAAAAGGATTCAGATAATCAAGTTTATGCACTCTTACTCTGCAGGAATTCAAGCATAATCAAGCATCAAGCATCAAGCATCAACAATCAGCAATCAAGTTTTCACATCAATGGTTGCTTCCTGTAGCTGCAATTATCTGTTTGATGTCTATATCATGCTAGTTTAATTGATTTATCATCTACTATTGTCTTTTAGCTCCATATCATTGCATTAGTATCATCTCGTTCTTCAGATAGTCATTTTAATAGTCTTATTTGCTTAAACAATCTGAGAGAAATTTAGATTTAATAAATCTTTGAGGATAGAGAACAATATGACGCTTTCAATTGATTACTGTTTTGAATTCATTCAATTTGTTTAATCATTGATATAATGTCTTATTAAGAAGTGTTTTAACCTTATTCACATATTCACACTTACACTTCCCATTAGTCAAAAATACTAAAAACTTAACAATTTTGCATTTTTTGCTCTTAGAACACTTTCAAGACTACCGAGAATTAGTGCACTCTAGAATCACAAGGGGACTTGGGTGAAAAAATGAGGCCTTTCATAGCATTGGACTGCCCACATTGATGTGTTAGTACAATTGGTTTTGCTCCATTATGCACAAAACAAAAAAAATGCTTCTTTCCATTTTTTGCATTGCTTTCCATTGACATTTTTTGCAAGAATGCATTTGACATTGGAACACACAAATGGTATTGAGTTGAAGCAAACCAAGAGAGGTTGGCTTAAAGGGATTCAATATCCATCTGTAGGTCCAGAAAAATAATTCCTACGTGCCATGAGCTCTTAGAATGAATTCATCAAAGTTTTATTTTTTTTGGCTTTTAGGGCTCTTAAGAGACTACCCCGAAAAGAGAACCTCAAACTGATCAGGTGACTTGGGAGACAAACAAAGACCTTCCCTAGTATTTACCTGTGTACGTCAATGTGTCCACGTTTCCCCTTTGTCAAAATTACTAAAAACCTTACAATTTTTTCATTTTCCCATAGTCATGTTTAATTTTAACCATTTTTGAGTCAATAGTAGATTCAAGATTATGTTTCTTAAAAGTTCTTAACAAATGTAGGTCATTTTGGTGGACAATACTATTGCATCAAGAAGCGATTCAAAATAAAAGTTAAAATATTTTTCTTCAACATTGAGGACACATCAAATGTAATTCATAAGGATGTATCTTATTCATTTACTTTAATCTCTTGATTTATAATTTTGCATTTGATTTGAAAGAATGACTAGTTTACTTTATTTCACATTGTTTATAATCCATAATTTTCTAATATTTATATGTAGGAATTTCCCAACACAAGCTTTGAGTAGGACATGAGGTTCTATGGAAATGCATCCAACATTGGATTTCATGTTTCTTTCATTGTTCAATTATCTTTACACAATGACTTTTTTTGTTTTTTAACAGTTTTTGTAATATTGCAATGCAGGTGTTTGTGAGAGTAGCAATGATTTGACATGTGCGTTATGGAGTGAGGATTTTAGGGGAACATATTATTTGTGTGTCTATAATAGCTTGATAGAAAGATGCATCAATGCATTTTACATGAGAAAATCAATAATAATTATATGGCATTATTATTTGTATTGATGATTATGATGGTTAAAAAATGATATGTGATGTATTTGTACATGAGGACATGAAAAATATAATATATGAGCATTATTGGTTATATTTATGGTAGAATGTATGTTGTGTTATGATGATTATGAATGTCATGTGTATGTTGAAAAATGTCACATGTTTGTGTAATCATGAATGTCATGTGTATATATTTTTAACATCAAAATCACTCACATATTCATACATTGGTTCATGTTGGTACCTACTTAATAGTGAAGAAATGGTGAAGATTTTGCACTTGTCTTTTGGATAATGCTCTCTCATTAGCCCTTAGGACAACAACAATCTTTTAGTCCTTTTCATGATCTTTTGACTAATTTTTTTATATCTTTTACTTTAAGATTTCTAGTAGCTTCTCCCTCATTAGCCCTTAGGATAGCAACATTTGTTTTCTTGGATAGAATTTTAAGATTTTAGGCATAGTAGCAAGGCAATGAACTATTTGATAAAATGCTTTGGTAGAAATGTCTAAAAAATGTGGTAGCATAGACAAGGAAGTGAATTTTTTGAAAAAATACCTCAAAGAAATTTGGTCTCATGGTGATGCAATGTCATGTTTGAAAATTTGTCATCTATCACAATATAGTTATTAGTTATGCAATGTGAAGTATTTCTTTAAGTTTGAAAGATGTGCAATGCAATGTAATCAGTGATATGAATATAAACTACAAAAAAATCTTACTAATTTTTTAAGGAAATGCAATGTAATATTACTTGCTAATATACTTTGATAGATTTTTTCCAAGCATCCATAGCTTGTTCAAAAGCACCTTTTTTTAGGATTTTACCCATAGCCATAGAAAAAGTAATGAACTGTTTGGAAAAATGCCTCAAAGAAATACGGTCTCATGGAATGTCATGACAAGAAAATGCAATTGGCAGTTGCTCCTAGTTATTAGTTATGCAATGTGAAGTAACTGTTTATCTACTTAGATTGACTTTGTAAAAACTATATCGTAATTGAAAATTTATCATCTATTACCATCTAGTTATTATTTATGTAATGCAAAGTAATTCTTTGAGTTTGAACGATGTGCAATGCAATCAATGATATAAATATACACTACAAAAATTTCTTACTATTTTTTAAAGGAAATGCAATGTAATATTGCTTACTAATATGCTTTGATAGATTTTTTCCAAGCATCCATAGCTTGTTCAAAGGCATTTTAGGCTATTAGCCATAGCAGCAAGGAAGTAAAATGTTTGATAAAATGCTTTGGTAGTGTAGACATGGAAAATGTACAAGTTCGTTTTGGCACACCTGATCTCGATTACTAACAACGTTTCCTCCTAAATCACATTCTCGGCATTTCGTTATTTTCTATCCCTTAATTTAATAAATCATTATTTATTGGATTAAGTCCTTCTATTTCAAAGATTAAATTAATCAATTAATTTAATAAACCTTTGCATATCTGTTTAATTAAATAAATCATTTTATTTAATTAAAATCTCTAAAGTCCTCCTATTAAATTAAATAAATTAAACCTTATTTGATTTAATTTAACATGTTCCTTCTTGATTAAATAAATCAAATCATTTATTTGATAAATCATTTCCTCCCAATTCTTGACTTAAATTAATTCATAAATCTAAGTCTAAAATTGTCACATCACCTAATTCTTCATTAAATTAATCAAATCCATGATTAACTTAATCCCTCTCACTAAAATTCTCTAGAGAATGCAAGTTGCACAATAAATCAAATACTTTGATTTATTAATTCTTCTATTTTCCCTCACAAGCATCAAAAGGGAATATTCCCTCATTTGAATTCAAAAAGGCCAAGTGGACTTGGTCCTTCCAACAAGGCATTCAATGCCTCTTACATGTCCTTGACCTTGAGCCAAGTTACATTAACTTCATTCCCTTTCCCTCTTCAACATGTCATTTCTCAAATTTGAAATGCCACCTGTCATGTCCCCTTCTTGTTGACATCTCTCAGAGCACAGGATTAGCCTATCATATGACCCTCGTAGGCTGATAGACTGGATAGAGGTTCATGTTGGAGCTTGGCTCAACTTTAGTTGGCAGAGTTTGATCAGTTGGCTTTCGTTCGGGCTCGTTCTGACACTTCTTGCATAAGTTGCTATTTTTAGCAGTTATTGGCAGTCAGCGTGGGACCCCTGCTATTTTTAGCAGTATGGATTGTTGGTGTTCAAAATCACTTCAGTGTTCATTAGCTTCAGACGGATCAGGCATCGGATGAATAATGAGAGAGATATTAATATTTAATTGAATTAATTAAATATTAATTAATTGGAGATTATAATATAAAGTTATAATATTTTATTATAACTTAAGTGATTTTGATAAAGGGGTCGCCCATCATCAGAAAGGGGCCATTTGAAGATTAAATTTATAATTTAATATTTGAGCTAAGACTATTGAAAGAAATTAAAAGAAGAGGTCGAATTATTTAAAAATTCCCTATCTTTAAGGAATTTGCACTTTTGAGGGATATAGTGCATTTGCCTTGGGATTCGAGCCATTATGTGATTATTGATAATTGAAATTGATCAAGTTTTGGTCTGAGCAAGAAGCTTTAGGGTTTCAGTCTTGAACTCATTGGGGAATGATCCATCTCCATTGGAAGCAGTTGAGAGGGTGTGAAATAACATCTGATTTATTGCCAGCACAGAGGTTTCTTCATCTAGAAGAGATCATTGAACTTCAGAGATTATTTATTTACAGAGTTTCAACATAGGTTTTCATCTGGGAAGCATATTGCAATCAAGGCACCTATTTTCTTCAGATCCAGAGGTTTCAGAGGAGGCCATACCTTTTATTTATTGCTGCTGCTGTATTCTGGCCGTACATTTCTGTACCTAGCCATAACATTCAGAGGAAGTCGTACTTATTGTCTTCAGAGCAAAACACCTCCAGTTTTGGCAGTCTGACTCCATTATCAAAGGCGCATATTCTTCTAGCAGTGGATTCAAGGGACAGTGATTTAATATCTCAGCCGTACCATCATCTGAAGGTCATTTATTGCAGCCATACTGTATTGCAGCCAATCAGTCAAAAAACCAAAACCCTTCAGAAAATCATAAAAACAGTCAGATACAGAGAAAACGGGGAAACTAGGGTTTCTACAGTGGTATCAGAGCTAAATCCTGCCATCCTGAGGGTTTAGCAATCTTATGCAGCCATAGGAGTTTGGGCCTCACAGGTATTATACTCGCAGGAGAGCCTTGATTGACAGGCAACAGGGTTCGATCTGGCAGCCAGGAAACATGGTTGACAGAACAGATATTCTAAGAACAAAGGTTCCTGATAACCCTAGAGATCAAGATGATGCCGAGGTTTTAGACACTCTCAGAGACTTACGAGCAGGTCAATGGTAGTCTAACGATGTGCTACAGTAGTTGGCAGTGGCAATCCAGAGGTTAGGTATACAGAGGAGACCGTCAGCATAGCGTGACGATAACAAGAGTGATGCAGGATCCCGGAGAGCACCTAGGACTATTTCACGGATAGCAGACAGGCCCACTAGGCCTACTTTTGTGAGATAGGAGCCCGATGAGGCTATTGCAGGTGAGGAGCATGAGGAGTTGTTCGTAGATACACTTATGGCAGCGAACGAGAGTGGGATTTAGTACCACCTGATGTCAGAGAGAGCATTTCCTTTGACTGATTTGTTACATAGAGGAGAGAATATCACAAAGGACGACAGGATTGGAGACCTAGACAACAGAACAATGACCTAAAACATGCTACAAACAAACTCAATCTAGCGATGTTCGATGGTAGTGGCAAGGTGACAGCCCAGACATGGATTAGTAAGTTAGATACATTCCTCACATTACGCCCGATGGCTGAGAGAGATGCTATCCGATATGCGACACTGCATCTTGAGGGAGTAGCTTACGACTGGTGGCACCACGGGAAGGTGACACTCCAACATGATAGGATCATGTCATATTAGGAGTTTGTTGATAGGTTAGTAGAGCAGTTTGATAGGAAGGATCCGGAATCCTACTTTAGAGACTTGGCTCAGTTGCGACAGAGTGGCAGTCTAGAGTCTTATATTGGTGACTTTCAGAAGCTATCAGTTATGGTTCTGAATATTTTAGAGAGGCGTCTCGTAGTGCTTTTCTTGGAGGGACTGACAGAGCCATTGAGAGGGTGGATCAAAGCCTTTGATCCTCCTTCATTACAGGAAGTGATGAAGAAGGCACGTAATATGGAGTTGGCAGCACCATCTAGTAAGTTCAACTCCAGAAACAATTCTTCTTTTAGGGATAATAAGGGCTTCAACAAAAACAAAGAGAAGTCTGATTTTAACAGAGAAAAATCAGATTTTAAAAATGATTCAAAGGGGAAATCAGCAACACCACCCTTGGATCGAGAGGCTCTTAACGATCTACGTAGAAAGAAGCTTTGCTTCTACTGCAAAGGTCCCTATGATGCCAATCATGATTGTCCGTTGAGGCCTAAGGGCAAGGCAAATCGAGTGATGTGGGCTTACTACGAGGATTCAGAATCAAAAAATTCCAAACAGCAGGAGAATTCTGAGGAGTCAGAGTCAGAGGCTTCAAAGCCTAAGGCAGAGGCAGAGTCAAAGCTTCAGATACAGGAGGCACACCTATCTAGCATTCAGCAGGAGGGCTCATTCAGGATTCGTGGAGTGTTGGCAGGACAGAGGGTCATTTCCCTTCTTGATACAGGAGCCACACATAATTTCATTGATGCTAGGTTTGTTGAGAAACGCGGACTCATCACTGAGGAGTTCAAAGGGATTAGAGTTAAGGTAGCCGATGAGCACATGCTGAGGTGTGAACGCATGATTAAGGATCTCCCCTTACGCTTGAACAATTATGAGTTAAGGGCTGATTACTATGTAGTTAACATGGGAGATATTGATTTGGTCTTGGGTATGAAGTGGCTTCATTCACTTGAGGAAGTCACTCTTCATCTCAAGGACATGGAGATCCGCTTTGATGTTGACGGGAAGACACACATCCTAAAAGCAATACGGGACAGCAACATCAAAACAATTTCTTTTCGTCAGATGGAGAGACTTATGCGCCATGACATGGTAGAGTGGGTTGTCGAGTGCACATTAGCACCTATACAGGAGGGACAGTGGAAGACTGAGTATCATCCAGATATTCAGCAGTTGAGAGTCAAGCATGATAAGGTATTCAATGATATTCCACCAGGGAGACCTCCAGATAGGGGCATTGAGCACATTATAGAGCTCGAGGAGGGCGCTAAGCCCGTTATGATAACTCCTTACAGGCATCCTAAGAGGTTGAAGGATGAGATAGAAAAGACAATAAAGGAGTTACTTGCTATGGGTCACATTAGACCTAGCAAATCACCATTCTCTTCTTCAGTTGTATTGGTAAAGAAGAAGGATGGCACCTTACGCATGTGCATTGATTACAGAGTCCTGAATAAAAGGACTATCAAAAACAGGTATCCAATACCTCGTATAGACGAGTTGATTGATGAGCTCCATGGTGCATGTTACTTTACTAAAATTGACTTAAGGTCAGGATATCATCAGATCAGGGTTCGTGAGCAGGACATCGAGAAGACTGCCTTCCATTGTCATTGTGGGCACTTCAAGTTTGTAGTGATGCCATTTGGGCTCACTAATGTGCCAGCTACATTTCAGTCTACAATGAACAGGGTTTTTCATTCACAGCTGAGGAGATTCGTATTGGTCTTCTTCGATGATATCCTTATTTACAGCAAGACTTGGCAGGAGCACTTGGCTCACTTGGAGATTGTGTTGAGTATTCTGGAGAGGGAGTCCTTGTACGCCAAGGAATCCAAATGTGATTTGGGAATGACCGAATTGTTATATTTAGGTCACATTATCAGTGCAGGGGGAGTGCGGATGGATCCTGAAAAGATCCGTGCTATCATTGACTGACCTACACTAGCAAACCTTACATAGTTGCGAGGATTTCTAGGTTTGTGTGGGTTCTATCACAGATTCATGAATGGTTATTCACGACATGCAGCTCCTATGACAGATTTACTGAAGAAGGGTGCATTTATTTGGACTCCGGAGGCACAGGAGTGCTTTATGAAGTTTAAGGAGTTGATGACCACATGCCCTGTATTGGCACTACCAGACTTTACGAAGCCTTTCGAGCTTCAGTGCGATGCATCAGGTGAGGGCATTGGTGCGGTGCTTATGCAGGACAAGCACCTGATTGTGTATGAGAGCCGAAAGCTTAGGGGGCCAGAATGACTTTACAACATTTATGATAAGGAGATGCTTGCTATTATGCATGCCTTAGCAAAATTTAGACAGTATCTTGTTGGCAGCAAATTTTGCATTAAAACTGACCATAATAGTTTGAGACACTTCTTAGGGCAGCGAGATCTCAATGATCGTCAGCAGAAGTGGGTCAGTAAATTGCAGGCTTATGACTTTGATATCTCGTATATCAAAGGGACACAGAATGTTGTAGTAGATGCACTCTCACGCAGGCCATATTTGAGCTCTATGGTTCATATATCAGAGGATTGGAGGCATATGATAGTGGCAGAGTATTCCAAGGATAGTTGGGCCTCCAGTATTGTTGAGGGATCAGCGGTTGATACCAGGTACACACTTGTAAATGACTTGATCATTTACAAGAACAGGATATATTTGATCCTAGGTTCAGAGGTGAAGAACATCATCATGTGGGCCTTTCATGACGTGCCTATAGCAGGACATCCCAGGTACTTCAAAACCTACAGGAAGATATGGGAGAGATTCACATGGAAAGGACTCAAGGCAGATGTTCTTCAATATGTGCGTGAGTGCCCTGTTTGTCAGCAGAACAAGTAGGAGAACATGTACCCGGCAGGTTTATTGCAGCCACTTTCGATTCCTGACAGGAAGTGGGAATGCCTGTCGATGGACTTTATTACGGGCTTGCCGAAAGCCCAAGGGCGAGATTGCATATACGTAGTTGTGGATCGACTTACGAAGTATGCCCACTTCTTTCCGATTACCACAACCTACATAGCTACACAGGTAGCAGAGGTATTCTTTCGTGAGGTGTTCAGACTACATGGATTGCCTCGGAGTATTGTGAGCGACAGGGATAGTCGGTTCTTGAGTCACTTCTGGCAGGAGGTGTTCAGGCTTTGTGGGACCGAGCTCACTTTGAGCACTAGTTACCACCCGCAGACTGATGGGCAGATAGAGATAGTAAATAAGTGGGTGGAAGGATACCTCAGAAATTATATTGCAGGGCAACAAAAGGCATGGGTCAAGTGGATCCATTTGTGCGAGTATTGCTACAACACGACATTCCACATGACTATTCAGATGTCTCCTTTTATGGTGTTGTATGGCTATGAGGTGCTGAGTTTTCTAGATTTGCTACTGAGCGACAGTAGAGTGCCGAGTGCTGGAGACTTATTGCAGGAGGGTCAGGATACCATGAAGGCTCTCAAGGAGAATATTGCCAAGGCACAGAATCAACAAAAGTAGTACGCAGATCAGAAGAGGATGGAGAGGCATTTCGAGGTGGGTGACATGGTTTACCTCATGCTGCAGCCCTACCGTCAGTCCACTCTTAGGAAGAGTGGGTCAGAGAAGCTTAAGCCACGTTATTACGGTCCTTTCAGGATCCAGAGGCAAGTTGGAGAGGTGGCCTATGAGCTTGAGCTTCCAGCAGAGAGCAGGGTACACAATTTTTTTCATGTATCACGCCTCAAGAAGGCGTTGGGACACCGTGTGGTACCATCTGCAGTTCTACCTCCCTTAGATGATGAGGGAAAGTTGATCTTAGTACCTGAGTCCATCGTGGAATACAGGGAGAGACAATTGCGTAGGAGGACTATCAGGGAATATCTGGTGAAATGGAGAGATTTGCCTGTTGAGGATGCTACATGGGAGAGCGAGGATATTCTGCAACATCCGGCATTAAGATTGCTTGAGGACAAGCAATTTCAGGAGGGGCAGACTGTCATGTCCCCTTCTCGTTGACATCTCTTAGAGCACAGGATTAGCCTATCATATGACCCTCGTAGGCTAATAGATTGGATAGAGGGTCATGTTGGAGCTTGGCTCAGCTTCAGTTGGCAGAGTTTGATCAGTTGGCTTTCGTTCGGGCTCGTTTGGACACTTGCATAAGTTGCTATTTTTAGCAATTATTGGCAGTCAGCGTGGGACCCCTGCTATTTTTAGCAGTATGGATTGTTGGTGTTCAGAATCACTTCAGTGTTCGTCAGCTTCAAACGGATCAGGCATCGGATGAATAATGAGAGAGATATTAATATTTAATTGAATTAATTAAATATTAATTAATTGGAGATTATAATATAAAGTTATAATATTTTATTATAACTTAAGTGATTTTGATAAAGGGGTCGCCCATCATCAGAAAGGGGCCATTTGAAGATTAAATTTATAATTTAATATTTGAGCTGAGACTATTGAAAGAAATTAAAAGAAGAGGTCGAATTATTTAAAAATTCCCTATCTTTTAAGGAATTCACACTTTTGAGGGATATAGTGCATTTGCCTTGGGATTCGAGCCATTATGTGATTATTGATAATTGAAATTGATCAAGTTTTGGTCTGAGCAAGAAGCTTTAGGGTTTCAGTCTCGAACTCATTGGGGAACGAGCCATCTCCATTGGAAGCAGTTCAGAGGGTGTGAAATAATATCTGATTTATTGCCAGCATAGAGGTTTCTTCATCTAGAAGAGATCATTGAACTTCAGAGATTATTTATTTACAGAGTTTCAACATAGGTTTTCATCTGGGAAATATATTGCAATCAAGGCGCCTATTTTCTTCAGATCCAGAGGTTTCAGAGGAGGCTGTACCTTTTATTTATTGCTGCTGCTGTATTCTGGCCGTACATTTCTGTACCTAGCTGTACCATTTAGAGGAAGCCATACTTATTGTCTTCAGAGCAAAACGCCTCCAATTTTGGCAGTCTGACTCCATTATCAAAGGCGCATATTCTTCTGGTAGTGGATTCAAGGGAGAGCGATTTAATATCTCAGTCGTACCATCATCTGAAGGTCATTTATTGCAGCCATATTGTATTGCAACCAATTAGTCAAAAAACCAAAACCCTTCAGAAAATCATAAAAACAGTCAGATATAGAGAAAACGGGGAAACTAGGGTTTCTACACCACCTAATTGCATTTATTGGCACATTGGCCAAAACTTGCACATTCCTCATCCAATCACATTTGGACAAGTGGCACAATGCCATTGGGTTATCTTTTGTCCCACATTGCTTATTTCCACTATCTCTTCCAAGATTTGAATCTATAAATTGGAGACCTCTCCTCTCAATCTACATCCACAATTCATATGCAAAGTTACTCTCTTCACATTGAGAGCTAATTTTTCCCATTGCACTCAATCATCCATCATTTTCATAAATTGTAACAAGGCTATGCTCAAATCTCTTTGGAGATTTGACCATTGATTCAATCAATTCACATTGCAACATAGGAATTGGGAAAGGGCCAATTGCAACATCTCATTGGCACTAATTCCCCCATAAGATCATCATTCTACTGGCTAGATTAGGATTTATTTTCATGATTATTTGAATTTGTTTTTTATTTCCTAATATTAGCTTAAATAGGTAGATTTCATGGGGAATCCTTCACTCCTTGCATGCATTTTGATCTAACACTAACAATGTTTGTTGTCCATATGCATTTGTAGGTTTAGGGGTTCATAGGTAGACATGTATGAAAAATGTGGTAGCATAGAAAAGACAATGAATTGTTGAAAAAATGCCTCAAAGAAATGTGGTCTCATGGAATTCCATGAAAAGAAAATACAATTAGAAGCTGCTCCTAGTTATTAATATGCAATGCGAAGTAATTGCATATCTGCTTAGGTTGACTTTGTAAAAACTATATCATAATTGAAAAAATTTCATCTATCACCATCTCGTTATTATTTATGTAATGTGAAGGAATTCTTTGAGTTTGAAAGATGTGCAATGCATTGTAATCAGTGATATGAATTTAAACTAAAAAATATATATTTTCTACATTTCATTGGTTGAACTCTTTATTTTATTTGCTCTCTATATCTCTATGTTGTGGAAATACATTTCAATTTTGCTACTATGGTTTCAACTATAGAGACTAATGATAAATGGATCAAATTTGGTGAAGTTTCCCAAGGCAACCAAATTTAACAGTAATATAACATGAATAAAAATGATCTAATTCATAAACTATTAAAGTGCAAGATTGCAAGAAATCAATATCTATATAACATGTTATCCATCGTAGCTCAACCACTATAAAGGGATTATACATTCAAATTCTAAGTTTAAAAATAGGAAACCATGTAGACAATGAACAAAATATGTTGAATATCGATTTTTTATATATAAAAGTGTAAAGTAATTGTGTATCTACATATACAAATTTGACATATATTCCAACTCAAAACAATATTTACAAAATGTGGCATATGCCATCTCATGGTCTATATATATACACAATGTATATGTCAAATGGCTATGCCATATCAACGAAATCCTATTCTTTTGGCGGATCACCAAAACACAGCCTCTTTGAGCTACCTGATGGATGAGAAGATGTCTGCACAAAAAAAAATTGAACCACAAATTAGATTAATTAGCTCTTAATGGTAAATAACTTAAACTAATAAATAGAAAGTTATCTACTATTTTTTATAACTTTCAAAATAACATCTAATCACTATATTAAACTATAAATTAAAGTGTAATTCAATTATTCATTACCTAAAGCATTTTTCTTTGGCTACTATATGTTGAGAAAATGATGGTCCCTTAGGATGCTTAGGATTCCTACCATATTGTATTGGTCCTGGATCCACGAATGTGAATGGTGGGATACTCTACAAGAAGAAAAATAAAAATGAAAAAATTAATATATAATTACTGATAAAAAACATAAACTAACATATATCTACAAACTTATATAGATCTACTAGATATAAAAAAGCCATATACCTGAATAGGTGATGCAATTGAGATAATTGATTGAGAGGAACTCATGGTAAAAGGTGTGGCATTAGTCACATTTGGAGTACATTTCAAAAGTAAAAATAAGATCAAGATATAAATTAGTATGTATTTAATTATTCATGATTTAAAGGATATGCGTACAATAAAAAGGTTTTACATGTAAAAAAATAATACCAATGCATTTAGGCCAAACACAATGGCTGAAAGAATGCCATACTACACATCTCTAATATGTTCCTCCATCATCAACTATTCAAACCCACTTAAATATACATTAGTAACATGTACTATTTGTTATAATAATTTAAAATAAAATGCACTATGAAATAAATTTAAGTTTTACCTATACAAAATATTGTTGTTGCTGCTCCTCATTTACATCAATGGAGGAAATTACACCTGTTCCTCCCTCGCATGTCTCCACTGCACCTGTAGTATGCACTGGTGCCTCATCTCCTCCAAGTGATGCATCATGCACCTCATACTCAAATATTTCTAGGGGAGGCTCATACATATCTCTTGTAGGACCTAGATGTGTATGCCTACATGTAGTACATTGATGAGGCACACACACATGCCTGGATGATGATTTTGCACCAGTATCAACTGAAGCATGAGGAGTGACACCCTCTGGAATGAGTGAACTACGATGAGTGTAATCAAATGGCTAGTCAAAGAGTGTATGACCAAGAGACTATGATGGGTCACATTGGCAACAAGGTCTGGATGGGGTGCTGGAGGTGGGGGAGGAAGATGAGAAGGGGGAACATATAGACCTTGCATAATATGCATTTCCCCAAGTCTATGTTGGGGCATACCCATACCCACTCCCTGAAAATGCCTGAATTCAACATAGTTGACATGTCTTCCTAAAAAAAATTCTGCAAATAATTTGCAAAGAAAGTATAGAGGGACATCAAGATTGTTGTTGGCTTGTTTATCAAAAACCATCTACCAACAATCCCAAAATTTTGTAACTATGCCTTGATGGGTGCACCATTTTATGGAAAATTTTGGTTTGCGTAAACCAACATTTTGTCTTGTTCTTCGATCCAAAAAATGTTGGGCTAAATCGGCTTTAGATATTTCTAATTTTTTGATGTCATCATACCCTAAACCATTTGCATATTCTAACGTCTTCTGATCTCTCCAATCTTGAAATAAAGCATGTTGCCTAGTGATGTCCCTAACATGATTGATTATGGCCTCTATATTCGGTGTGATTGATCACAAATACTAGTGGGTATGGTATCTCTCAACAATGTTTCTCAATTCAGTAATATTTATTTAAATTAGGTCTTGAATTGAAAGAGGATTTGGTGGAGGAGGGTTTGGTGGAGGAGGGCTTGCTAGAGGAGGGTTTGCTAAATCTCGTGCCATTTAAACCTTATTGCAAATTATAAATTTACAAATTAACATAGCTTTCAACTAATTCCTAAAATTTCAACAAAAAAAACTAATATTTTGTTTTAAAAACATATAAAACTATCAAAATAATCCAAAAATATGTGTTTTAACATACCTTTTTGATGAAAAATTGATAGGAAATGCTTGGAATTCATTGAAATTTCTAGGAAGTGCAAGAAAATTGCTTGAGAATGGATATCAGTTAATTTCTGAAATCCATTTTTCTCTCCTCACCATGAACAACCACTATGAAAATGATTGTTTACAGCCTCTTTTCATTTTATTTATAATGCAAAAAATGGATATCCATTTCTAAAACGAATATCCATTTTTTAGAGCTATGTGCAGATATTTGTTTCTAAGAGCTTTGTACTTTCTTAAAATAAGAGATATATTAATATATATCATATATGATATTATATACCATATATATTAATATATCTATTAATATATATTATATATCATATATATATATATATATATATATATATGATATATTAATATATAATCATATATATTAAAATATTAAAAAAAAAATTAATATATCAATATATTAATATATTAGGTTGTAGGACATAATAACCCAACCAAAATAACCTTGAATAGAATAACCCGGTCACAATAACCCAAGGACAAAATAACCCAAGGTCATAATAACCAAAATAACACGTGGTCAGAATAACCCATGGACATAATATCCTCATAAGAATATAGAGAAAGGAAAACAAAATGACCACGGGTTATTCCGTCCATGGGTTATTCCGTCCATGGGTTATTTTGACCATGGGTTATTCTGTCCATGGGTTATTTTTTCCTTGGGTTATTATGACTGGGTTATTATGTCCGGATACCAATATATTAATATTATTACTATGACATAAGATATTATTTTTAATATTAATAATATAATGTATAGTATTATATAATATATAATATTATGTAATATGTATAATTATATACTATGTAATTGTATACATGTACTCAAAATAGTGAGGTTCCAATAACAAATATCTGATATATATAGCGGATATCCATTGCTAAAGCCAAGTAATTGATATCCATTATTTATATATCAAAATATCCATTATTAGCAAATATCCCTTTTTAAAAAGAGAATATTCGTTCATAACGAATATCCATTTTTCTTTGGTCTTTACCTTAGCAAAATGTACTTTTTACCAACCCAATCAAAAAGTTAAATGTGATTTTCGCACTTATCACTTCCTCACGCCACATTTTTTTGTTGCATCACCACTATTTGGCCCCCATGATCCTACACAGACCCACAAGTCAAATTTTTGTAATTAGGAGGTCAAATTTTAATAACAAGCGAGCTCTACCATCTCTCTCTACCTGACTCTTTGTATATCCCTTATGCTCTAGACCTCTCTCTCTGACTATCTCCATCTCTTTCTCTACCTCTCTCTCTATTTGTCTCTCTCCCTTGAGCTCAAGAACTACCTCTCCATCCCCCCCTCTCTACTTCTATATCTCTCTCTTTAATTATTTCCATCTCACCTCTCTCCCTCTCTTCATCCCTCCCTCCTCTCTCTCTCTATCTCTCTCTCTCTCTCCTTCCCTCTCTACTTATCTCTATCTCACTTATCCATCTCTACCTCTTTCTTGTTCTCTCTCCTTCCCCCTCTACTGCTCTCTATCTGACCTATCCCTCTCTACCTCTCCCTCTCTCCATCCCCCCTCCTCTCTCTAGCTCTCTCCTTCCTTCTCTACTTCTCTCTATCCCACTTATCTTTTCCTCCCTAGACCTCTATCTCACCTATCCCTCTCTACCTCTACCTCTACCTCACTCCCTCTCTCCCTCCCTTTTCCCTCCTCTCTCTCTCTCACTCTCTCCTTCTCTATCTACTTCTTTTTATATCTCTCTCTGTCCCTCCTTCCCTACCTCTCTCTCTCTCTCTCTCAATCTCCCCCCCTTCCTCCTTCCCTCTCTACTTATCTATATATCACTTACCCCTCTATACCTCTCCCTCCCCCCAATCTCTCTCTGTCTCTCCTTAATTACTACTCAATAATTCAATTCAACCTTAAATCAAGAAATTCAACTTCATAATTTATTTTACTATTAGTAATAACCTAAACTACAAGGAGCATTGTAGTTGTACCTCAAGTGGCCCTTGCTTAAGTCGCTGCAATCCCAAGGCATCCCTCTTAAATATTAACTCCGAATTTCATAGTAAATACTAGATCTATATTTATTACAATTTGAATAGATAAACCAAGAAAAAAATATTGATTTGATAGGAAAAATACTTATATCCAAATCTAAAAACACTAACATCTAGATTTTTGACCTCTCACAAGATATAATATATATACATGATCTCAAGAGTTTGATTATTCTTGGATTCAAAACAATTGTCAACTCCCCAAAAACATAGGAAGAGGAATCAATATTATTTTGAATAGTAATGGAAAAATATGTGGAAGTGAGAGTGTCATAATCACATTAAAACTCTGCATCATAAAGAAGATAATTATAGCTGAAAACATGCTCAATAGAGCATAACTAATTATGATCCATGACCACTATTATTACAAATATCTTCTTTCCTTCACGACTATCTCTATCTAGTGAAATCATAAATAAAAAATAGAATGATCTATAAATAAACCATTTCCACAATCTTTGACCATTGTCTCCATTAGCTATGGAATATTACATGTGTTGTTGATGATCATTCCCTTGGCTATAGGATGATAGACATCCTTTGTTGCGGGGCTGTGGGTTGACAAATCTTCTGCTATGGGTTGACAAATCCTTCACTATAGGGGTTAGTTTATTTAAAAGGCATATATTCATCATTAATAACCATAATCAACATAAAACTATATTAAATTCTATAGAAATTCACAGATTCACACAATCATTTAGCAATATAGTATATATTATCCTTAATGCTTTAATACTTTAAAATAAGTAAAAAGGTCTCGGTAATGTCTTTGAAACCATCAGAAATATAATGAAAAGTATGAAATTTAAACAAGGAAAAGAGGACAATTTCAAGACTCATCATTCCCCCAATTTAGCTTTTTTCTTATTCGCGAGAAATTTAGGGCCTCTGGTTATACTGTATTATAGTGTCTATAATCCATAGGGTCAGTTATTCCTTCTCCCTACTTTAGGTAGAACCATTTCTGCATGGATATTATTTCCTATTTGACTTGCTCTATTGTCCCTTGTTCTCCCTTCATTCCCGTGCAATGTAGACTTGGATACAAGAGAAGGGGAGGTTGAAATGTCAAAGGAAACCAAGTAATCTGATGTTCCATCAAATCCTTGATGTACTTATGTTCCCTTATGATAGATGCTAAATAGTTAGAAATAGAATGGGGTTCTTTCCTTTTCAATTCTTGAGTTGATTCATTCCATCTATCTTGGAAGAATTTGAGTGCCTATTTTCCTATTCTAGATGCCAATTCTTTAAATCTTTTATAGTATTTTTCCATGCATTCCAAGATTTTCTTTTCCACCCAAGTTTTATCCACCAGTTCAATATATTGCTTAATTTCCTCGTTGGGGTCCTCTACTTCTGCTATAATCTCAAGAGGAAGTGACTTATCCCTTGCATGATAATGTTACCACTGTAGGCCTTGTTGATGTTCATTTTGAATGAACGAGGCTAGTGACTTTATCTAAACATCTCCCACAAAAATTAGTGGGTTCCAAGTAATATCATATGGAACGATCAAATTATGCAAATAAAATTCACATAGTTGATCTTGCATGTCTGGAGTGGCTTCTTGATAAGATTTTTGAAATAATGTTGATGATGATATTGAAACAAGAAGATCACTAATTAATTGACTAAATTGATTTACTTTTTTGTAGGAATAGGGCTTAGATCCTAGTAGGTGGTCTGCATCTCATTTCAAACAGTCATGTTAGCCATTTCTTCCATTTTTACTATTAATAACTGAATTTCTATTTTTTCTTCTCAAATTCTCTATCTTGCTTCACTATCAATTATGTTATTTATTTATTCAATTTCTATTGTAACTAAGAAATTTCTTCCATTTTATTACACAATTTTATCCCCAAGGTAACCAGAGTCATGGTTTTTGGTGATGTCGGAGAATCATTTTGATCACCAAGTTTTGGGATCTTCTTATTTATTTTGATGATGGACAATTGGGATAATTTGTCCAAACCTGTTCTTTGCTATTGATAAGCATGCAACTGATTTTTCAACTCTTTAACCTTGTTATCCAACCCTGTTTATTTTTGTTGGTACCCTTTTAGATGTTCTTCTATTTCCTTTATTTTTTGAATAGATACCTATATCTCACTAACTTCCTCTTTACCTTTTAAAATTAATTCATCTTCATCCTCCAGAAATAGGTCTCCATCAAACTCAACTGGGGAAACAAGTTCCTCTTGGTTTGGTGGACTGCTAGGAGGTTTGGGCTTCTTCCTCGCTATGAATAGATCATCTTTAGATTCATAATATAAAGTTGTGTCTAGACACATAAATTGTAGGCACCTTGATTTTTTTTATCAACAGATAAATCCTCCTTTTTTGAGTTTATTTCTAACTCTATCATAACAACCTTTTCTGGTTGAGAATGGGATTTTCCTCCTACAATTCCCTTTTATTTTAGGTGGTATGAATGTCTTTTAGGATGCATATTCCCTTTCTGCTACTTTTTGGATGCAAGGAAGTAAGGTGTACATTTTCTTTTATGCATTTTAGGCATGAAAAGGTTTTATGCAAAATAGGGGTTTCAGATTCTAGAGGTGTTGCAGGCTGTGCCTTTAAGGTTGTAGGTTGAGTTTCCTGCATCTCCAAATTTGGTTGTGTATCATTATTGTAGGTAGGTGAGGAAAATTGTGGGGAGTAGGTTACATGTTCCTCTTCCCCTTATTCTGATGGTTCATTCACCTCTTGAGACAAATTTGATTCGGCTAGCTCAGACCCTAAAGGTTTGTCATTTATGTTATTGCATGCTAGAAAATATTCTAGAGAAATATCTGTGAACTAGGATCTAAGGCTTCTTTTTATCAATAGAGTGACTAAATAGTGATGGGACAAAGCAGACTAGTTTCTCTTTCTTTTATACTCAACTACCATTCATTTTAGAAAATTATACAAGAAATTTGGAACATTCACAAGCTTTTGATGGTGAAGGTGACTTAATAGCTTAAAGTGTATTGTATACAAATGATATTTTCTACCATCAAAGGCAAAGTATTTAATTATGTACACAACTATATATTCCCATAACCAAGATAAGGAAATTCATTTAGTACTTTGGGAAGAGGAATCTAATTCCTCTCTTGGATGAATGAATTCATTTTGATTTGTAATGGCATCTTCTTGCACTAGGAACTCCTCCCCAATTGTGGGAAGCCTAGAGACTTCTTCAACTAGTGCTTTTGAGGTGTCCACTTTCAAACCTCTTATTGTATCTTCATTATTTTGTAACGTCCTAGAATTTTTTTGTGTCATTGCCTCATTGAATTATGTAAGATGAAGAAAGTAATCCAACCATCTGACTCATTAAATAGTAGGAAAGAATACTTGGTCTTCTAATAGTGCATTATGAGTTGTTGGTTCCCTTTTGATAATATCTCCCCCTATTCTATAGTTTTGAAGTCTTCTTCAGACAAATTCTCTTGAACCTGCTCATTGCTATGCTTTATGTCTTGCCTCTTTGAATGACTATGATATTTGTCTTTGTAACTTTACAATTTTTTTCTAATGGTGCCTTGTGCCTTTACCAAATATTTCTCATGCTAGTATATGCTACAAGTGAATTTTAACTACTTTAATGTTAGATTATAAAGGTACAAGGCTTATTATGACATCCCAAATATTTTCCATATTTGTAATTAATGTGGAATCCTCCCCCAACTTAAAGTGTCAATTTGTCCTTAAGTGGAAAGGTATGTGGGAGTACAAAGGGAATTATGTTTAAAGAATTGCATATATGTATATATTATAAAATAAATGTATGAATGTGGATCACAAATAAAATAAAGAGAGCTAATGGCAATTATAGTTGGTAATGTGAAAAATACTTGGAATGATTGCGATGATGGGAAATGTGATGTGTATGATTTTATGTGAATGGCCACCGAGTAACAAATACTTGAGAAAGATGTGACGATGGGATTAAATGGATGTGATTGCATGTAGCTCTCCATATTGAGAAACCAAACTAACGAAGGCACATGTTTGAGAATAGAGATAGATACAAAGGAAAAGGTTGCGATATATATGGAAATGATTGGGAGTAAAATGATATGTAGTGTGAAATTTGTGTCAAACTCATAGTGGTTGCATGTAGAGGTGATGAGATTGATGTAAGGAAAAAGTGATACTTGTTATGTGGTGAGTGGAAGTGAACTGGAGGTAGTGGTTGTGGGTAGTAGTAGAATAGGTACCTTATGTAAGTGCCTCGAGGCTGTTGCTACAAGTCCCATGAGAAGAAGTGCTTATAACATTGTTGCATGTAGCTGAAATGGATTTTTCTAGTTGTATTATTTTTTTGAAAGTGTAGTGTGTGTGTGTGTGTGTGCAAGAAATCATACCTAAGGAATATCAGTAGGTGAGCTGGTGGGCTCATCTACAGATGTAGCAATGGATGATTTAGTGGTTTCTTCATGATTGGTGATCAATGATATATCTAGTAATCTTGAGGGTGGTCTAAATGATTGCTGCAAATTCTATAGAAACTCCTCTTTATCCAATGGATTTTTGTAGATCTTAAGACGATGTCCATTTACCATCAAGCAGAATCTTCCTAGATCAATCATGGTTAAGTACTACTCCATTATGATTTTTTTATTTCATAAGGACCTAATCACCTATTTGTATTACCTTTTTGGTCCTTATACCATGAATCATAGAGAAATGTGTTGGTGTTTCCAACTGATTACTAAATTGTGTCTATAGATAAGCTACTTCTAATACTTAAGACTTTCAGGTCAATGGCCAAATTAACAAAGAATTTATATAAATTATCTCTACTCTTCAAGATCTAAAAAACCTAGGTGGTTTCCCTTCTAAACATAATATTAAGATACTACAAGGCATAGATGATGTAATAATAGATATTAATTTCAAACAATTTAATGTGGATTATATAAATATAGATTATTATCCTTCAAATCCTCTAAGACTTTCTACGATTAGTATGAAAAATAAAAAGACAATACATAATATAAAAGTTTGTTTTCAATTTTGGATTTGTTCCTTACTGGGGTTGAATGAGGAGCAACCTAGGCTGGTGCCTTATCCATGCACAAAGTCAATGAAATAAGAAACTTCTACTAACAATAACTTTAACACATAGTCAATGGTAGTTAAGATATTATTGCCTTATAATAATATGACCTACTCGTTTATCACACTATTGTTCTAAATATGTATTCTTAATATAGCCACAATATTCTTAACATTTAATTGGAAGAATATTTAATCTATCACTTGAACATAAGCCATCAATTAAACATTTGTTACAAAAATTGTGCAACAAAAATCCCCACAGTATTTGATTTGTATTGATTGAAAGAATATTGTATTACATTAAAGGAGGCAATAAAAATATGTCATGTATTTAATTTGAGCCATGTATTGAACTGTATGATATTATACTTAGAAAATTACAATTTACCTTTTCTATATTTCAAAGAACAACTAAAAAGACGAACCTACCTGCCCCAAATTACAAAACCTAGATCCAAACCCTTCTACAAGAAAAAAGAGTCCTCTATATAGAAAAGTGAGCACATAAGCTCTCAAATGTAGTTACATGACTCATGTGAAATTTTACATTTACATATTACTTTTCACTTTTACATTAAATTATCATTGGGATTGATCTTGTTACAAGATATCATTTCAAAAAATCACCTGTGGAAGCAGTTAGAATTGTCTTGAAGATGTCTTTGGAACTATTGAAAAATACTAAAGATGTTGACTGTGCCACAAAAGAAAAAAATGATCAAAACCATTGAGAAACCAAAAAATTCTTCATGAAGAGCCTTTAAATCATTTTCCATTGAAGAGGGAAAACACTGCTAGCTATTGAGGAGCACACACATAAAAAAATGACCCAACATTCATCCACCTTGCAAGAAGATGACAAAAGAAGAGTAAACATCCTTAATAGCTAGCATACACTAAGTAAATATCCAACTTTCATCTCCAAGAATACACTCTCCAATATCCTTAGGATTAAGAGATTAATCCACCAAAGGCTATACACCACTTGGTACCATAAGAGTTGCCACATGATGCACTATTGATTGTGCTAGCTTAGCCTCTTGTTGCATTGGATGTTCAATTTCCTTTTCACTGGGAATTTCCTCTAAAATAGGCTTCTCCATGAATGCAAAACTATCAAAGTTGTCTACCAAATTTTTCATTCTATCAAATGGATCTACAATATCAAGGAAAGATCTCTTGTAGTATGATTTTTCTTTGTTCCTTCTTTCCTCTATCTGCCCAATCTTGATCCATTTTTTCTTCTTTTCTTTGAATTTCTCTTCCACGAGATAATTTATGATAACATCATCTAAAACATTAAACTTATGATAATATGGTGACCTTTTGGTCTCTAATCTGATTTTTTTAATGTAATGCTCAGGGCCACAATTTCTTGCTATATCAACCTTCATTCTATAGGTTTTCAATAAATAAGGTAAAAATTCTAAGCCCTTAGTTGTAATGCTAAAATATGAGAAATGCATTCCAACAGGAATATGAGAACCCTTCTTAATTGATATGAGATGATGCTTATCTAATTCATTCAATTGCCACATGATTTCCATGAAAGAAATTGTATCATATACATATTTTGGTAGGAAATGAGGCTGGAAAGGAGAGTCATAAACCCTAATTACTATGCAATTTATATGCAGGTACTGGTCACTCCAATTGTGATCAATTCCCTTTTCAAGATCCAATTCCAAGGGCCTAAGGAACTTGGTCACCTTGTCTAATAATCTCTATTTAGATTGAAGGCCTAAATTCTCCAAACACCTTGCACAAATATATTTTCAAATGCCAGATAGTTTGCAGAGGAACAATGGGAATCCCACAAATATGTCCACATTTGGACATGAAATTGGACACCATTTTCATACGTAGTTGTTATTACTAGGGGTTTATTCATATCTTAATTCCACTATGCAAAACCAAGTGACACAATAGAGAGTACCATTTGAAGTATGTCACAAATTTGGGATCCTTCAAGTCACTTAATTGATTATGGATACCTTGTGTAATGTATGAAGAAAAGTCAAAAATTCTATTCAAGTCATGGTGTTTTTTGTTTGTAGCTAACATCATAATGTGCATAGGAATTTGTACCTTGAAATATTCTCCCAATACTTGGCACAAAGTAACATAATTATTGATGAACTAGTCCTCAAAAATATTAAAATCAAAAGGCTTGACCTCATCCCTAGAAAAATTAACTAGTTTCCTATATGGCCCTCTTCTTCTATGTTGAGGAAACCACATCACCCTAAAACTATGCTTATCTTTAGAAAATTCTCTACTCAGAGATCCAAAATCAATACCCACATTGGTTGCAACATTTAAGTAAGAAGTATCCACAATGACTTGCCTACTTATCTCCAATAATGGAGTTTCTTTACCACTTTTGATGAATATGTTCTTAGTATAATAATTTTACACCAAAGATTTAATCAAATCAAAACTAATGAACACATTTGGGACCATCAACTTTCCTAAATCTTGAGTCCAAAGGTTTGAGATAGGCCTGCCAAATTTACTCCTCTTATACCCATATTAAAAAAGGCTCCATCCTTGTTGAAGAATAATGGCATCATAATTTGATTAGCTATGTCACTAATTCTATTTATTAGAACCCCAGTGCCTTGAGCATTCTTTTCTCTCTTAGTAGACCCAGGAAATTGCTTCATCAAATCATCCTCGAGGAACCTTTTAACCCCCTAGACTTGGTACTAGAGTCACTCATTTTGAAATTTCTCAGACAAGTAGGGTTTTAAAATTGATTCCTAAATAACCTAGGGTTTTTATTTTATTCAAAGTATTGGAAAGAACAAGAAAAGACTCTCCTAAGAACCCTTTTTAGCAACAATGAGAAACTCTTAAAAGATACACAAGTTCTTGGATATAATAAGAATAACTTACTTGTGATTTTTCTTGGAAACCCTAGTCTTCGTCTGCACAACTTTCTCTAGGAGCTCAAATTTCTCGTTCTTATGAATTCTGAATTTCTTTGATTAAAATGATACATAAAAGATCAAACAAATTGAATTAAAAAACAATAGTGGTTGCACCTTAACTACTACAGTAATGGTTCACACAGATGAAACTAGCTATCTTCAACTAGCCATTTTCAATTTTGAATACCAACCATTGATCTTGAAATGTCACAATGTGATGGATGGTCAACACATTAACAAGGTATACAACATAAAGGATTCAAAAAACTATGTGAAAATGTGGTGCACTAATTATGTGCTAGAATGGGGAACGGATGCATGTCCATTTGTCTTTTAGTTTCTAAAGCATCAATGCATTGTGGCAAGAATATTTTGGGTTGTAAAATGCACTACAAGAAAAATCAATGATAATCTAACAAGTGCTAGCTTCTTAAATAATATATGGATAGTGTAATTTTCCTACGTGTTGATAATTGAAAAATGCAGTGCAAAAGGATTTTGCACTCTAATCACAGTCACCATGTGTCTTACATAGTCAAAATAAGTCAAGCCATCAAAATTTAAGTATGTGTTTGTTGGAGATTGTTGCACTATGTTGTCATTAGTGTTGTAATTGATGTAAGACTCTAGTGTGGTCATGTTGAGAAGGAGTTGTGGTGTTGAGAAGGTGTTGCTAATGCAACTGTTTCACTTGGTTTCCAAGTGCTTTTCAAAAAATTTGAATAGAGAGTGTACAAGGTGACAAAGTTGTGTTTTGCATAATGCTCCACATTTATTCATGGTTGAAGATGTACTTGTGCGGTTTGGATGAGATGATCAGAGGTGTTCAAAGGTGTTATATCCAGAGTTTTAAGTTCTGGATCGTGTGGTAGTGGAAGATGTGTCTAACGGTGTCTTTCCTATGAAGAAGGTTATTTAGGCAAAATGCAATTGCTTCACATTTCTCTACATTGAATTTTCTTGTCTTTCGGATTTGGGAACGTGCTTACATTGCTTACATCTACCTTCCACTAGAGTCTTTTGTGTTTAGTTGTTCTACAAGGTTGGTTAGTGAGTTGTATGTTTGTGGTAATGTGGTTGGTTGCATAGGACAATAGTATTCTCATCTTTAGGTGGTTGCGGTAGTGTTGGTGAATATTTTGATGATGTTGGAATATTACATGATGTTGTGTGATGTTGCTTCATGGTATGCAAGATTTTTTGGACCTAGTGAATAGTGAATCGATTGTTTGATAGTGTTAGTGCAGGTTTGGCTAACTTGGCATGCTAACACTAATTATGAGGATGGTTTGTTGTTTGTGGAAGCATGGTGTAGTGTTTTAGTGTAGAATTGGGTCCTGGTTAACCCTTGGTTTGGTCTACCTTCACTTTTTTCCATTGTGGAAGTGTTTGGTGCCAACCTATTTGGTGGTTGCACAATTGAGGTGCATATGTTTCATTGAGGTTGACCTAGAGAAGTTGTTTAAGGTCGCATAAGATATATAATCAAGGTTAATTATTGAAGATGTGTGTGAGGTGTACTGATGTGAAGGATGATGTGAATGTAATCAAGTGTTGTGATCTGAGTGCGAGCTTAAACACCTAAGGCTATCGAAAGCAGTGAGTAGAAGGTATCTACATTTTCAATGTATTTGAAGTTACTAGAGGTAGTGAGCTGAAGGTTGTAGATGGTGTAGAGTTTTTGTGGTGGATCTTCTTGTTGCTTTTAGGTAGTGAACCTCCTTGTAATAGTCTTCTTCTATTCTCTTTCTATTTCAGACAGTGAGTCCTTTCGGCAGTGATCCCTTGGTAGTGAGCCATTCTTTTCTTCTGGGTAGTGAGCCCTTCCAAAAGTGAGCCTTTTGTAATCGATGTTGTTATTCACATATATGTGAGTTAATCATCACTGTATTTTTTACTTGATTAGGGTTTTCCATGTAAATTTGGTGTTCTATGGTGTATGGTTGTGAATGCGTTTATGTTTCATTAGTTTCCATTCATGTTGATGAATAATAAGGGTTTGAAGGTTAATGAGGGTTTTAATGTTTTAATGTACAACCGATTCACCCACCCTCTCAATTGTCCTATGTGTCTAACACATATTTAGATTGACCGATAGGAGTCGATGAAGGTGGACCTTCATATTGACTAACCAATATCTAATAATCATGAAGGGTCTTACACAAATGTGTAAAAGATGGATATTTCATCAACAATATCTTATCTCGAACATTAGGTTGTAAGTTCCCTATAAACACCCTTTGAATGCAAAATTATTATGGAAGACTATAAGAAATTTGTGAATAAAGCTATTGGTATCATCTTGTAAATTTTATTATCTTCTCCTTAGGTCCTTGTTTACAATGAACTAAATCTGTTAAAGTAACTTGAGGAGCAATGTTCACTTGAAAGTGTTGCAGGAACTCACTAAAAATTTATGTAAATAAAGTAATTGAGTTGTTTGGAAATGAATAGAACCAATTCAAGGACATACCTTTCAATGATCTAGGAAATATTTTTGCTAGGAGAATATCTTCAAAAATGAAGTCACTAGACAAGGTGGTAAAAGCCAACACCTAGCTATTAGGATCTCCTTTACCAATGTACTTTTCAAAGTGAGGTATTTCAATATTTTTTGGTACAACTATTTTTATGATAGCAAACAAAAATGGACCACATGTGAAGTATGTTTGAGGTTTACTATTGGTTTGATTTTGATTTAAGTTTGAAATTCGTTGTTGTTAACAATGTCATGTTTTTTTAAAAAATTTATCATACACAAACAAGGTAGACAACAAAAAATAACATTTTTTCCCGCTCCTCTCTCCTCTGTCCATGTTTGAATAGCCTGTGTGCATGGTAGATTCTGCCTTGGGGGTACCCCACGGTCCCCCTCTGTCCCCTCTTGACCTGAGTCTTGCCTTGTCACATGTAGAATCGTGTCCCTCGAGAGCCACTCCTGGAGGGTCCACTCCTTTGATTTTAGGTCTTTCAGAGTCGCCCATGATTCTAGTATTGTTTGGTGAGAAAGTGCCTACGGTGGAGATTCTTTCAGAAAATTTTGGGTGGAAGGATGTTTTGACTAATGGAAAATAGAGTTCAAATCCCTCACCTCTTTTTGAAGAGGAATTCAAAGCTTTTGGAATGGATTTCGCTATTTCTGATACTATCAGTGATAGGATTCTATCCTCCATGGAGAACGTAGTTGTGGGTTGATTTCTCTCTTTCCGTCCCACTATGGATATGGTCCAAAGGTGGGTTGCTGCTAAATGGCATCTCAAAGGAAGTGTGGAGGTTTGCGCTATGGTGGGTGGTCTTTTCATGTTCAAGTTTATGGCTTCAGAAGACTTGGTTGCGGTCCTCTTTGTTGGGCCTTGGGTGTATGGAAAGCACAACCTGACATTATGTCATTCGAAGCCAAGATTTGACCTTGTAGTGGACCTAAAAAAATTAGCTTAGGTCTAGGTTCAACTACCTAGGTTGCCCTTAGAATACTAGGATGAATCCATTTTCAAGAGCATTGGGGACTCCTTAGGGAAATTCAATACTTATGATTCCATAACCAGATCAAAATCTAGGTTAGTTTTTGCCCACTTTTGTGTGAACATTAGTGTGAATAGGACACTTCCTAACTCTGCAAAGTTGTGTTCTAAGTTTGGCAACTGGGTCCAATTAGTGTTTTATGAAAATGTTGTCATTTATTGTTAGAAGTGTGCTAAACCTGGGCACCTTATCTCTGACTGTAAATCCTCGTTTAATCAGGATCCCAACCTGGGAGTCTTTGCTGATAGTTCTCACCTTTATCAACATGAATTTGCACCCCTAACACAAATTCCCTTTTTCCCCTTTAACACTTTAGAAAACCAAATCCGAAGGTGAAATTCCACCTAAGCCCGCTGCCTTCGTTCCACTTAGCATCTATTTTGAGCATCGGTAGAGGCATTTTTGTCTAGGACATATGCACAGTGCACAGACGTCTATGCGACGCACTGGCGTCCCTAATAGATTCCCGCATTCAGAGCTTGCAAAGGCGTTACCATTCCCATTGGGAGTCAACTTGTAACTCCCTTTTCGGCTGACCAACCCGAATATGGCCATTTCTTTCACCCTTTCCTTCAAATTCACTCACCTTCATTCATTTCAAGGGTGGTTGATCTCTTGACCATATTTGGACCTCTCCACCCTTCACTCTACAATCTCTTCACAAGCTCCAAGCAGATTCCTCACCATCTCTTCAAACACTTTACACTTCACATCAACAACATCAACACTCCATGACTTCAGTAGAGAAAGTGTGGAATGATACACCATGACAGCAGAGGCTTGATTTCCTCTCATTTTCTCCCCCACTAGCCTTGAGCGCTTTGGGAAGAGGTGGTAAGCTTTCACTCCTCTGTTGTATTACTTGGTTGAGTAGCATACACTATTTTGTAGTGCTTTTGTATACTTTACTTCATTTCTATACTTCTTTCTATCTATCTGGTTGTCCATGGAGGTTTGACTGAGGCAAACCCCTATACAGCCCCAACACTTTCTCTCTCTCTTGGGTGCAGGTATTGAAGATGTTCACATGTTGGAAACTTCATCACTCGCATGTTCATAAGCATTTCCTTTCCCACCCCTTCTTCTCCTTGTCTTTATCATTTCTATTCCAGTTCTACTACATTCTATTTCTTTATCGCTTCCTATCATTTCCTTATATTCTAGAAGTTCTCAGTAATCGAATAAGTATTCACTTTGTTGTTCTCTGAGATAAACCTACTTTCTGGTCTATATGAGATGCTAGTGCACCTCAGGGACACCAACGCGTCGCACTGTCGTGTACATTCTACGTTGATGTCCTTTGGCCGAGAGCTTGTCGATTTGTCCAAAGAATCTCTATGACCTTCTCTTTCCGGTTCTAAAACCTTCGCCACTATCTTTTGAGGTGGTTTAGGGAAGTTCGTCCCATGAGGGTCTCTCATTGAAGAGAACTCATGAGTAGTGAATCCCCCTTCTCTCACATTTTGGCGAACTTGACGTGAAGAACAGTGTTCTTCAAAAACTAGGAATTTATTTACCCCTATTGGGCAAGGTCATAACTTTTGACTCGGTACTCGGAATTCATAACTGTTTGCACCGTTGGAAAGGTCTTCTAGAGAACTAGTTTAGTCCCTTTGGCAATTGAATTTTACAGATCGATGCAAGTTCCAAACCCTAATTCCACTCCGAAGACCTCTAAAAATGCAAATTACTAAAACATAGAAAATACAAAAAAATCATAATGAATTTAATATCTTCTTTTATTAGTTTTGCATCTAATTATATTGAAAATATTAATGATGTTACATTTCATGCATGTGATAGTGACTTGGATTTACCCATGTTACTTTGTATCTTTGATCCTTCTCACGAGAGTCCTCTCCCTTTGGAGGATGTCTTGTTGCAAGAATATGAAATCATTGATACCTTCCTTAATGTCACTCTACCATCTATTCATTCCAATGCACTCTCTTGTAGAGAGGAGGAATTTGAGAATGATGAACCTTCTATTCATTCCAATGCACTCTCTTCTAGAGATGATGCATTTGTGGATGAAAAATATTCTACTCCTTCTAATGCACTCTCTTCTAGAGATGATGCATTGGTTCACAATGAATCTCCTACTCCTTCTGATGAACTCTCTCCTAGAGACGATGCATGTGTGAATGATGAATTCCTTATCTATGCTAGTGCACTCTCTCATAGAGATGATGCATTAGCGCATGATGCATCTCCTTCCACATTTGATCCTATTTGGATTGATGTTGAGAATGTCTTTGAATAATTATTCTACTAGTTGCAATGATTCTATAAATATAATCTATGTCTTTGCTGCCCCTCAAAGGCCTAAGAGACTAGTCATTTATGTGACTCCAACTAGTCCTCCTCCTGAAAAGGTTTTTTCTATTGATGGTTATTTGATAGCGACTCTCCTAATCTTGCTAAGGCTCCCACCTATAGAGCGGTAGCCCGTACCTATGATACTAGAATGGATAAACAACTAAGCCTTCCTCAAGCACCTAAACCTACGACTAAAGCACCCAGTGATCATGATCTTGTCGAGCAACCTCAGGTTACTCTGGCTAAGATCTCACTATGGGAATTGCTTTAGTTTGCTTCAGCTTATCAGGGTATGCTCCAGGAAGCCTTGCAAAATATCCTCTTGCCTTCTTCCGCTAGGCCGATAGATGTTGATGCGTTGATGACGTATATTCATGCAGATTTTCCAAATATTACATTCTATCCATAGGAGCTCCTGCCTCTGGAAGTATAGAAGCAAGAAAATCCTCTAATGATTATAGTTAATATAAATAAGATTGGTATTAGACGTACTCTCATTGACGCCGGTTCGACACTTAATGTATGTAGCATTGATCTATTGCCTAAGATTTATATTAACCCATCTTCTACTGATGCTTCTTCTGTCGTCATTCGAGGGTTCGATAATGTTAGGAGACAAGCTCTAGGTACTATAGTATTACCTTTGTAGCTTGGACCCATTACTGCACCTACCCTTGTATATGTTATGTCAGAGAAGCTACCTTATAACCTTCTTCTTGGTAGACTGTGGATTCATGCTATGCGCGCAGTCCCGTCTACCTTACATAAATCAATTAAGTTTGTTTGCAATAATTGAGTAGTCACTGTTAAAGCTGACCCAGATGCTATGCACTTATGTGAGATGGTAGCTATTGGTTAAGCTTCGGTTCTACCTATTCTTATTCCTTCAGTATCTTCTAATGTGTCGATGTTTACTCCAGTAGTACCTACTACAAAGAATACTCTCGAGATAGATATCCCTGAAGAAGATCCTTCTAAAGCGAGAAATCTTAAGTCTTCTCCTTCTACCTCTTCTAAAAGGAATGCATGTCTTGGTGATGATTGGGGTCGTTCAGACTTTATAGATTCCTTCATTTAGGAATATAAAGTCGGCTCGATCCACTTAGGCCTTCTGACAACCTCATTCACACCCGTTATCAAAGATGACCAATATTTTGCATCGCAGGCTAATGTGAATGTGAACTGTAATGTTCTTAGCATTGATCCTCCTTCTAAGGAAGAGGATTACACCTCTACTAAAGAGGACAATGTTGATAGTCCTATCAAGAAGGATGATGACAATCCCATAGAAGAGTATGTTCCCCCTTGTTGGAATAATTCTCTCTACAAGGATCCTCCTTCTTCTCATGATTTACAAGTACGTTATGGCCCAGGCTTTAAGCTCGTCTCTAAGTACGGATACGAGCATAAAGGTTGTGGGCATAATGAACAAGGCATACAGGCCCCTATAGAATTTGCACCTCATAAGCGTAACTTGGTGCTTGGTTTCTTGAATAAGAAATCTAGGCAAAAACCACGATTGAACGTTGACGTGACATCTACTCAACCTCGTTCTTGCAGATTGGTCCATCCTCCTTTGTCTTCTATCTTTGTGTATTCTTCTCCTTATTGTGAGGAGTCGAGTCTTTCTCCGCAAGAGAAAGGGTTGCTTCTTGCTCCTCATCCTCTATCTAAGCAAGAGTGTATTTTCTTGCAGCTTCTAAAAGTCCTCTTAATTACTCTTCCTCCTCCTACATGCAAGAAATCTCACAAACATGATAAAGAAAAACATTCTTTCTGTGCATACCATTGAGTGCCTGGCCATTCCACTAGTGAATGTAAGGCCTTGAAGGATAAAGTAAAACAACTTCATGATTCAGGTGCCTGCTGATGCACCTACCTTTTCTTTGAATGATAAGTGATATTAAGGTTTACCTCTATCCTGTTCTAAGTATCTTGCATGGTTCTCCTCCCTTGTACATTGGGGGCGGTGATTACTTGTTTTGGAGATGTACGTCCTTCTTAAGGACCCCTCTCTCTCCTCTATGTCTTTCAACTTGAGCGTCCCTTGAGTGGACCCATTCTTCCTTTTGAAGGGTTCCCAAGGGAGCCCTTTGAAATATTTTCTCCTTCAAATCACATCTTTGCATCTAGCTCGGGGGCATCCCGACTAGACCCGCTTCATATCTTTGTGTCTAGCTTGGGGGCAACCCGACTAGACTTCACTTTTCAAATGGTGTGTCCCTTGAGTGGAACCCTCTTCCTTTTGAAGGGTTCCCAAGTGACCCCTTTGAAATTCTTCTAGCTTAACGATGGTTTGGGTGATTGTCTGCTCGGTGATACAGATTCTACTCCGAAGCATGTTTTGCTTTTATCACTTTTACTCTGTGATATGGGTTCTACTCCGAAGCGGGTTTTTCTTTTATCACTTTTACTCTATGATATGGGCTCTACTCCGAAGTGGGTTTTTCTTTTATCACTTTTACTTGGTGATACAGGCTCTACTCCAAAGCGGGTTTCTTTTTATCGCCTCTTACTTGATGGTACGGGTTTTCTTCCTTGAGCAGGGATTTCTTTTATCACTCTTACTCGGTGGTACGTTTTTTCCTCCTTGAGCGAGGATTGCTTTTATCACTCTTACTTGGTGGTACGGGTTTTCCTCCTTGAGCGGGGATTGCTTTTATCACTCTTTCATTCTTAAACTTTGGTATATACTAGATCAAGGATCTACATCTTCTTCATCTTGAGTATATGCCCTTCCTTTCTTCATCTCATAATTCTTCTATGTATTGTTCTTAATTTGGGACGATGCATAGTACTGAGACAACCTTTTGCATTGAGGTCTCTTTTACTTTGCTGACTTGAATCATTTAATGTTCTAACCTTGTCATCTTGTGCAGGTCTTACTACTTCTTACTACTCTACTTTACCAAAGCACTCATCATTACTCGTGTTCGCTAAAGTGGGGGAAAAATGTATCAACATGAATTTGCACCCCTAACACAAATTCCCTTTTTCCCCTTTAACAATTTAGAAAACCAAATCCAAAGGCGAAATTCCACCTAAGCCTGCTACCTCCGTTCCACTTGGTGCCTATTTTGAGCATTCGTAGAGGTGTTTCTATCTAGGATGCTTGCATGGCACACAAATGTCTGCATGGCACGCTAACGTCCCTAACAAATTTCTGCGTCCAAAGCCTGCAGAGGTGTTACCATTCCCATTGGGAGTCGAATTTTAATGCCCTTTTCGGCCGACCGACCTGAATATGGCCGTTTCTTTCACCCTTTCCTTCAAATTCACTCACCTTCATTCATTTTAGGGTCGGTTGATCTCTTGACCATCTTTGGACCTCTCCACCCTTCACTCTACAATATCTTCACAAGCTCCAAGCATCTTCCTCACTCCTCTCCTCTATTACTTGGTTGAGTAGAATACACTATTTTGCAGTGCTTTTGTGTACTTTACTTCATTTCTATACTTCTTTCTATCTATTTGGTTGTCCATGGAGGTGGGAACACCAAAATGGGGGTTTGACTGAGGCAAACCCCTTTACAACCCCAACACTTTCTCTCTCTCTTGGGTGCAAGTATTGAAGATGTTTGCATGCTGGAAACTTCATCACTCACATGTTCATAAGTGTTTCCTTTCCCTTCCCTTCTTCTCCTTGTCTTTATCATTTCTATTCCAGTTCTACTACATTATGTTTCTTTATCACTTCCTATCATTTCCTTATATTCTAGAGGTTCTCAACAATCAGAGAAGTAGTCACTTTTTTTTTCTTTGAGATAAACCTACTTTCTAGTCTGTATGAGACACCAACACACCTCGAGGATGCCAACAAGTCGCATTTTCATCTACATTCTGCATTGACATCCTTTGGCCGAGAGCTTGTCAGTTTGTCTAGAGAATCTCTGTGACCTGCTCTTTCCAGTTCTAGAACCTTCACTATTGTCTTTTGAGGTGGTTTAGAGTAGTTCACCCCATGAGGGTCTCTCATTGAAGAGAACTCGTGAGTAGTGAATCCCCTTCTCTCACATCACCCTTCTATGGAAAATGAGGTGTCGAAGGATGGTGGCTCTCTAGCCAAGTCTACCTCACCAAGTTTGGTTAAACCACCTTGCTCTAGGGATCTTATTTCTAGTGAAGATCCGACTTCGAGCCTTGCCATTCCTTCTCTAACTTTGAATGAGGTTGTGGATAAGCATTTGGATATGGATGCTCTATCCTATGGCCTAGTTTTGGGGGGATGAATTAGTTGGAGACTCCCTATTGGAGGTGGGTTCTGTTGGGACAAGTGAGACTATGGGTGAAGAAGGTGAAATTTGGGAGGATGAGGGCACTATAGTTATCGATGAGATAGCTAGATTTTATGAAGGATTGATGTTGGAGAAATCTTTTGAAGAAGAGAATTGGGTAACCCTAAAGAAAAGAGGGAGGAAAAAGAAGGCGAATGTGGGAGGTGACTCCAAACCAGGTAGACCTAGGCAAAGACATACTAGGTTGAGAGAGACTATAAACGAGATTGCCTTGGGTAAACAAATGACATTGGATGTGTCCTCCAAAAAAGGTCAAAAATGAAGGTCATGTCATGGAATGTGCATGGGCTAAACAACTCCCACAGGTAGCTAGCTCTAAAGAACCATGTTTTAGAACATAAGATAAATGTGTTACTTTTACTAGAAACCAAGATGAAGAAAACAAATTTTGATAATATTGCTAAGTATTTATGGTTGGGAGCCTCTTACTCCTATAGTGATGTTGAAGGAGTGTCGGGTTGTCTTTTTGTGCCAACGCGTCGCATTTTCATCTACATTCTACATTGACATCCTTTGACTGAGAGCTTGTCGGTTTGTCCAGAGAATCTCTATGACCTGCTCTTTCCAGTTCTAGAACCTTCACCGTTGTCTTTTGAGGTGGCTTAGAGCAGTTCACCCCATGAGGGTCTCTCATTGAAGAGAACTTGTGAGTAGTGAATCCCCTTCTCTCACATCACCCTTCTATGGAAAAGGAGGTGCCAAAGGATGGTGGCTCTTTGGCCAAGTCTACCTCACCAAGTTTGGTTAAACCACCTTGCTCTAAGGATCTTATTTCTAGTGAAGATCCGACTTTGAGCCTTGCCATTCCTTCTCTAACTTTGAATGAGGTTGTGGATAAGCATTTGGATATCGATGCTCTATCCTATGGCCTAGTTTTGGGGGGATGAATTAGTTGGAGACTCCCTATTGGAGGTGGGTTCTGTTGGGACAAGTGAGACTATGGGTGAAGAAGGTGAAATTTGGGAAGATGAGGGCACTAGAGTTATTGATGAGATAGCTAGTTTTTATGAAGGATTAGTGTTGGAGAAAGCTTTTGAAGAAGAGAACTGGGTAACCCCAAAGAAAAGAGGGAGGAAAAAGAAGGCGAATGTGGGAGGTGACTCCAAACTAGGTAGGCCCAGCCAAAGACATACTAGGTTGAGAGAGACTATAAACGAGATTGCCTTGGGTAAAAAAATGACATTGGGTGTGTCCTCCAAAAAAGGTAAAAAATGAAGGTCATGTCATGGAATGTGCGTGGGCTAAACAACTCCCACTGGTAGCTAGCTCTGAAGAACTATCTTTTATAACATAAGATAGATGTGTTACTTTTACTAGAAACCAAGATGAAGAAAACAAATTTTGATAATATTGCCAAGTATTTATGGTTGGGAGCCTCTTACTTCTATAGTGATGTTGAAGGGGTGTCGGGTTGTCTTTTTGTGCCAACGTGTCCAATTTTCATCTACATTCTGCATTGACATCCTTTGGCCAAGAGCTTGTCGGTTTGTCCAAAGAATCTTTGTGACCTGCTCTTTCTGGTTCTAGAACCTTCACCATTGTCTTTTGAGGTGGTTTAAAGCAGTTCACCCCATGAGGGTCTCTCATTGAAGAGAACTCGTGAGTAGTGAATCCCCTTCTCTCACATCACCCTTCTATGGAAAAGGAGGTGTCGAAGGATGGTGGCTTTCTGGCCAAGTCTACCTCACCAAGTTTGGTTAAACCACCTTGCTCTAGGGATCTTATTTCTAGTGAAGATCCAACTTCGAGCCTTGCCATTCCTTCTCTAACTTTGAATGAGGTTTTGGATAAGCATTTGGATATCGATGCTCTATCCTATGGCCTAGTTTTGGGGGGATGAATTAGTTGGAGACTCCCTATTGGAGGTGGGTTTTGTTGGGACAAGTGAGACTATGGGTGAAGAAGGTGAAATTTGGGAGGATGAGGGCACTAGAGTTATTGATGAGATAGCTAGTTTTTCTGAAGGATTGATGTTGGAGAAAGTTTTTGAAGAAGAGAACTGGGTAACTCCAAAGAAAAGAGGGAGGAAAAAGAAGGCGAATGTGGGAGGTGACTCCAAACCAGGTAGACCCAGCCAAATACATACTAGGTTGAGAGAGACTATAAATGAGATTTCCTTGAGTAAACAAATGGCATTGGGTGTGTCCTCCAAAAAAGGTCAAAAATGAAGGTCATGTCATGGAATGTGCGTGGGCTGAACAACTCCCATAGGTAGCTAGCTCTGAAGAACTATGTTTTAGAACATAAGATAGATGTGTTACTTTTACTAGAAACCAAGATGAAATTTTTTTTTGATAATATTGCTAAGTATTTATGGTTGGGAGCCTCTTACTCCTATAGTGATGTTGAAGGGGTGTCAGGTTGTCTTTTTGTTCCAACGCGTCACATTTTCATCTACATTATGCATTGACATCCTTTGGCCAAGAGCTTGTCGGTTTGTCTAGAGAATCTCTGTGACCTGCTCTTTCCGGTTCTAGAACCTTCACCGTTGTCTTTTGAGGTGGTTTAGAGCAGTTCACCCCATGAGGTTCTCTCATTGAAGAGGACTCATGAGTAGTGAATCCTCTTCTCTCACATCACCCTTCTATGGAAAAGGAGGTGTCGAAGGATGGCGGCTCTCTGGCCAAGTCTACCTCACCAAGTTTGGTTAAACCACCTTGCTCTAGGGATCTTATTTCTAGTGAAGATCCGACTTCGAGCCTTGCCATTCCTTCTCTAACTTTGAATGAGGTTGTGGATAAGCATTTGGATATCGATTCTCTATCCTATGGCCTAGTTTTGGGGGGATGAATTAGTTGGAGACTCCCTATTGGAGGTGGGTTCTGTTGGGACAAGTGAGACTATGGGTGAAGAAGGTGAAATTTGGGAAGATGAGGGCACTAGAGTTATTGATGAGATAGCTAGTTTTTATGAAGGATTGATGTTGGAGAAAGCTTTTGAAGAAGAGAACTGGGTAACCCCAAAGAAAAGAGGGAGGAAAAAGAAGGCGAATGTGGGAGGTGACTCCAAACTAGGTAGACCCAGCCAAAGACATACTAGGTTGAGAGAGACTATAAACGAGATTGCCTTGGGTAAATAAATTACATTGGGTGTGTCCAAAAAAGGTCAAAAATGAAGGTCATGTCATGGAATGTGCATGGGTTGAACAACTCCCACAAGTAGCTAGCTCTGAAGAGCTATGTTTTAGAACATAAGATAGATGTGTTACTTTTACTAGAAACCAAGATGAAGAAAACAAATTTTGATAATATTGCCAAGTATTTATGGTTGGGAGCCTCTTACTCCTATAGTGATGTTGAAGGGGTGTCGAGTTGTCTTTTTGTGCTTTGGAACCCATCTAGGTTTAATGGCTCTAAACTATTCTGTTGTAGGAGTAGTGTGGGAGTTTCCTTTTCCTACCCAGGTGGCTCTTGGTCACTTATCGATATCTATTCTCCCAACCAGAGAAATGTTATAAATTCCTTATGGAAGGTTCTTTCTAGTTGGGTTAAAAGTAATAGTGGTTCTCGGTGGTTGGTGCCTGGGGACTTCAACTCCCCCTTATATCCTTCAGAGAAAAGTGGTGGCCTGGTAGATTATTCTGATAGCATGACTGATCTGGCTAACTTCCTGAGTTCTATTGGTCTGATTGACATTGACTTATCCGGCCAAGCTTTTACTTGGACCAACAGGCATCTTGGAGAGGACTTAATTCAAGTGAGATTAGATAGATTCCTCTATTCTAGTAGCTAGACTGTCCTGCTTAGTGCCAACCTTAGGGGTTTGCCTAGAACGATGTCAGATCACAATCCTCTACTACTGATCTCAAATGGCCTATCTGTTGTGGGACCTTTCCCCTTCCAATTCAAGATAATATGGAATTCCCACCCTGAATTTAAGAACAAAATTGTTTAATGGTGGAACATTACTATCCATGTCTCTCCCATGTTCAGGATATTTTTGAAACTTAAACATATTAAATATATGGTGAAAGGTTGGAACAAAAGAGTCTTTGGAGATGTTTTCTAGAAGAAAAGAGTTATTGGGGAAAAGTTGAAAACTATACAAAAGAAAATGGAGGAGGGGGCTGTTAGTCTACCTACTTGCAACCAAGACAAAGAGAGCCAAAGGGAGTGGGAGAAAATTCTAAGGAAATAGGAATTTTTTTGGAAATATAAATCTAGAGTCCAATGGATGAAAGAAGGTGACAGGAATATCTCTTCTTTTCATGGTTTAGCTATCAAACATAAGAAAAGGAATCAGATATCTAAGTTTCTTAATGAGTAGGGGGAGGTGATCACTACGCCCACCTAGATCAATCTCTTGGTTGTTGATTTTTTTAGAGGGCTTATTCATCTTTTGTTGAGGCTCCTAATCCAGCTCTGGACAGTCTACTCTTAGACCCTCTCCTAACCATCATCACCCAGAATGATAACCTTGGGATCTTTAGTGTTGTCACTCCTGAGGATGTCAGGTTGGCTACTTTCAATATGGGGGCTTATAAAGCACCTGGTCCTAGTGGTTTTCCACTGGCCTTCTTTAAGATATTTTGGGAGATTATTGGTGAGGACCTTGTCTTAGTTTCTCATGATTTTTTTAAATCTAGTAAGATTCTCAAACAATTGAACCACACTTTCCTAGCCTTAATCCCTTAGATTGTTGATCCCCAGTCAATGACTGATTTTCAGCCCATTAGCCTCTGCAATACCTTTTATAAAATCCTCTCTAAAATTCTTGTGAATCACATCAAACCTCTACTTGACAAACTCATCAGCCCCACTCAAAAAGGTTTTGTGCTTGGTCGTAATATCCTTGATGCAACTATAACCACCCATGAACAACTCCATTCCATGGACATATGCAACTATGCTGGTATGACCCTTAAATTAGATATTTCAAAAGCCTATGATAAAGTTATTTGGGACTTTATCCCTAAAGTTTTAATCAAGTTTGGTTTTGATCAATCTATGGTTAAACTCATAATGGAATGTGTATTAATTGTCAAGTACTCTATTTTGGTAAATGGGGATCCTTTTGGGTTTTTCTCTACTGGGAGAGGTATCAGACAGGGTGATCCCCTTTCACCCTATTTGTTTATCATGATTATGGATGTGTTGAGCAAGAAATTTTCTAGTCTACTGTCAGAAGGGTCAATAAAGGGAATCAAGGCTACCTCTTCCTTAGATCCGATTGTGATCCAACAATTTGTAGATGATACTTTCCTTTTTGGGAAAGCCTCTATGATTGAAGCTAGGAAATAGAAAAACTGCCTTAACAACTATGTTGCTTGTTCTGGTCAGTGCATCAACTATAATAAAAGTATGATTTACTTCTTTAACAACACTCTTAACCTACAATCTAGGGTGACTATAGTTTTGGGTTGTATGAGTGATTCTCTTCCTTTAGTTTACCCTGGTCTTCCCCTCACTGTCAAGGAGGTCACTCCTGGCTATTGGAATTTGATCCTTGAAAGGATCCAAAAAAAATGGTTGGGTGGAAAGGCTCCATCCTTAGCCATGCTGGTAAAATTTAGCTCCTTTCTACTACTCTTCAAGGTATCCATGTCTACTTCCTTTGTATATTCAAGATCCCCAAATATATAGCTGAGAAATTTGAGAAAATTCAAAGGAACTTCCTCTGGTATGGAACCAAGGACAAGAAGAAATTTGCTCTGGTCAAATGGGAAAAAGTCTGTCTGCCCAAACATTGTGGTGGGCTTGGGATTAGGATTGTCTCATACAAAAACAAGGCTTTGATGGCTAAAGTAGGCTAGGATCAACTAAGGAATACAAACGATTGGTGTAAAATTGTGAATGCTAAATATCTTCAAAATAGGCCTTTAGTTAACTATCTCTCGAAGGTCCACCCTTTGGGTTCCTTGGGTTGGAGGAGAATTTGTAGCCAGCAAGGTCTCCTCAGGAGTGGGATGAAATGGAAGATTGGTAATGGTAATAAAATCAAATTATGGGAAGACCCCTGGTTGCTTGATTCCAAGCTGGAAAATTTTGAATTTAGAAATCTTAAGAGGCTGGCTCAACAGTTCTTTGGTGTTCACATCTGTGACTACCTCCTTGGGTCACTTGGTGCTAGGAAGTGGAATGATTTGGCTCGGTGCTGCCCTTTATCCCCTGAACTGAGAATCTTGGCCAAGTCTCTGCAATATTTTCTCTCCCTTACTAGAATCCCCTCTACCTCCTTGGGGGATGATTTTTGTTGTTTCTATGGGGATTGAGAACCTTCACATTGAAGTTGAATCTAAGTCTATTATTGATGCTATTAACTTTGGTAGATTATTGGGGTGGAGCACTAAGGACATCCTATTAGACATAAGGCTTTTTGTGTCTAAGTTAAATTTAAAGAATATTACCCACAATTACCGTGAAGGCAATCATGTGGCTCATTCCTTAGCCAAATTTGGCACACATTGGAATCAATCTAAATGTTGGCGCAAATTGAGAAATCTACCACCGATTATTCAAGGTCTAACCTTGAAAGAACAAAGCCCTTACTTAATAAATGATGATATCTAAACATGAGATTTTCAGGGTTTTATGGGGGGTCCACATGCTTGTCTTATGGGCTATGAGGACAAGGGTAAATGCTGAGGTGGCCTACAAGTGGTAGAATTTGAAAAATGAGGTGGATTCCATTTTTAAAAGAAAGGAAATCATCAGGAAGTATGGCGGGTACCTTGTGATCAAGGCTAGGCAGGGTCGTACCTTACGTTATCTCCTTATGGGGATTGCGCTAAGCTATCGTATTTTCATAAAGTCCTTTGATTTAAACACTGATGTGACTATTCATTATGAGGAAAAGCTCCTTTTTGGCTCTATCCTATCTTCTATTTTGGATCCTCTCCTAAAGGTCGGGTTCTTTGTTATTGCTAATTTGGCCTCATGACCATCCTGCCTAGGTTTCTGTGTAAGAACAACGTGGCTAGCAAATATTTCTTTTCTATCATGTATTGCTTACCTAGCTGCAAATGTTTGAAGATTCCCATTTATGATACAACCAAGATTGCGTTAAGATATTTACCTCCTCACGTGTGCATCCTGCACATTGCTTTGATTAACCAATGCTGCTTTATTCAACTAAAAGTCCCAATTGTGATGATGACCTTTCTCTTAACCATTTTCTCTAACCTTTTACTCTCATAGGTTCTCTAGTTTTTCATTGTGTAGAGAGGCATTATGGGTGGTGATCATGTGTGAATGGAGCCTGACAACTGTGGAGAATTTCACAAAGATCCGCTGGTGTGGCATATATGTGTTGAAGGAGGTTTGGCTCCCTTGATGGAGAGTCTGGTGGGTCACGACCCTATTTTATCTGCATAATTTGCTAACTCTTGGAAAGACTGAAGAGTGACTCTGGGCGAGATTTCCTTTAAAGTGAATGAAGATGTGATTGCATAGGTGACGGGGCTACGAAGTACTAGTATGAAGTATTTGAAGCATACCAAGACCCAAGATAATGATAGTATGAATTCGTTCTTTATGAAGAATGAGAATTTGGTCCGTAACTAGTTAGGATTTGAGAGAGAGGCCCTCCCACAACCATGGGAGAAATTCTACCTAACCCTTATGAAGTACATGACTCTTGAAGGTAGATACAAAACCTTCTACCATTTCCCTCTTTTAAATCACCTTAGGCATAAAATTTTGTTAAGCTTTCCTTTCTTCCTACTTAAGGAATTAGAGAGTTATGTTGAAAAGTGCATTGAAGTCGTTGGCCATAACCTTTATGATACCCCTCCCCTGCTGCTTCACTAAGGTCTCATTATGTGACTCTACCACTTCCATCTGGTGTTATGCCTACCCAAGCCCATATCTATTGTCCCTGTGGAGGAAATTGAACCTCTAGCTATGACCAATATTTCCTCGGCCAAGTCCAAAGGTCCTATTAGGAAAACCCATCTGATTGTTGCTAATACTCACAAGCCTAAAACCTACTGCTAAGAAGCTTAAGGGGAATGTGGGAAATGCCCAGACTAGTGTTGCGGCCAGTCTATGTGATCTCAAGTCGACCCTCACCAAGACTCCTAGAAAACCCACCTAGAAGAAGAAAGGAAACGAATATGCGAAAGGTCTGATGGAACCTCCGACCAGGGATAAAAAAGGTAAAAATGAGGTGGGTAGAGATTCTAAGGGTGACACGGTGGTTATGAATACAGTGGTGACTGGTGGTGAGACCATCATGAGAAGGTCTAGTAGGTTGGCTAAGAATATTAAGAAAGAGCTAATTCATGACTTGGATTCAAAAGAGGAGCGGTCTGACAACAAAGACTACAAGGATGAGGAGGTGTCTGGGGCTGAGGAGGAGGAGTGTGTTGGTGGGCCTAACACCATTCCTAAAATTAGCAAAGTGTAGAAGGACAATTTGGCTTCCCAGTCCTCGAACCCACTAGGTGTGGAGCATGTTGATACTGTGAAGGCTACGGACCATGGTGAGGAGCTCTATGTGTTGCAGGAAAGAATGGATAAGCTAGACAAGAAATTATGTGGGTTGACTCGTTTCACGGTCAAGCTGGTCCATTGTGTTACCAACACCCTATCTGTGGTCATGAAGGATGAAATGGATGAGAAGAATACTGATGATAGTTAGGAATGGGTTGGGGATTATTTTGTTAATCTCTTGTCTAAGAACTAGGAAAATGCCAGTTAGTCTATGTTTTTGTCTATTTTTTGCCTATATGTTGTCGATCTGCTGTGTATGTTTTTTGGCTAGTTTCTAATATTTCTTGGACTTGAAATTTTTGGCCCTCGTGGCTCTCTGTGTTAAGGGTACAACACCCTACAAATGTTGCTTACCATATAAAAAATAATGTCGTGTTTTTCAAAAGTTGATTTATCACCGGATCATTGGGTGACATGTTTGTCGAGTATGGTGAACTAGTATGGATGACTAGTGGTCTATTGTGTTGCATGTTTAGGATGGGTGATAAATATGGTGGTGTTATAGGTGAGGTGAAAAACTTATAAGGATTTCTATTAGAAAACCCTAAGCTTGATTTTAAACCATTGTTATATTTCATTATTGATGCCATGAGTGGAGGTGTAAAAGCGGGGATAGAAGGCATTGTTGTGGGACAAGAAACTTTTTTCCTACTTGGTTTTGAGCATTGGAAAAGGCTTGAGTGGAACTAGCTACCATAGGAATATTAGCATCGACTATGTGAGATAGGATATGCAATACTTATATCCCTTGCGAGTCATTTGTTAACTTCCTAAGGTTATCCATAATAGGCATTGTTTCTCCATCCAAAGGCTTAATACTTAGGTAATATTGAAGTCCTTCTAGATATTTGTCTAATTTTTTCAGTTTATCTTCAAGGAAATGGGTAATAGTAGCCTCCAAATCCACATGAATGTTGGGTTGCGATGAAGTCATGGGAAACATGGGATTAGGGAGGGAATCCAATATGGACTGAGTAGATGTAATACCTTGAGAGAAAGAGTTATAAGACTTAGGCTCAACACTAGTTGTGATTGCAACATGGTAGGCCATAAGTTTGAAACTATTTCTCATGGGGGTATTAGCTATGGGACACCAGGGCATGAAGCTCATAAATTCATTATAAGTTTCAAAACACTTTAGTACACACACAAACACAACACAATCATAGAAACTGGAATAATTTCCAAACATAGAACCCAAAACAACACAGTAATCATAGAGACAAAATTGTGATCCAAATTTTAATCATTTAATTGGCTAGACAAGGGCATTGGGTTCCCTAGACTAGTAAGATTAATCTTTATAGTTTGAAAATATGAATATATTCTATAGTGTTTGAGGATCCTAATATGTAAATGTTCAACTCTGACAACAGGCGGATTTTTAGAAATACACAAAATTTGTAATTTTGCTATTTGTAAAACTCAATTATGCATGCAAATTTTAGATTTATCAAATAATGTAATGTGTTCCAAAGATATTTTTCAGATTGTGAAATGTAATAATGAAATGAACCTAATCTAATAAATCTAGAAGATGCAATTTTTCACTTTTGAGATGACAACAATGTAAATCTTCACTTTTTTCTACAACGCATGCATGCATAAATGACAATTTTAAATAGTTTTAGATTGTTTTCAGATTTTATCACGACCTAATGGATATTTTTCAATGTAATTATTGACTAGATCTACCTTGCAACAACTAAATTTAACACTATTTATCTTTTGAATGGAAAATTGTATACAAATGTTTATTTTTTCAATACCTTTTATCAAAAATTTGTATGCATAAATGATAAAATCAAACAACCTAAGATTGCACTCAAATTTTAAAATTATATGCTTCAGATTTCATAAGGTTTTTAAAGTGCACACACATCAGGGTTCACCAAAATGTGATGTTTGAAAAAGGGATCTAAGGTGTAAACCACACTTCTTCTAACACCACAAGGGAAAGGACTAAAATTGATCTCAAAGACCCACTTGACTACTAACCTCAATAGAAGAGCTAGAATGGTGGATTAAGGTTTTAGTCCTTTGTGAAAATGTGTGTGATGATGTGATTAATTGATTTTTAATTGATTTAATTTGATAATGGAAAGATACACCTAGGTTAACTATGAATACACAATAAACTAAGATGATTTTTGTAAAATACAAAATTGAAATATAAAAAGAGTTTAGAACAATAAAGGGCAAACACAAAGGAACCTAGCATATGAATTTGGGCTTGATCTAGCTAGACAGGGGTGTTGGGCACCCTAAATTGGGAAGAAGATACTCAAAATCAGATTTCAGACTCTTGTTGCTCCTTTTCTATATGTTCTTCTTCTCTGTACTTAGTGTCAAAACTTTGTCTATCGCTAATAAAATCCACTTTCCCTATTTTTTGAGTTGTAGGACTTGAATGCTTGAATGAATAATTATATCTTCAATCGTGTTCAAATTTGCTTCAAATTTACAACCTATACACAAGGAAGAGGCGAAAGGGTTGTGTTGTATAGGGGCTTGCTTAAGTTAAACCCCTTTTTGGTATTTCTATCTCCGCAATGGCTATGATGATGTAAAAGAGAGCTTACCCTTAGTTGGGAAGGGGCTAAATGATAAATAAGTGAAAAATCAACAATTGTTGTAACTTACCACTTAGATCAGCATTCCTTGATGGACTAAATTTAGTGTACTCATCACCTTCAAGGAGAAATTGATGCTTGATTTGAAATCTTGCAAGTGTTAGTACTCACATGAAAACATTATGCTTGGCTGAAATAATGTTGCTATAATTTTGCTAATTTTAATCTTGAATACTCAATTACTTAATTAATTATATTAGGATTGCTTCTCAAAATTGCTAGGCTTTCAAATGATGAAAAAGACATATTTATATGCAATTATTTAATTTCCCAAAAATTAGTTACCAATAGCTGAAAAATGAATTTGGCTTTTTAAATATTAAAATGTCGACACTGACATATTTTAAATTGAGCCAAAAGAGGTTGGACAAGGGCATTGGGCACCCTAGCCTAGACCTATCATTTTAGATCCTTAAGTATCTGTAAATGATTATTAAATCTTTATTTCCAATTCCACTTCTGATTTATTAAATCTTATTACAAAACGAGCAAATGAAATGCACAATTAGGTCCAAGCATATGAGGGGGAGCTAAACCTAGTGTGAAAATTTTAAGGGTGACAATTTACGATGCTACACCTACTCTTGTAGGTTGAAGTTGACAGAATTAAATTTTCTAAGTATGCATCCAACTTCTTTAATACTTCTTTTGTAAATAATGATGTGTTTACATTGAGGGTGGTTACTTTGAGGATACTTAGATCCCCTAATATCCTAACTATCAAATTTCAAGTGAATTCATTTGCATCATTGATTACCTAGGGTTTATTGGTCTCTAGGAAAATTGACCAAATTTTCAAGGTCTAATGCCTTGGGTTAAATCTAGGCCCAAAATATAGATCATTAGCTTTCTCTTTTGATTGTAGTATAGGGTCACTTCCTTCTTGTCTTTGGATAGTATCAAATGAAATTATAGATGATATATCCCATCTTAGCAGTAGAAAACATGCACCACCCTTTACTAATTCCCTGCCCCTCTGAGGTGTCATGGCAACCATTTCTACATCTACCCCTTTCCAAAATTGGGCTATGAGTTCCTTCTTGCCTTCTTCTATGATTTGTTTCCCTTTTAATGTATTTTTCAACTCTTCCCATTTATTCCTAAGGATGGAATCCTTGAATTCCTTGGTGGTGATGACTTTATCATATTTCATGAATTTAGAGCAAGCTAATCCTCTTACATCATCCACCCCCTTCTCTCCAGTCTCAAAATTGATGAGAAATCTATCTAAGGGTCTTTCCACCAAAACTCTTCAAGATGGCCTCACAATTTTCCTCATTTCTAACTCTTTTATAAAATCTTCATCACCTATAGGGTAATACACATGGAATTCCACTCCAAAGGCTATCTGTTGTAGGGGGGATATTTTGTGGACTCTCTGGCATCTCCTTTTGAGAATAATTTCAAAGAACATCCACTAGTGGGATAGAAACATGTTGGAAACATGAGCATGATGATGTATGGTGTTGTAATTGATAGAAACCCATTGTAGAAGTGATGTTACATCAGTATGTATATAGTCTAGAGAAGACCAAGTGCTTTTGGAGAAATTGTCTGTCCCAAACTAAAATAGTATGTAATAGAGGAGCAATTTTGTGGTCCACATTGATCCACATTGAAATATCTTGTTATGTGGTTTTGAGGTGATAATGGTACATGTTTAAGGAGTCTATATCCAATTTTTTAGGGTTGTATGTCTTATGTAGCTGAAGATATTGATGATAGAGAATCGGGCTAAGTAGAGACATAGTTACAGGTGCAGAGTTCATATTGGAATGCTCTGCATTCCACCATGGATGATCATTATGTTGTACAGATTTCAAGAAGTGTTTGAAGATGTCAGATGAGTGTGCACTTTGAGTTCTAGGTGGTTTAGTGGTTTGTGTGTCAAGTTGTGAATGAATAGTTGGTTCATTTAGTTGTTGCTCCACAAATTTTGTTGTGTAGTGCCAACCTAAGGGTTTTGGGGTCGTCCAATAGTAAGTTCAGTATGAAGCTGATTTATAGGAGTGATTATAGGTCATGCTAACCTATTTTGGTGAACAACACATTTTGGTTTTTTTCATAAGGTGTGAACCAAAAAGTTATGGTGGCACACATTTCATTTAATCAGGCCAACCTAATTAATGATATGATTATGTGTAGAATATATGCATATATATAGAAGTTCAATTCAGTGTGTAGAGTATGAGATATGTAGATGATGTAGATGATTATGGGCAAGATTTTGAAGTGAAAAATGTGATAGTGGTGAAGAATGAAGTGTGTAAGGTTAGTTTACTGAGCCTAATTGGAATTGTTTCTTTAGGATATTACAGATGCATTGTTAGTAGTTCAAAATATTGCAATGAGCCACTCTTTTCTATATCTTTTGTAATTCTGGAAGAAGTGATCTTCCTTGGGCATTGAGCCCTCCTATTTTCTAGATAGTGAGTCCTTCGGGTAGTGAGCCTCCTATAATATGTTGTAACTGGTTATGATATATTGTGAGCTAAACCTCACTATGGTTTTTTTATTTCAAGGGTTTTCCACATAAATTTGGTGTTCTTGTGTTAATTGTTGTGATGCATTCTTTAATTTCTCCTTTCCATTTTTGAAATTTCATTGAGATGCTTTGAATGCACTTTTAAGTTAATGAATTTAAGGGAATACTGATTCACCCCCCTCTTAGTATTCTGGGTGTTCAAAAACTCATTGGCAAGCAAGTTGTTGGTATTATCCAACATTTTCATAATCCTAATGGTAGCATCCTCAATCTTTGAATATGAACCTTTAAAATAAGGATTTTCTTTCTTCCTCTTTCCCTCTACAATCTAGATCCTCACCCACTATTCCCTTCTTTTTGTGGCCTCCGCTTCTGTTGAGCAATTTCTGATCAAATTTTTAATATTGTGAGGTGCATGCACAAATTTGAAATTGATCCTAGCATTTTGGATAAAGTTATCAAGATAACACCTTCTGACCTTATCCATCTTCATTCTATATGGGTATTTTACTCAATAATAGATCTGATCCTTCCCTAGTTGTAACCTGAAATGTTGAGAAAATAATTGTGGAAGGGAGGATGGAATTCTTATAGTTTTTAAAATAATGTTTATTAGACTCATTTAGTTTCCATATGATCTCTAAGAAATAAATTTGGTCTGGGACTATTCTTTCTATCACATGTGATGCGACTGGGGAACCATAAACCCTAATTGTTGTTGTATCTAAGTAATAGAACCAATCACCCTAGTTGTGCTTGATTCTTCCCTCTAGATAAAGATCCTTAGGCCCTAGGAATCTTCTTACTTCCTCTAAGAGCCTCCAATCCATAGGTTGGATTTTTTTTTTATGAACTCTCTCACAAAGTACTCTTCAAATATTAGATAATTTGATTTATCATATTCCTTGTCCCAAATGTAGGTCCATTCTTTCACTAGAAAAAATCCTTTTTGTGCATCCAAAGATATGATATGCATATGGCATGATCAAATATTATTTCCACTGAATAAAATGATATGGCATAGTAGAGAGTGTCATTTAAAGTGGACAAAACTACCATCCTTTTAATAGAGCTTAAGGCTTTATGAATTTCCTCTACAACATAACCTATATAATCATATGGCTTGTTGACATCCATGCTCTGAATGTCTACATACAACACCATCAAACTCATTAACATCCAAGCCTTACAATCCATGCTCAATACTTGAGAAAAGGAAAAGTAGGTTCTTATGAAGTAATCTTTAAATATGTCATAATTGAATGGCTCCAACTCCCCATTAAAAAATCTCTTTTTCTCTATTTGGCCCCATAGGCCTGAAAATTTGGAAATCATTTGACCCTAAAACTATCCCTATGTCTTTGATATTCTCTAGCCAATGCCCCCAAATCCATCGACAACTGAGTATTGAGGTCCAAATTGAATACCTTACATATGTAGGTTCTATTCAAATTCATCAAAAATTCTCCCTTTGTAGTGTATAAAGACCTTTTCTCTAGGTTGTAAGCTTGTGCAATCCCTCTAATAAAGTCAAAATTTATAAAAAAAATTGGCACTACCATCCTCCCAACCCCTAGCCTACAAATATTACAAATGGGCTTGTTGGAAAGGCATTTTCTGAAAGCATGCTTGAAAAGAACATACCCCTGAATTGGAATTATGGGGTCTCTATAATTCTTGTTCTTATCTAGAATTCTATCTACCAAGATTCTTGATCCTTGTGAAATTTTGGGCCTTTTATATGACATAGATAATTGAGTCATCTAAACATCTCTTCACATCCTTTGATGTTTTGGCCATGCCTTCTTGTTTTTTAGGGTTTCAATTTATATAAAGTAGGGCTTAAATTTAAATTTTTTGAGAAGATTTCTTTAAAATTTTAAACAATTCACCACCCTTCCAAATCCCTAATTTACTTTCTATTTCTAGTAAACCAGAAACTTTCCCTTTTTACACAAGAATGGAAAAAAGACGTGAATTAACTTATGGCTTTACACTTATTGTAAACCCTAGAAATATCATACAAAACCATCCTTTACTTGGAAATCCATAATAATTTTTCTTTGCAACCTTCATTTTATGCTTTAAATGGTACAAATGCATGTAATTAAGCCAAAATAATCAAAAATTTGGTAGATACAGATCAAATCTACCATTAATGTCTTTGCATGCTTGGGGGTGTGACCAATGATATTCACTCCATTTTTTGAATTTAGACTATCAATTTGATAAAGATCAACGGTAGTTGCTAACATTTGAAATAATTTCCATAAAGAGAATAACCTTGCTTTTGTTGAACAAGACAATTGAGAGGGGGGTGAATCAGTTGTAACAAAATTTTAACCTTTAAGAACTTCCACTAGAAAATTAGATCAACACAAATCTTTTACTCTGCTAATGTGATTAATCATTAAGTGCGAAAGTAGAAACTGAAAAAGCATCACACATACACAATAACATCAGATTTACGTGGAAAAACCAATAAGGGAAAAACCATGGTGAGGATTAGCTCACAATATAAAGAATATCAAAATTGATTATAAAGGCTCACTACTAGAGAAGGCTCACTGCCAAAAACAAGACTCACTGTCCGGATGAGGAATCATTGTCCAACAACGGTTAACCACCCGGAGGGCTCACTACCACATAGATACAAAGAAGATAGAAGAGATTTTTTATAGAGAGAATACAATCTGAATGCAACAAATATTTCCACCAAAATTTGCTTAAACACTTGCAAACATGCATGAATGATAGATTACACCTTCAACTCACTGCATCCGAAAACTTGACAATTAGATTTCACATTGATCTGCTCAAGCACACACTAGATTTCACATCTATTTTTGCATCTATATTTCTCTATTTCTTTGCACACCTTTCACCAATACCTCATCTTATATTTATACCATCTTTATCTTTGAAACATATCCAAAGTCGGCCACACGCTATTTGCATTTACAAATTTAAATTAGGTTGGTGCCAAAACATTCTAGGGTGGAAATAGAATGAGGGTGACAGAACCACACACTTCCATAAGCCTCAAAGGTAGTGTTAAACACAAGGTCGGCCAAACTAGTGTAAAACACATAAATAAATTAAGCACATACAACCTTAACATGATCTAAACTTTCTAGATAAATAAATTAACTTGAAAAAATTCCCAACAACTTATCCTCAAAACCACAAGTTATAAGACTTGAACAAGAACAAATCTGGAGCAACTATGTTTCTCTCAGACCATAGCCAAATACACTGAAAAAAAAATAGTTCACAACTGGTGAACACAAATCGCACTGAACAACAATCCAAAACCCCAAAATCTAGATATAGAAACCTCCAATAGTCATGATTAACATATCTGAACCACATGAACATAGGAGAAAATCTCAGAGTAAAACCTAGAGCAAACATCGAATACCTACAACCTTTCTTTATCACAATTTTCTCAATATCCTCGACATAAACTACCAATAACAATTATCCATAACATCAATGACAACAACAACCAGTGGAAAACCAGTTAACCAATTGAAATCAATGACAACCTTCATACATGCCTCATACTTGCAACAATCTCCCCCTTTGTCATTGATGGCAACACATGATGTAAAAAATCATCAAAGACAACACACCAAATCTGAACACACTTCCTCATGATTTTACAATTTCTTTTCTCCCCCTTAGAAGATAATATTTTTCACATGAGACTCTCTCTCACACAACTTTCTCTCCCCCTTTGACATCAATGGCAAAGGAAAAGGATATTTTACATTGATTTCCCCTTTGACATTAAAAACAAAATACTCTTTCAATGAAAACACATGACACTACCTACTCCCCCTGAGAGGCAGCCACCAAAACATCAATCCAGAACAAAAATAGATTCATAGACCCACCAAACTAATGCATCTCCATATGCATATAGTTTAATAAAGGAGGGGAAATGACCCCTAACTTCTCCCGAAGATACTCAAAAGTATATTTACGAAGAGCCCTCGTAAACATGTCACAAACTTGATCCTTCATAGGTACATACTCAAGTTTTACTTTATTCTCCACAACCATCTCTCTTAAGAAGTGACACCTGATAGATATATTCTTTTCCCTTGAGTGCATCACTGGATTATTTGAAATGTTAATTGCACTTGTATTATCATAGAAGATAGAAATAGGATCGTCATACATTACTTTGATATCTTTCAATATCTATCTCAACCATAAAACTTGTGTACAGTAATATGTCACAAAAATATACTTAGCTTCCATAGTGGATAAGGAAACTGAATCTTTCTTTTTACTTAACCAAGCCACCAATCTACAACCAAGAAAGAATGCACCACCACTTGTACATTTTCTTTCGTCTACACAACCAACCCAATCTACATCAGTATAAGCACTTAGCATAAAATCAATATCTCTAGGATAGCACAAGCCATAATCTAAAGAGCCATTCAAATATTTGAATATTCTCTTAACAAAAACAACATGTGTTTCTTTAGGATCTTCTTGAAATCTAGCCACAAGATAAATTGCATGCATGATATCTGGTCTAGTACTAGTTAAATACAACAATCCTCCAATCATAGATCTATATTTTCTCTGATTAGCCTAAGGTGAATCATCATCTTTACTCAATTTGCAACCAGTCACCATAGGAGTGCATACCGGTTTGGAACCATCCATTCCAAACTTCTTCAACATTTCTCTTACATACTTTGGTTGTGAAATAAAGATCACTTTCTCTGTTTGATTGATTTGTAGCCCAAGAAATAAATTCATATCACCAAATATGGACATTTCAAATTATTTTTACATCTCTTCAGTAAACATCTTGCACATAGTTTCATTTTCTCAAAAGATAATATCATCAACATATACAACTACTATCAAGATCTTGTCATTTTCAATTTTAAAATACAAATTACTATCTTTCATACCTTTGTTGAAACCTTGTTGAATCAAATATCTATCTAACCTTGCAGACCAAGCTCTAGGAGCTTGCTTCAATCCATATAAATCCTTCTTCAATATGAAAACCATATCCAGTTGATCTAACAATTGAAATCCTTCTGGTTGTTTCGTGTATACGTCTTCCTCTAATTCACCATTCAAGAGTGTAGACTTAACACCCATTTGATAGACATTGAAATCTTTATGAGCAACAAATGCTAAAAACATCTTGATAGCTTCCATTCTTTCCACCAAAGAAAAACTCTCCTAAAAATATATACCTTCTACTTGTGAGTAACCCTTACACACAAGCCTTGCTTTATTTCTAGCTACTTCTCTATTCTTATTCAACTTGTTTCTAAAAACCCATTTTGATCCAATTATATTTTTATCTACCATTCTAGGCGCCAATTCTGAAGTTTGGTTCTTCTTAATCTACATAAGTTCTTCCATAGCTTTCATACAATTTTCATCATTACATGCTTCATTCACAGTCTTCAATTCAATCTCAAAAAGTAAACACAAATTTATCTCACCAATAGAAGCAACTTTGCTTCTTGTGAATCCTCTTTTTCTCTTGTCTCCTATAATTTGATCTTCTAAATGATTTTTTTGCACATATTTAGCTATCTTTGGGGACACCACCGAAGCTTCTTCTTCTTCATCTTTCTTCTCATCTTTCTTCCACGAATTCTTCAACTCTTATACAATCAGGTTCATCAGATACATATCCATCAAATTCAATTGAATTCTTCATTCCTTCATCAACCTTGACTTTTGTGCTTTCTACAATATTTCTTAGTCTTTTATTGAAACATCTATAAGCTTTTCTCTTAGTAGAATATCCAATAAAAATACCCTCATCACTTCTAGCATCAAACTTCCCTAAATTTTCTTCATCCCGTTTGATAAAACATTTTCTTCCAAATACCTTGAAATACTTAATAGTAGGAATTCTTCCACATTGTAGCTCATAGGGAGTTTTAGTACAATTTGCTTTCACTTGAACTCGATTGAATACACAAACAACAATGTGTATAGATTCTCTCCAATAAAATTTTGGTAGACCAACTTCAATAATCATTGATCTTGCAACCTCTTGAATCGTTTTGTTCTTTCTTTCAAAACTCCATTCTACTGAGGAATTCGTGAAGAAGATAACTATCTTTTTATTCTATGTACTTCACAAAACATATTAAACTCATGGGAGGTGAATTCACCACCTCTATCAGACCTCAACCATTTTATTCTCAAATTTACTTCATTCTCTACCATAGTTTTTAATGTCTTAAATCTATCTAATGCATCACATTTTTCTCTAAGAAAGGTAACCCATATATACATAGAATAATCATCAATCAAAAGCATTAAGTACCTTTCACCTTGTAGACTTCTCACTCTTGTAGGACCATAGAGATATGTATGAATCAAATCCAGTAGTCTGATAGTAGATTGTTCCTTTGATATGAAGTTGTTTCTCGCTTGCTTTGAAAATTGACAATTCCTGCACATAGCATTAATAGGCTTTGTAATCTTTGGTAAATCTCTTATGGCTTTCACTGCACTGTTCCTTACCAATTTATCAAAATTCATATGACACAATCTCTGATTCCATAGCCAATTGCCATTAATCTGAGTCATAAAGCAATGTCCATCAACACGTTTAAGTTGATATATATTTCCTTTAGAATTCTTTCCTGCAACAATCACTATTTTGAAACCTTTCCTGATTTCACATATCTCATCCTCAAATACAAGATTATATCCTTTACTACATATCTTTCCAACACTCAAGAGGTCATGCCTTAAAACCTTAACTATCACGTCTGGATTTTTCACTTACATATTTAAATGCAAACATTACTTGATATGTCGAATTTAGATTATTTAATGATTATTTAAAAGATGATTTAATTGAAATTCGAAATGAAATGAAGATGAAATTGAATTGAAATACAAATGCAAATTATCGTATTTACGTTTATTTTGGGGTTTGTCATTACTGATGATAAATCGAGTGCAAGTGAACACAGGAAACAGGTGAACAAGGTTGAAGGCGAGAACAACGATCAGGTAGAGTTGTTTAGCCGATTGACATTTGTGAATAGATGGGATCTCACACACTCACGTAGATTGATATTTTAAATGTCTTGTGCGTATATTATGCTTTCGAATTGAAAAATTTAGTTTTAGTGTAATTTCTTGAAAATTGCAAAAATGCATGTGTTCAAAAGATGATTTTGTTTAAATTGATGAAATTTAATGTAATTTAAATTAATAGAATGTTTGTTTAATATTTTATTCCTATTTTGGAAATATAAAGTTAAAATTTTGAAAATTAAATGTAATAGAGTTCTAAACTTGAAATTTGATTAAATTTAGTTAAATAAAGTTATTGTTAAATTCAAATGTTATTTAAATTTGAAAATTGTGAAAATAAATGAATTTGATAGTTAGAAGTAGATTCATTTTTAAATTTAGTTAAATTGTGAAATGGAAACAAAATTCCCTTCAAAAAAAATCGAATTTGAAAATTGCAATCAAAATTGAATTCAACTAAATTGAAAGAATTAAATATATTAAAATATCTTTAACTAAGAGTTATGAATTTGATCTGAAGATCAAATTGAGAGATTAATGGATCTGAGCATGCATGAATGCATGAGAAAACAAATATATGAGATGGAAAATCCGAAATTGGACAGGGGGAGGAAAAATGGGGACATTGCAGAATTTGGAAATTTGAGATCAAACATTTTATTTTACTGTTTTAATACACTGAAAGTTGGAAATTTGTGAGAGGAGGTAAGAGGAAGACACAACAATAAGAAAGAGATCACAAGCCTCCTCCCATCTTCTTCCCATGCTGCAGATGCATCCTCACACCACTTACACCCCACGTAGCAAAGAGGGGCAGTAAAGGTTTGCTCCTTACGCAACAACCAAGAAAGGAAGTGCGGCCAAAGGAAGGCACGCACCTGCCTTCCTCTCTCTCTCCATACGTAGCTCCCCTCTCCACTTCTATGCGCAGGTCAAGATGCGGCCTAAGGAATCCACGTAGCAGCACAAGACACTTTCCAAGCGTAGGCAGCAAAGGGAGACTTCCTCCCACTCTCAACTGCCATCTACTAACACCCCCAGTCAACAGCAGCCAAGGGAACTCCACGCACAAGGAAGAAATTGAGGAGAGAACAAGGTGCGACCAAGGAGATCAGAGGCACCTCACAACAGCAACAGAAAGAAATAAAAGAAAAATACAGAGAGAATTTATCCAGAACTAACAACAAATTGGTTAGAATCAGAAAAGCCAGAGGAGGAAATTACTAGGTAGGGGCTTGAGATTTTAATCATAAATTAGATATTCCATTTGTTTTCTATGATTCTGATTACCAGAAAATATAGAAGAATATAATGGATAAGAAATTTAGTAAAATGGAGAATTAGAATAGACAAAACAAAACAATGACTGTCAAAAAATTAAATTTGAAATATGTCAGAACAGAAAAACTGAAACAAATTGTATTGATTTCCAAAATCATAGACAGAATTTAGACACAAAGATTAAATGGAAAATCAATAGATAAATCTTTATGATAGGAAAAATTTCAACTGTGATTTTAATTTTTTCAGAATTCAAGATAGCTTTGAAACAGAAATTTAATTTTATTTATGCTGAGAATTAGATGAACTTGATTTAAATCGTTCTTAAATCAATGAACTGAAAATTAGAAAACCAATGTAAACTTGGAAAACAAAATGACCATATTGAGAGAAATGAAATATGCTGATGCAAATTAGTTAAATCACATTGACATAAATTAATAAATTATTGACAAAAAAACACAAAAACATAATTTTAACTTGAATATTTCACTTTTCATGCAAATTGTCAAAACTCGGAATTTTTAAAATAGATAAGATTAAATTTGATAAATGATGGATATTTAAACACTGAAAATAGGATGAACTTAAATCAACATGTTTTAAACTTGAGTTCCAGTCAATTTGTTTGAAAACTATTAGAACGAATTTCTCACAACTTAAATTAAAGAAGAGTTTGAAACAACTGAATGTGTGCTCTTTTAATTTAGGTTTTTATATGTATTATTCAACATACTGGAGATACACCTTCGTTTTTGAAACTTTATTGATTATTTAAATGACTGAATTAAAATACTGATTTTATGTCTTTTTGCGAATTGGAACAGTGAAAAGTGGTATTTGATAAATTGTTTTCATTTTAAATACTGTTTTTAGTTAATGTTTGAAAGGTTGTGAAAGATTGTGTTTGACTATTTGAACCATGCATGAATGATAGATAATTTTGCATGTGATGTTTTTGGGAAAGTTACCTTCCGGGACGGGTGCCGAATATGGGTTAATAGAGAGTGTAGTTTTGCTTTTCCAAAACTACTTTTATTTGTCGTGCATGACATTTTACTTGGCCAAGTAATTTTTGTACCATTGAAATAGATGGATTATTTGAGCTCTCTACCATATCCTAGTATCAAACTTGCTTCTTTCTTAACTGAATTAGAAAAATGAAAATGCTTGTGGATTACTAGTAGTACTAGGCATGCACCAGATTCCATCTTGCTCGTAGACTGCTTTTTGCTAAGCAATTCGTGTAGGGTCGAGTATTTCTTGATTGACTAAGAAATTCTGGGGAAGCGTAAGCTTCGAGGTTGGGCGGAAAAGCGCCTGATCCTTGTTCTCGTCTTCTTTTGAAGATTTTCTTATGAATGGAAGATCGCCTAACTGATTCTTCTTTTAAAATGCTTTATTATTCATGATGTATATATATTGACGAGCTTATGGCGACTGAATGCCTATGTCTCGAATTTGTAACTGGATATGTAACATTCATTGTATTTGTTATTGAAATATGTATTTCGACACTTGTAAGATTTAGACTGATTATTATGAAGTTATCTTTTCGACTTTAATGTCGTTATGTTTTGATCGACTTGTTCTTATGAATGAATGAATGAATGTGATGACAACTTATTTGGAATATAATGGAATTTATTTTAAGTAATTGTCGAATTTTGGATATTAAGATTTCCGCACTTTACATTAACATATTAAACATCATCAGTATTATGCTTGCCATCAAAATTTACTGAACCCATCCCACAAATCTTAGCGCCAGTATCATCTCCAAACATAACTAAGCCTCCATCATATTTTTCAAGTTTAACAAACTTACTCTTATCACCAGTCATGTTATGTGAAAAACCACTGTCAACAACCCAATAGTTATTTTCTCATTTAGCATGTAGGGCAGATATCACAGTATCTTCATCTTTCTCTGGAGGAAATTCCTTCACCTATCTTTCAGTATTAGAAGAAGTAGATTCATCTTTTATAGCCAAGAACAAGCACTCATTGTCATCAAAATCTCCATAATCAGATTATTCATCAGAAATACTAGCATCCTCATTCACATAATATGCTTTGTTGATCTTCTTACCTTTATTTTATTTGTTCTTCTTAGCTCTTTTCAGACGTCTCAAAGCATAATGACCTATTCCTCCACAACTAAAGAATTTAAAGGGTAACTTACCTTCATACTTACCAAAGCCTTTCCTCATCCTTCTCACAAAGTCAGCTTCTACTTCATCAAGGTTTTCTTCATCTGGATCTTCAGCTCTTGTAGCCTTGAAAGTAGTTTTTGATTTAGATCCATTTCTTAAATTTGGTTTTCTCATCTCAAAAGATGTTAGAGTTCCCAATAACTGATCTTTGGTATAAGTCTTGTAATCCACATATTCTTAAATAGCAGATACCTTTTCACTGTATGCATTAGGAAGAGTTCTAAGAATCTTCTTCACAATCCTGGGTTCATCTACTGTAGCAGGTCAAGTCCTCGCATTCCACCTAATAGCTCATCCACTCTCTGTACATAGGATTTAATATTCTCATCTTCAGATATATGAAGGAACTCAAACTGTGCCTCCAAATTCTGCAACTTTGCTTCTTTGACCTTTTCATCACCTTCACGTTTCTTTTCTAAGGAATCCAAAACTTCTTTAGCAGTCTTCATATTTTGAACTGTAATCAAATCGAAATGTGAAAGACTATTCTTCATAATGAACTTTTCCTTATTATTTGATTCATGCACATTGATTTCGTTAGTTGTACTCAGACCATTAGCCGAAAGAGTGTAAGCGGTCTTATACGCTTTCTCAACATCATATCCACAATACTCCAGATATCCTTATATCTGTATTTTCCATATAGCATAATTAGTTCCATCAAACCTAGGATACTCAAAAGTGATTTTTCTTTCCATCCCGAACCTTCCTTAAGCGGTCAAGCTCCTCTCCAAGGAACTAAGATCTGATACCAATTGCTGAAAAAGACAACAAAGAGGGGGTGAATTAGTTGTAACAAAATTTTAACTTTTAATAACTTCCACCAAAAAATCAGATCAACACAAATCCTTTACTCTGCTAATGTGATTAATCATTAAGTACAAAAGTAAAAACTAAAAAGCATCACACATACAAAATAACACTAGATTTATGTGGAAAACCTAATAAGGTAAAAACCACGATGAGGATTAGCTCATAATATAAATAATATCAAAACTGATTAAAAAGGATCACTGCCAAAAATAGGACTCACTATCCAACAAGGGTTGACCACCCGAGGGCTCACTTCCACACAGATACAAATAAGATAGAATATATTTGTTACAGAGAGAAGACAATCTCAATGCAACAAATATTTCCACCACAATTCTCTCAAAAACTTGTAGACATGCATGAATGATAGAGTACACCTTCAGCTCACTGCATCCAGAAACTCGATAATTAGATTTCAGATTGATTTTCTCAACCACACATTAGATTTCACATCTATCTTTCTCTATTTCCTTGCACACCTTTCACCAATATCTCATCCTATATTTATAACATCCTCAACTTTGAAATATATCCAAAGTCTACCACACATCATTTACATTTACAAATTCTAATTAGGTTGCTGCCAAAAAATTCTAGGGTGGAAATAGAATTAGGATGACACAACCATATTCTTCAACACGCTTCCATAAGCCTCGAAGGTAGTGTTAAACACAAGGTTGGCCAAACTAGTGTAAAACACATAAATAAATTAAGCACATGCAACCTTAACACGATCTAAATTTTCTAGATAGCAAAATTAACTTGAAAACATTCCCAACAACTTATCCTCAAAATCGCAAGTTATAAGACTTGAAAAAGAAGAAATCTAGAGCAACTATGTTTCTCCTGGACCTCAGCTAGATACACTGAAAAAACACAGTTCACAACTGGTGAACAAAACTTGCATCAGACAACAATCTAGAACCCCAAAATCTAGATATAGTAACTTCCAACAGTCATGATTAACATATGTGAACCACACGAACATAGGAGAAAATCACAGAGTAAAACCCGAAGCAACCATTGAACACTTGCAACCTTTCTTCATTACAATTTTCTCAATATCCTCGAAACAACCAATAACCATTATCCATAACATCAATGATAACAACCAGTGGAAAACTAGTTAACCAGTTGAAATCAATGACAACACCTTCATACATGCCTCATAATTGCAACAAATTTCTTTTGTATTGAAGTGGGACATGTCTCAACATTTCAAGGACTCAAGGGAATAAAATGGAAACTTTTCAAGCTTCCCCAACAAGGATTTCCTTTGTGAAATAAAAATAATAATAAGTAGTGAGAAGACACATGGCATGATTTTGGGATTTTGGGGAAAAAAGACTTGACTGAATATTATATGGGGAGGTTTAAGCTAGTATGAAAAAGAAATAAATTCTTGAGGCTAACATGATGTGGTGACAACTCAACTTAAGGCCATATGAAAAATACATTTTGGGGACTTAGGAGAAGAAATTGTTGATATTAAAATCTTCCCTAAAGGTTATAGCTAACTTGATTCAATTAAATGATGACACTTGGAACTGACTATGACTAATGTGGGACCACCCAACGGGCTTGTCTTTGGATAACATAAATCCTTTTAAAAGCACATGCACAAATGAACACTTAAGTTACTAGGAAAAGGGGATGGTAACACACGGTTTTAAAAGACAACGTGGGACACTTTAATATACCAAGAACCTAAAGATTACGTTACGAACCAATAAAAATCAAAGAGAGCAATACTTATGAATTGATTGGCAGATAGCCCATACAAGTCAGCAACGATGGGAAATGAATGGTCATTTCACATTTTTTTGGGGAGACTAATAAATGAAAAGTTCTTGTGAATTGAAAGAAATGCATGAAATAGCACCATGTGTAAGGTGGGACTTGGCAAGGCACAAGGGTTTAAGTAGTATCTTAAAAGTGCATAAGAGTAATGGGCTTAACCGGTGCTTAGGTGAATGGGGTCGATTATTAATCAAAACATATGCCTTGGAGTTGCAACTTAATGGATAAAGTGACTGAGGCAAGCGATCAACACAAGAATATAACAAAAGTGCAAGGGATTGATAAGGATTTAGGATTTTCTCACAAACCTAAAGAATTTTTTAAAGAAAACCTTGCAAATAAGAGTAATTTTAGAAAACTTAAAGGATCTAGATAATTTAGAGGGCTAAAAATTTGGACAAGCATCACCACACTCCATATTTAATTATTTACTCATCCACCTCATCACAACTATCAAAATAAATTTATATATCATCCATTCATTAAAATTAACAAAATCCTAATGATCTATGTTACTACCACTTTGTCACCAATCATGAATAATACATAAAGTCAAAATAATTTTGTCTCACCCATCCATCTTAATCAATGAAATATCAATCGTCCATCTTGCAATCAGTTTTCCATCACTTCACCAATCATTGAGTAAAATATTTTGAAATCAATCTCATTCCTAAATTTTGTGGTATAATCTTAACCATCTATTACTTTATCCAAATATCTATAAACCCCTCACAATGACAACATACCATATAGAAAGTACATTCTATCCAACTTTAAAGTATCCAAGAACAACCACACAACAACTCTCTCCATAAACATCAAGAGAACATCCACTCCATCAAAGGGTTTATATTAGGTAGGATATTTTTACATATTCATTATTTTGTAACCCTTTTATTTTTTAATGAGAGGTACATAACTAGTTTAGAGTAAAATCTTGTATTTGTTTATATTCTCCTCATTGTGTTCCAAAATTCAGCTTGTACAGCAACTATTAAATAACATAGTATCGTAGTGAGGAAAACAAAATTTAAAATGTAATTTAAATTACAAGGAATTTGAACATTCCTCCTTAATCACTCCACTTTAATTGAAATTCCTTCAACCAAAAATTCATGGGAAAAGTGCTTTTCCTATAGAAGTAAGTCTTATTTCACTAAAGATTAGACCCTGAAGCGAGGTAAGGAATTTCCAAACAAGACATGATGTCCTTTAAATATTCATGTTAATCTACCAACATAAGAAAATAATAATTTATAAAATATCCACTGATAATTTGTTAAGAAGAAGAAATAATGGAAATTATCTTAACTAGGTTGAGTGAGGCTTTGTGAGCTATAAGATACCCAAAGGATTCAATAGAAAGAACGTACAAAAAGGGATAAAGGGGATATATTTACATAATTGAGAAAAAGAGGCCTAAACTTTCAAATGGTATACCATTAATACAAATTCGAGCTAAATAATTAAAAAATAGATTTTGAACCACTTGCAAAAAAGTCCCCATTTCCAAGGATTTGAGTATGGAAAAATAAAGAGCCATTAAATATGATCATATTCCTATTCAAAATCTAAATTAAGAAAAATGATATACTACCTAGACAATCTAGCTCGTTCCACCCATTCCCAAATAACAATGATGTTATATGTCATGCCCACTTTTTCCCTGTCTAAACCACAACACATCTACCAATTTTTTGACTCAATAGTAATGTAACCACAAAAATTATTTTACCATGACAATAAAAAACTAAGAACGCTTCCTAAATTGGCTAAATACATTAATGGCATTACATCACTAAACATGTTACACTGACTGACATTTCCTTGCTTCCTAGAACCCTAGTTAAGAGATCTATTTTACAAACACACTAAAGAATTATACAAATGATTTTTTTGATACATACGCAAGGATTTATATTAATTTATAAAAAAAGATTTACATAGATTTCCCTCTAGGCAAAGTTTCCTGAACTGCCAGAACCGGACCAGAGAGAAGGCCTTTGAACATAGCCAACCAAAATGTAACTGACAAAATGACCACCCTTATATTATATTTTAACCAAGAAGTCCATGCAAGGACACAACTTTTCTTGTTTTAACTGGAGACTACCTACCCATTGCCACAATATATACTGAATACTGAAAAAACTAGACCTATCTTGACACCAAACCACTGAGAAAACCAAAATGAATTCATAATCCAACATCGTCCTTAACCAGACCCCACACAAAACTTGTTTTCCTCCAGAAAGCCATTTGCACGTGTGAAACCTCTAAAATTTGAGACCCAACATTTGTGTTGCAAAGGAGGAAGTTTTAGCACCCACAACAGATAGTCCAAACCCACCACCACCAGTTCCCTGTGAGTGACCAATGCCAACCCTTTCAAATCTAACAAGAAAGGGTTGTATTTTATTACCTCTCTTGACACATAAAGAAATCGCATGTCCCGCGACCTGAGAATGCCAATTCCAGGGGATGTTGCATACAATGCAACCTCCAAACCCACCAATAAATCCACATAGAAGAGCCTCTTTAACAACACTTTAGCCTCCCTTTTTTTCAGCCTTATTTCTAAAATTGAAGTTGGGAACCATGAGATTTTTTCAAAGTCAACCCTGCATGACTCATCATCCTCTAGAAATATCATATTCACCACAACCAGAATGAGAGTGTCTTTCTTCTTCAGAATTCTCTTGAGACGTTGGTCCATGATCGACCCATAGAACACCATCTACCTGTCAAAACTCATCAACTGAATTGGAGTAGAAGCCCCAATACTTGTTAGGGTTTCTGAAGACATTCTGACCACAAATTTCAACCTCTCCTCCATGGGTAACTAGCGTAGCATAAAGACCCTACACACACCTCACCATAGAAATGCAAAAAAATTTACAGTGATAAATGAAATGTGAACCCCAACAAGCCGTAAATAATGTGTGGAGTAATGTCGTATTTTCACACCATTATGAATCAGGAATGTATTTTCCATTCTGTGCAAGGAGCCAACCCATTACAATAGATGAAACACCAGTTTGCACGTAAAAGGAAAATCATTAAATTCTAATGAAGATAGTGACTTGACAACCCAGACTCCAAAATGTGTGCTTTGTATATTGCCTAATGATTTCATTATTGCACATATGCTACCAATAGATTAAGTGACAACTATTACATGTCATGTCTTCAATGCCCATCCTAAACCACCCAATCTAGCTGGAAATCCCCAAAAAAATGCATCACCAAGGTGGAAAGCAAGAATTCCAGGTTACCTTGCCAAGTGTGACCGCCACCAAAATTGATTGCATGCCTCATTAACTAAAGGAATCCCGACCTTTCCACAATAGAAAGTGGGGAAAGGAACCCTCCCATTCACCCACATGTTCCTTAAATCACCACCTCTTTTATAGTATGACCATCAACCCCCAAATTTGACAAGAAATTTGCCTCAGAGTTACTTTTGCAAAGGATATGAGTTACAAACACCAACTAAATTTTTTCCATTAGGCCCAAATCCACTTCCAATCTAGCATCCAACTACCAATTTATCATCTTTTGTGATTTGAGAGCATTGACGACCAATGAGGAGTTTCCTTTAATGGCTAGATTCTTTAGCTTCAACTCATGACACAACTTCAAACCAAGTATCACAACTTGCATATCCTCCATATTAATTATTCCCTCTAGGATATGCATAACCAATTTTCCAACAACCCTCTCATTCCAATCTCTAACAATAAATCCATCCCTTGAGATGCCTGGGTTTCCACAGGAAGCCTCGTCGAAGTTTAACTTGTACCAATCCAACACTAGGGGGAACATTGAATATTTTTCCTCATTTCTTGTGTTTTGGAGCCTCCTTCCCCAATGAAAAGAGGAACCAACAAACCATGTAGACTACAATTCATCCTTGCATCCCATTCAGAAAATGTAAATTTCTTGGACTCATCCTCTCTAACTCTAGCATTAACTAGTTCCACTAGGCAAGCTTCAATTTTGTTCTATAATGATTTAGTGGACATCTATTTTTTCTAAAAAATGTGTCTATTCCTTTATTTCTAGACTTCCCATATTAGTATAGAAGGGTTGACTATCCATAAAATTCTATACATCGCTTGTTTGTGCATAATTCACCATCCCAAAAGTGTGTCCAAGATTTTATTTTGCATAGCAGCTTGTGATTGCAATTTAGCTATCAACCATTGCTAACAACTTTGTGTGTAGGGGAAATTCAAAAAGAGGTGATCACCAGTTTCCTTTTTTTTCTTGCATATGATGCATTTGGAAGGGCCATAAAACACCATCTTAGCAAATCAATTAGCAGTGAGCACCCGCCCTTGGGATGCAACCCAAGTGAAAATTCCAACCTTTGGCAAACACACCTTGTTCCAACAAATATTGTTAGGGAGATTCACCTCTCCATAGTGATGTGCTAAGAGTCTATTGTATCCTTCTTTCACATTATATTTTCTATTTGGAGAGGCACTCCACCTTAAGGTGCCCGAACCAACTCGATAACAAATATTGTGTACTGCCAACATACCTTCGAAAGCTTCAATCTCACCAGGCTCAAGGCCAAGTCCCCTCACATTCTTCCACTGATACATAGGACACCCCTCCTCCATTTTAACTACTAGATAGTCTCTTACCTTATCCCCCATACCTGCTTAGTAATTGTCCTGACATACCCAAGCTCAACATTTTCTTCCAATTTTGGGAATCCTTCCCAAGATCTTCCCAAAAAGAGGCGACACTACCATCCTTGATTTCCCTAGTTATGTAATCTCATACCAAATATCTACATCTGCATATGAAATTCCAAATTTTAGACCCACGAGGAAGCATCTTGGAGGTAAAAATTATATTTTCATCTACATCCAAATATTTAGCCCTTAGGATCTTTGCCCAATTGAGAGAATTTTGGTATGGAGAGCCGAGAAAAAATTAGCACCCAATGCTTTGTTTTGGTAAAGAAGATTCTTCAAACCAATCCCGTCTCTTTCCTTACTTTCATAGTCTTTATCCCATTTACTAATGGATATTTGTGTTGATCTGAATTTCCCTGCTAGAAAAAGTTTTTCATTTTCCTTTTTATTACTTTACACGCCCTCGCCAACATTGGAAGACAAGAAGACAAATATGTCAGAAAAGCAGAGATCACAGATTTAAGTTTTGTGAGGCACTTGACCCATGACAACCATCTACATTTCTAAGAGGTGTTCTTGTCAGCAACTTTCTCCATGAAAAACTCCCAGAGTTTTCCAGATTGAACCCCCTTGGCGAGAGGGATACTGAGTTACTTGCACGAGAGCTTCCCTTGAATTGCAGTATTCATAGGATCTAATTCTCCCTCTGAGCACGTGTATTGAAGAAGAATACTTATAATTTTAATAAACTGGCCTCTTGACCATAAGGTAAGGAATATTTGTCCAAAATTTCCTTGAAGCACCTCACTTCCCTTTCCTGGGCATTACCCATCAACATGGTATCATCTGCAAACTACCGATGGGTGACAATAGGCAGACCACTTGTGATTTGCATCCCCTCCACCTTGCCACTCCTCTAAGCACTCAAGATGGATCTCCCAAGGGCCTCTACCATTATGATGAACAAAAAGGGGGAGATGGGATCCCCCTAACATGACCCCCAAGAGACATTAAAAAAACCTTCTGAGGACCCATTCAACAAAACAAAAAAAATTGGACATGTCATCCAACCAAAAATTCAGTCCAACCATTCCTTGTTAAATCCAAAGGCATCCAAAATCTTGAAAAGGAAGCACCAATTGACCTTATCATAATTCTTTTGTATGTCGAGTTTGATAAGAATGGCTTGATTTTTCATAGTTTGAATTGAGTGAATTTCCTCCTAAGAAATTATAACCCCATCAAGGATCAATCTACTCGGCACAAAACTAGTTTGTTCTTCTGAGATGATGTTTGGTAATATTTTCTTTATACTATTTTCTATTGCTTTGGCAAAGACCTTGTAAGTGGTATTACTTAAAGCGATCAACCTGTATTCTTTGAGGACTCAAGCTTTTCCTTTTTAGGGATTAAATCTATGAAGGTGTTATTAATATCTTTTAGCACCTTGATAAAACTTATAGAATCTTCTATTGCATCCATTATATATTTGCCCATTATGTCCCAACACTTCTGGAAAAGCCCTGTTGTGAACCCGTTCGAACCCACAGCCTTGTCCAGATGAAGTTGGAAGAGTGCATCTTTAACTTCTTGCTCCATAAATTTGTTGTTCAACATGCTATTTTGTGCTTGCGTGACTATTTTGGGGATGCATTCCAGAATTTCTTGTTGCACACCAAGGTTGGACCCTGAACAGTAGTTCAGAAGATTCTTAAAGAAATCCATCGTGACAGAATTCACATCCTCAATCTTGTCAAGAACCCTACCATACTTATTTTGATACTTGTTATTTTGTTTATCTTCCTGTGTAGCTTGGTCAAGTTATGAAAGAACTTTGTATTCTTGTCTCCAATAGTTAGCCATAATTCTCTAGACTTTTGTCTCTAGAAGATTTCTTCTTTTTCCAGGACATCATTCAATTTCTTTAAAAAATCCTTTTCTTCCAGGAAGCGGTGATTATCCATCAAATTTTTTATTACATTTTCTAATAATTCAAACAAAGCCTCCTTTGTTTTTCTTTTTTCTTCGAGTATATTTTTGAAGCAATTTTTATTCCAACTCTTCAAATTTTATTTAATTACTTTTAGTTTGATGACAATGTTAAACATCTTTGAGCCCCTGGGTTTGCAGTCTTCCCACCAACTCTTAATGAGATGAAAAAATTTGGGTCCCTATACCACATATTTTTAAATTTGAAGGGGCATCTTGTCAGCCCCCTTTCTCCCACAATCTCCAGGGTAACAAGGAAGTGATCTGAGCCCGAACCTAGAAGAATCTTGCTCTCCAAGGTAAATGAGAAGAGACTTAAATTGCCTTTAAATAGGAATATATTCAATTTTTCTGCTATACTACATAATCCACTCCTCCTATTTGTCTAGGTATATTGGCCATTTCTTGTTTGCACATCTATCAACAAATTTCTTTCTACAAATCTTTCAAAGTCTATCTTACTGTAATTTTCTTGTCACACCACCTTTTTTATTAGAAATTTTTAGGATTGCATTAAAGTCCCCACCCAATACATAGAAATCAAAGGCTAGGTTCACAAATATTATCCAATTCATTCCACACTTGTCTTTTTTTAATGCAATTATTAGGCCCATATACATTGACTAATAGAAAAAATAGATTAGAGGTGAAGCTCCGTACCTTACATGCAATCCAAAATCTGCTAGTGGCTTAAAGGAAAAACTAATGTGTTGTGGACTTGGTAAAATTTACACAATCTAGGGGTGTACCTAGTTGAACAACCCACTTGACATTGTAAGCCTACATTAAATCATCAACCAAGGTGCATAAAATTATGATGGAACTGCACTATATGTGCCTTCACGGACTCATGTTCACCTAGATTATACTATGCAGACTTATTTAGACTATTCTACTTTGTTGGAATCTTATAGAATTACAAAAACAATAAAAGTAGTTGCATAACCTAGTGGCTATGGGTAGTTGCGGCATAAGTTGTAGATGACTACTAATAACAAGTACAAAATCAATCCAAAACTATTCAAAATAATAGGATAAGTAATTCTAATCTCCAAAGTGCTATGATTCACCAATTACACATATGCTTATGAACAACAACTATTGTAACCAACCATAAGAGCTACTGTACTTTACTTTGCAATGCATTTATAAAGAAATAGAAATATAATTATAAAAATATATAAATGAACAAGTAAATAGATGAAGTGAGGGGCAGTACCTTGAGTGGCTAGCTCAGGGGACTGTCTCACTTAACTTAGAACCAAATCTAACTCAAATCCTTACGCATCTGTGCAAAACACAATTCCATTCATTTCATATCACCAGATATTCAAACAGAATCCTTCTTGCAGATTGTATTCAATAATTGCATTTCAACAATATGTTTTTGAATCACTTGAAATTGGAGAACAACTAACTGCTAACAACTTAACAACCAACTAACTTTACTATGAACTCATCCCCTGACTTTATACAAAAATGGGGAGAATCTTATTCAAACTACTAACTAACTGTAATCATTAATCCCACTCCTAGATACGAGGATATGGAATTAAGATCGACTTATTTATTCTAACTGAAAAGGAAGAAGAGACCAATTCAAATAAGAACTCCAATGAAACAATTTGCATGTGAAACACATAAGAAAACGTTCAAAATTATAGAACAAGTATCCTTCTTTAGCATTTATTCCTTCCATGATGATTCACGTTTAGCTCCACAACTTCCCACACTTTAGGCGGCTTGAACTCCACTGATCCCCTATTCCATTGCTTTGGTTCTCGCTATAGATTCTCCATTCTTGTTACCATGTGCTGAGCTGTAGAGAGGTTAATCCACACAACATACATATGCAACTAACCATCATAATTAAATCATAGGATTCTATTAATATACATACATACTCATGTTTGAATCATGTAATACTATGACTATTATCACCATATTTCATATTCACAAACTAGGTTCAAAGTTGCAAAGTATGTATGAAAGGATAGCATATCATGGAAATATTGTTTGGAAGGTACTTAGAAAATATATGTAAAGTATCTAAAAGCATATGAAAATCAATAGAAAAAGTACTAGTGTTAGGGGCATTTAAGCCCCTAACATTCCAAGTCATAATTTTCATGGTTATTTAGGAAGGGTGTCACCCTTCCCTAATTTTAACATCTCATTGATCTTTAATTTCCCATTTGATTCTCCATTCCATTTAAGATTTTCCTGGTTTGGGATTCTCCCTCGCCTCTTGCAATCCCCACTGTCAGGAGAGGCTTTTTGATTATCCCTCAAGCCAATGCCCAATTTCCTAGGCTCTCCTTGCTCTTGTAGTGATACTCTTTGCCTCTTACATGATTTCTGGACTAAGACCTCATCCTCCCGATCAGATCTATTATTATCAAGATGCAGCCCAGTGGTCCAATCCTTAAACAAATCTTCATTACCAATATTAAGCGATCCACTCTTAGTAGCCTTGGATAGTTCCACTAGCTCTGTTCCTACCTCCATAAGAGAGTTAAGGTCCTCTTCCTTGATCTTGTTTCCTAGGAAATCAATGGCTTTCATCACTTTCTGCTCGATCTCCCTCTTTTGTTTTTTTTGGACATCACCTGTCCCTCTCCCGATCTAACATCTCCAAGCTCAACAACTCCTTTATCCTAGGTTGGATTTGAGCCCTCCTTTGATGTCCCCACTAAAGAGCCAACCATTCCATCTTGGTCCTAGGTGTGAGGAGCGGGTTCTTGATCCCTTGACGAAGACTGATTGTGCCAACTTAGAGTCTTTACCAGAGTGTTGTTGGGGTATGGATCTAGAGTCAATGGTTGTACCTAATTCCCCCAATCTGTGAAAATTTTAATCTCCCACCAAGTTTGACTACTGGGTTTTCTCTCCACGCAGATTTCGATATAGGTGCTTATTCCATCTAGATCTATACTTTCCTCTACACACAAAATTTACCAAATGGTTTCCAATGTCTTTCAAGATATCTGAGGCCCAAAATTCCAAAGGTAGATTAGGAAATTTGCACCAGTCCTGGATCCTATCCATTCTATGGTGATAAGGATTAAAGCCTATCCTCCATCTGTAAATGTAGAAACCACAACTGTCCATGATCCAAATTTTGTTTTCAATTTTCTCCCTAATGTCCTCTGAGGGGTAGATTACCACAAAGTATCATTGCATCAAGGCTTTAAACTCCAAATTATCCCCCCATTTCTCATGCCACCACCACATGAAACTATCCCACTTGAGCCTCATTCCATACCACCTAACTATTAGCCCCAGCCTCTCTAGCCGATCCTTCACTTGAAGTTTGTTTGAACTCAATACCATGGTTCACCTATGACCAATGTTTGGCCTTCCATCAATACCATCACCACTTCTAGATTCCTTCAACCGTGTTCTCCTTGTTGAAGGATTGATATTTTGTGCATTGCCCCCACCCCAAGGATCTTGTCCAGGGAAATGATCTCCACTAGGATTTTGCATAAAGGGCCTTTTCCCCTTGTTTGTATTGAATCTTTTGTTATCACCACGCTGATGCCCCTGATTCCTAGGATTTTTCTGCCCTTGCCACCCCCAACCACCACTCTTTCCATTTGGTCGTCATCAAAAATTTGAATTTTGCCACCCATTTTGTTGCTTCCAGGGTTTGTTTCTTGCATGATTTCTTAGTTGATCTGGGGACACCTCCATTTTTGCATCATGTTCCCAATTCCTCTGATGAAATCCTAAATTCTCTACCTCTTCATGTTTCTTCTTGGCTGCCTCCTGATCTTCATGACCCTCACCGGGGTTTTCCAGATTTGTAAAAAAATTCTCTTGCCTTGCTTCCTTGCATGCTATAAGTTGTATGAATTATACAAATGATTCTTACACATTGAGGATATTACCACATTTCCATGCCACTTTCTAAACAAATGTTCTTCTTCATTTCCTTAATAAAAGTAGTAATAAATCTCATTTATTAATTAATATTACCTAAACTATTTGAACTTCTAACTTTCTAAACTTAAACTCAACATTAATATTTAATTACTAAGCATTTTTTAACTTAAATGATACATTAGTTTCTATTATAATTACAACTCTCCCTTGCAACATACTATTTAGTTTTCCTTCCTTTTTATTTGATTAGTCTATTTTATTCCTAAGAAATGAATGTTAAAACCCATTGCTTCAAGATTTCTCTCCTCACAAAACTAAATTAAGTTATTATTACTAGTTAGAACTAGTGTGATAAATCAAAAATAGTTATATGATCTGATGAGTCTAGTTTTTGGGCTAGTTATGGGTAGAATCTATAGTCTATTTGCTAAAGTTACCATAAACTTTGATATTACATGTTGATACTTTTATATAGTTTTTCTCAAACCATAAGACATTTGGGTTTAATTCCATTTCTGCCAAGTTTAATGATATTAACCTATTATGTGGACTATCTATATTAATCTTGCATGTGGTTAATTAATATTATTTAAAGATGGTTATAGCTATGCAATTATTATGTGTACTGACATTGCCATGCCGATATGATTGAGAATCTAGACACGCAGAGGAAACACACGAAGGTCAAATGAGGGCGACGACAGGAGATTCCTATGACAACCACATGTAACAGCCTTATGCCGATCTTTAATGATATTGAGCAATGCAAGAGTTACTGCAGTGATCGAGTCCACATTTGGGCATGCATGTGTGAATGAATTCCCTTGCATGTGTAACCGCTCTGCCACTCTCTTCTCTACTTTCCCTAAATGGCGTCCTCTTAGTTAGTGGGAGTTGACTGGCCTTTTTAGTTGATATATAAGGTTGGATCCTCCTTTTCAAGGAGTTTTTGATTGCCAAGCTATTGTACAATCTAATAATCAGACATACTCTTTTGTATTTGCACTTTCCAATGAATGAAATAAGATTTTGAGTTGAGTATTTGAGTTTGCGTTAGTTTTAGAGGATACTCATCCAAGGGGACCCACTTGGTGAGTAATTTGTTCCTTTAGTTTTGTTAGATTATTATTAGCTTTTATTTAGTCCTTAGTTAAGAATTTGGCATCGACTATTCCTGCAACCACTAGAATTCCATTATGTGACTATTCTTGCAGCCAAAGCGAGCAGAGTAGTTTTATGTTTGTTGCTTAGATTTTCATTTATGTTATGCATATTCAGTTTGAGTTTTATTGGTGAGTAGTGTTCAAGATTTACTTTATTTCTCTCCATGCAATTTACTTTCAATATTAAGTCTCTCTTAGTTGTAGAATGAAGATGTCTACTTTGAAGTTCCTAGTGCACATATTATGCTAACCCATTTCAATTTCATGTCCTTGGGTTGCCAATTTAAATGTAACTTCATGATGGTTAAAATGGCTATTCAGGTTAGATGTCCAATCTCTGAATCATGGATGTAAAGGCTTAGTTATTGAAATCGTTGTAGGATTTCGACATTTTTGGCACTGTTGCGGGGGATGGTGTCAAACTAGGGAGTCCTTTGGAGTCATTGATAGTTTTTCTAAAGTATTTCTAGAATTTTCTCTTAGTGTTAGAGTTATGATCCACTATTTTTCCCCACCCATTCTTTGTGTGATTTGGTTGATACTGAGTTGATACCGCATGCATAGAAGAAGAAGAGATGCTTATGGGAGATTCCTTCCTAATAATCCAGAGCCATTTCAACTAGTAGAGCTTCCAAATCTGCCCAGAAATGAAGAAGAAGAAGAGCCACACCCCTTTGTTGATATATTCCCTGAATTAACTAGTTCTGAAGTTTCCCTTGAAGATCAAAATCTAGTTAAGGAACCCTTTATTCTGGAACTTCATCAAGCAAGTATGGCTGATGCAAATGGAGACAGGCCCAATAGACAGAACCAACCAACTTTTCCTTTTCCCATTGCTCAACAAAATAAAGTAGATAACCTCAAGAATATACCTGCTTCAGTCCTTCCTAAGTTCTATGGACTTGTCACAAAAGATCTTGATACATTCTTGTTTGAGTTTGACATACTCTGCAAAAGCTATGATTATACCATTGATGCCCACAAACTTAATCTATTTCCTACCACTTTGAAAGAAGCCGCATTGAGATGGTTTATGGGCCTTGGCAGAAACACTGTGGTGACTTGGGAAGATATGAAGACAAATTTCCTCAAAAAATATGAGTATTGCAAGGATAGTGACATGAGAGGAGGTGACATTTTCAGAATGCAGTAAAAGGAAGATGAGAGCCTGGAGGATTTCATTTCAAGGTTTCTATTTTGTCTATAGAAATTTGCACATCATACACTCAATGAAGACTCACAAAATTTTCTTTTCCTAAGAGGAATTAGTGAAAGCTACACTGATGCCTTGGACCTAATGCCAAGAGGAGATATCACTCAAGTTCCTTGGGAGGATATCAAGAAGCTATGCGAGAACTATTCTAGGGCAGCTTCAAAGAAAGGAAGAGCTTATCAATCCTCTATGGGTAAGTCATCCACGAGTGGAGTCTCAAGAATGGAGATTACTAATTTGCTAGCAGATTTCAAGCAGGATATCATCAACAATCTAGCTACACAACTGGATACAATTCAAACTAAGAATAAACATGAGGAGATAGAGGCAATACTGACAAAATATTTGCCTCATTGTAGATAGAAGAAGAAGGACTGTAGATGCAAAGTGATAGCCAAAATTGACAACAAGAAGATTCTACCTGAGTTCAAACCAATTCAAACTGAGGAAGACCAAGTCTACTTTGTTGCATAGAAAAGGCCATGGGATTCAAGACAAGGTATGCCACCAGATTCATTATCTTTTGTTGGACCATATTTCAATTCTTATTCATCTGGTAACCAATGACAACCCCCCTTTCCATCCAACTATGGAGGATATCCACCACAGTCTTGGAGTAATCCTCTAAATGCTTGGTCCAATTATCAAAATTCCTCACCTCAGTGGCAACAACCTCAAGGGAATTGGCAAAAATTTCAAGGACCTTGGCAACCACCTCCAGGAAACCGGCAACAAACATCTCAATGGAGAGGTGGCCAAGAATGGCCAAACCAGACAACCAACTACATGCAACCATCTTCTCAACCCCAACAACTTGCTATAATTCCTCCTCCTGCTAATCCAAGTGAAAATGTTCCCAAACCTACTCAGTCACCAACCCAACCCAAATAATAAACCACAACAATAGCCAATATATTCTGCTAATCCAAATCAATTTCCTATATATGTTATGATTTTAAGTGACATATGTATGCATTCAGGAACTACCTTGTTAGCTCCATCCACCCCCATTATCACCGAGATTCCTATGGAAGAACAAGAAGAATCTCTAACTAATCCCGTTCAGCCTTGTGCACCTAAAAATCTTGAACCAGTTCTAGCCATGCCAACAACACAAGAACCACCATTCCCCCAAAGATTGGAAGTTGCCAAACAAAGAGAACACAAGGAGGAAACTGGTTTTGATATTCTAGACTAGCTGAAGAATATATGTGTCTAGATACCCCTATTCTAGGCCATAAAAGATGTTCCTATTTATGGAAAGGCAATTAAAGAAGCATGTCTTAAGGAGTCATGCAAGAAAAAGAAGGACCCAACTACAATTCATGTAGCAGGGCAATTGGCTGACATCATGCTTGGAAAAGTAATTATCCCCAAGTACAATGATCCAAGTAGTCTTGTGGTTGAAGTTATTATAAAGGGAATAAACATAAAGAATGCTTTGATTGACTTAGGTGCAACAATCAATGTGATGACTAAGGACATCCTGCAGCAACTAAACATTGCAAGCATGAGATCAACACCTGTTGTCCCGCAACTTGTTGATAGTTCCACTATTAAGCCTAATGGCATAGTAGAGGACATTGTGGTGATTCTAGACTCTTGGGAGTATCCAATGGACTTCATGGTTCTTTCTCCAGAATCTACACTAGACGGATATCCCATTATCCTTGGTAGGCCATGGTTAGCAACTACAAACACTTATATTGGATGTCAATCAAGTGAAATGACCATTTTTGATGGCAGGAACACAAAAATATTGTTCTTTATCCTCTTGTTCAGCCATCCCATGATGTGAATAATTTTGTGTGGCCACATATTTTTGAAGAGGACGAAGAAGTTAACTCTGTGGTGTAGCTCATGATGCTAGGAAGAAGTCCTTTCCTATAGCTTCAAGATGAAGATGACGTGTTATCTAATATTATTCAGAACCATTGTCAGATAGAGGAGACATCACCCGCTCATGCATCTGGTTTTGATGACCTCTTGCAAACACTTATGTAAGTTATCCTTGATCTTCCTACAACCACTCTTCCTGCAGCCACTGTCTCTGCAGACAGACTTCCTGCAGCCACTCTTCCAGCAGAAAAACTTCCTGTAACAACAGGTATGTTTCACACAATGCTGCCACATAAACTCAAGGTACCATGTATTAATGAAATAGGTATGATAGAGTTAGCTATGCAAGTATAGGTGTCTGAAGGATGATATTTGAATATCAAAAATAACTTGAGTAAGGGACAATAGTTGACATTGGAAAATTTGTTGAAAGCGCATAAAAAAGCATTTTCCTGGGATTATCATAATATGAAGGGATTGGATCCAAATCTCTACACTCCTAGGATATATATCAAAGATGATTGTACACCTATAAGACAACCACAAAGAAGAATCAACCCTACACTAAGAGAAATTATCAAAATAGAGCTACAAAATTTACTAGATGCAGGATTTATCTACCCTATTTCAGAAATCCAATAAGTGTCTCCATTGGTGATTGTGCCTAAGAAGGGAGGAAAATGGTGAGTTTGTGTTGACTATAGGGAGCTAAATGTTGCTACTAAGAAGGACCATTTTCCCTTGCCTTTTGTAGATCAAGTCCTAGACTATCTTGCAGGAAAGCAATACTTTTTTTTAATGGATTCAGTGGTTACAATTAGATTCAAATTGCACCAGAAGACCAAGAGAAGACAACATTCACATGTCTATGGGGGACATATTCCTATTCAGTACTTCCCTTTGGGTTATTCAACACACCTGCAACTTTTCAGAGAACAGTCATCAGCATATTTTAAGACATCTCCCTTCTCTGCATGGAGATCTATATGGATGATTTTACCACCTATCGTGCTGATTTTGATGAAGCATTAAAATTTTTGAAGAAGGTCCTATAGAGATGTGAAGACCAAAATCTATCCTTAAATAGTGAGAAGTGCTTCATGATGATGCAAGAAGGTGTAGTTCTTGGCCACTACATTTCCCACCACGACATTCAAGTTGATCCTACAAAAATTGAGGTAATTAATAATTTGCCTATACCTACAAAACAAAAAGATGTTAGGAGTTTCTTGGGACATGTAGGCTATTATAGGCATTTCATCAAAGATTTAAGAAAAATAGCAGCCCCACTGTATAGTCTCCTGACTAAAGATGTTGAGTTCCACTGGATAGAAAGTTGTGATAAAGCATTTTATGATTTAAAGACAACTCTGACTCATGCTCCTATACTTAAGGGACCGAATTGGGAAATTCCTTTTCACATCCATACTGATGCCTCAGATTATGCCATAGGAGCAATCCTAGGACAGAAATAAGAAGCCATTGAAAATTCCATCTATTTTGTCAGCATGAACTTGTAGGGAGCTGAACTAAATTACACAATAATAGAGAAAGAAATGTTGTTAGTGATCTATGCCCTGAAAAAATTTAGGCACTATATAATAGGCTATCAAATCTTTGTGCACACTGATCATGCAACCATTAGATATCTCATGAATAAACCCCTGATCTCAGGAAGGTTAGCTAGATAGTTGTTGTTGATGCAGGAGTTTGGCATAACTATTGTGGATAAACTAGGGAAGGCCAATGTTGTTGCAGATTTTCTTTCAAGGTTGACCACATCAGCAAATAGTCAAGCCATAGATGACTCCTTTCCTGATGAGCATCTATTCTCAATTAGTGTGCAAACACCCTAGTATGCTGACATAGCTAATTACCTTGTGACAGGGAGAGTTCCTCCTCACTTCTCTCCAAAAGAGAGGAGAGTGTTGATTGAAAAATATTTCCCTTTCTCATGGATAGTTGGATGCCTATTTTATACTGGGCTAGATCATGTTATGAGAAGATGAGACCCATGCCATTCTACATGCATCCCATGATGAAGCATGTGGAGGAAATTTTGCAGCCAAAAGGACAACAATGCAAATCTTGAACACAAGATACTATTGTCCAACACTCCACAAAGATGCCAGAAGATATATAAGGAAATATGATAGATGCCAAAGGATGGGCAGGCCAACCAAGTCAGATGAGATGCCACTCTATCGCCAAGTAGTAGTCACTCCCTTTGACAAGTTGGGATTGGAATTTGTGGGACCCATTGATCCCCCATTAAATACTAAGTCTTATATTTTGGTATGCACTGATTATGTAACTAAGTAGGTAGAGGTCAAAGCCATGAAACATGCAAGAGAAAACAAGGTTGCAGAATTTCTTTATGAAGAAATTTCCACACGCTATGGAGTCCCCAGAGAAATAGTAACTGATCAAGGAGCTCAATTTACCTCAACACTTGTTGCAACACTAGTTAATGAATATAACATAAGACATAGAAATTCTACTCCTTACCACCCTCAGGCAAATGGATAAGTTGAGGTGACAAACAGAGATATTGAGGCAATCCTAACAAAAATAGTGGATATTCACAGAAAGGATTGGGAAAATAGATTATCAGAAGCAATTTGGGCTTACAAAACAAATTGGAAGACAACTATAGGCTTCACACCATTTGAGCTACTGTATGAGAAGACAACCATAATGCCCATCGAATTTGAGCACAAGACCCTCAAAACTGTAGTAGAGTTGAGGATGGAAATTTATGAGGCACAAAAATAAAGGATCATGTAGTTGAATGCATTAGATAAGATGAGGAAAACAATCTTGCACCATACCGAAGTTGTGCACAGTCAACGAGTCAAATGGCATAAAAATTTTATCAAAGAAAAGAAATTTCAGCCAAGTGACTAGGCACTACTTTATGACTCATAGTATCAGGATAATGCAGGAAAATTATAGACAAGGTGGCTAGGGCCATATGCAGTTCTTGAGGTCTTTCCCAATGGAGCTATGCAACTCACCACCATTGACCCTGTCAGAATCAAGTTACTTGTCAATGGGCATCGTCTCAGACTATATAGCAATCCATCTTCCAAAGAAGAGTTCTTGTAGCAATTCATCCAATATGCAACACCCAAGCACAGTTCCTGCAGCCGAGGAGTTCCTATAGCCGAAGGAAGTGGGCCTAGTGTCCCTCCTTCTAGCTAATTAAGGTACGCACTTATCATAATAAAGACTTCTACTTTTGTAGAAGTCCATTTATTTCATTCACCTATCCGTACCACCTTTCTCTCTCTTCCATCACTTCATTCCACCTCATCATCATCAATTGCTCAATTATTTCTTAAAAAGGTGAACGGTACTTTCTCCATGATCGCTGAAATGAATCCTCTACGCAATCATGTTTGTACGCATTCAGGTATGTGCACATTAATTGTATTCTTAATTATCTTTTAGAGCGTTTCATTTAATCACTATACGTTAGTATGGACGTTCACATAATTTTTATCACCCCCCTATCAAATCACTGCTTCCATCTCGCATGTGTGGACACATGTCCAAATTTAGGTTGGGGGGAGGGGTAAGAAAGATGCAAATATATTGCCATATGTCAGTCCATGATTATTTGTGTCAGCAAATCTTGCTAAGCTGATTTGAAATTTCAAATAAAAGAAGGCTCACATATGTGATATGACACTAAACTATCACCACCATTTCCTTTCATCATAACTCCCTTTTATTACCATTTCTTGGCATTATTAACCTTGTCATAATCTTAAGATGCAAATGGTAAAAACTGAGTAAAGGAAAAATTCAGTCGACAATTCAGCTAGTAGGTGACTGGAAAGGAATTTGCTTATAGACAAGAACTACAGAAGGAAATTTTGCAGAGTAATAGATTGATTACATAAAATGGGAGGAAAACTCATTCAAAATGAGCCCTCAGTTCATGATGCTTTGTTATAGGATGCACAGTGCCTGGCCGAATTTTGAAATTGTGGCACGTTGGACTATTTCCTGAAACTGGATGGTTTTCATGAAGGTATTGCATTGGAGTTTTCCCACAAGTGGAAAAGCCAAAGTAAAAGGGATGGAGGTCATAGCAACCGAGGAATGAATTGCAGAAGTTTCAAGGTTACCACCTGACGGCGAGCCTTACCCTATTTCTAAGGATGTCAGGACAACTAGGGCTATATTTACAATACATGGTGATCCTCCACTCACTATTGACAAACAGGGCACTAAAAGACTCTTTGCCCAAGCCATGGAAGCAGACGACTGTATACATTATCAGATATAACACTTGTGAGGGTCGACTGTCGACCCTGCATTCGATGCATTTCAAAATGTTGAGTCATATGAGGCACAAGAGGAGGATGAATGTTCCCAATGTCTTGTACAACCTTCTCTCCATCATGGCAATGAAAACTCAAAAAGGTAGGGACAACTCTATTTACCACCATTGTCTCATTAAATTTTTGGTTGAAAAATATCTACATGATGCAACACCTAGAATGGTCTAGGAGGATTTTATAAAATTTTATCAATTTAGACCTAAGCAGTCACAACCTATGGTTTCACCTCAGACACATAGGTCTAGCAAAAAATTAAGCATGGCTGAAGACACCCTTGGTGCTTCAACCTCTGGTGTTGACTCTAGTGTGAATCCTCCTACTAAAGAAAATACTATAGATGTTAGTTCCTCTGATACTGAGCATGAAGAAGAAAATTCTTCATCAAATTTTGAAGATGATAATGTTCCACTTGAAACTATGATAAGAACTAGGGCACAGAAGAGGGAAGCCGAAGCAAGGAAAGGAAAAACACAACCTGTACAAAAAGAGGCGTTGAGTCCTAAGAAAAGAAAGGTTGGCACTATTCATCCTATAGCCAAAGAAAAATGTAAGAGCCCTCTCAAGAAAGAAAATCGGCTATTGATATGCCTTCACAGAAAAACCCTGAGCTTGGTGGGACATCATTTGAAAGCACTGAAGCTCCAATGGAGCAAGAAAATGTAGAAGAAGAAAATATATTCAATCAGGTAGCAAAAATGACACTGGAAGATCTTGCTGCCCTTGCAGAAGAAGTTGAGATTCAAGAACACGAAGAAAATTAGGGGTTCCTGCAGCAAGACCAAGACCAAGAGTTCCTGTAGCAAAATGAAGAAATAGATCAAGAGTTCCTGCAACAACTGCAAGAACAAGAAGAAGAGGCCCTGCAACAAGAGGAAGAAAGAGAAAATGTACCTTTACAACCTGAACCAGTGGGACATCCTAAATCTATGCAGATAGTTCTATATGGGGAGCAACCGTCCACAAAAATCTTGGTAGGAATCCATAACCCTCTTGATTTCTCAGTGCATGCAACAATTTTGAATTTGTGGAAAGAGATATGAAGAAGAGAGGAGGAATGGAAAGAGGAAAAGAAAAGATTGAAAAAGGAAATCCAAGAGAGGGATGAGATTATTGAGGAAAATAATGAAGAGATTTTCTTTTTGAAGGAGAGGGTGAGCGACATTGCAACCTTGGTGCCACAAATCCTGGAATGTAGAACCCCTCCAAGGGTTTATGCTTTGCACCTAAAAGAGAAGTATTTCTCCTTTAAGTTGTCAAGAATTATATCAGGTTTGAACCCCTCCATTGAAACTCCTGCCGAATTTTTTAATGCTTACAGAATTGTCTCCCTTGAGATGAAAAATTTATTATGTGAATTTTATGTACACAACTTTGTTGTAACTAAACACCAAGACTGAAACCCATTGTTGTATGTGGGGGACATCCAATTGAGAGCATTCATGTCTTGGGTACAAAATGAGATTAGCTAGGGTGAACAATATAATGCTTATAAGGGGAAGGAATCCAATATTCCCCTAGACATTAGAGCTGAATCAAGGAACCCCAAGGGCATTTACACAGACCGAAATAGAATGATTTTCAGACTGAGCTATGGTAACAGGATTATGCCTTGGATTGAGGAAATTTACAATGAGTATGAGGTGAAAACAACAACAAAAAGAGGACCCTATGAGAGGATACTTATCCCAGAGATGGAATACATTAAGTGATGAGCTAAAACAAGTTGAACCACATTCCATCCACAACTATGTTGATGCAATCAAAAGAATTGAAAGATATATCTAGATTGGGAGAACAAAGGAATGAGAATGGCTTCCCCTGAATTTTCATCCACCTATCCTCATGTGGCCTATACCAAATTCCAGGTTCTTCTGGTATGACATTGCTGAGGAGTAGTAGAGATGGAGAAGACTTGATAGGTTGGGAGGATTCTACTGGAACCCTGATTCACCCACAACAGATATTGATATTGGACAATTATTAGTTGCAGATTTTAGAGCCTTGACCAAGCAGAAGCATAACTCTTCCCCTGCTGGAGGACCACCAAAACATTAGGTTGGGGGGAGTGATGAGTCTAGTTTTTTGGCTAGTTATGGGTAGAATCTATAGTCTATTTGCTAAAGTTACCATGGACTTTGATATTACATGCTGATACTTTTATATAGTTTCTCTCAATCCATAAGACATTTGGGTTTAATTCCATTTCTACCAAGTTTAACGATATTAACCTATTATGTGGACTATCTATATTAATCTTCCATGTGGTTAATGAATGTTCTTTAAAGGTGGTTATAGCTATGCAATTATTATGTGTACTAACATTTCCATGCAGATATGATTGAGAATGCTAAGTTGAGAAATGCAACCGCCAGTTGGACACATAGAGGAAACACATGAAGGTCAACTGAGGATGACGATGGGAGATTCCTATGACAACCACATGTAATTGCCTTATGCCAATCTTTAATGATATTGAGCAATGTGGGTGTTACTGCAATGGTCGAGTCCATGTTTCGGCATGCATGTCTGAACGGATTCTCCTGCATGTGAAACCGCTCTGCTACTCTCTTCTTTGCTTTCCCTAAATGGCATCCTCTCAGTTAGTGGGAGTTGACTGCCTTGTTTAGTTGATAAATAAGGTTGGATCCTCCTTTTCAAGGGATTGTTGATCGCCAAGCTATTGTACAATCTAATAATCGACAAACATACTCTTTTGTATTTGCACTTTCCAATGAATGAAATAAGATTATGAGTTGAGTATCTAAGTTTGCATTAGTTTTAGAGGATACTCATCCAAGGGGGGCCACTTGGTGAGTAATCCGTTCCTTTAGTTTAGTTAGATTAGTATTAGCTTTTTTTTAGTCCTTAGTTAAGAATTTGGCATCGACTGCTCCTACAGCCACTAGAATTCCATTTTGTGACTGTTCCTGCAGCCAAAGCGAGTAGAGTAGTTTCCTGTTTGCTACTCAGATTTTCATTTCTGTTATGCATATTCAGTTTGAGTTTTATTTTTGAGTAGTGTTCAACATTTACTTTATTTATTTCCGTGCAATTTACTTTCAGTATTAAGTCTCTCTTAGTTGTAGAATGAAGATGACTACTTTGAAGTTCCTAGTACACATATTGTGCTGACCTATTTCAAGTTCACGTCCCTGGGATGACAATTTAAATGTACCTTCATGATGGTTAAAATGGCTATTCAGGTTAGATGTCCAATCTTTGAATCGTGGCTATAAAGTCTTAGTTATTGAAATCATTGTAGGAGGCCGACATGATCAATCAAACACTTTTATTTACCATAACTATTTTTTAAAATTTTGATATAGTCTGATACACATTTATGAATTACTGCTACACACTGAAGTAATCTACAAAAGACTCTTACACATTAATACCTTTCTATACCATCTATTAAATTCAATATTATTCTCCATGACAAATAAAAGTAGTAATAAAGGAACATTATTTTTAATTAGTAGTGCCTAGAATCATTTGAATCTACCCATTTCTAACTACAAACTCACATAACACCCAAGGATGTAAAAACATGACCTAATTACCAATAAATCCTTGATCTTGAATATGACATGATTCGTTGGTGTCTAATGTAAGTATAGAAAAGAGAATGACAACTTAATACCTTCAAGTGCTAATAATATGTCTCACGACAATAACAAGGCTATTTCAATTACAACTTCTTGGAGACTATGTTAATCCATTGTACAAAGTTGGTTGCTAGAGATAATTTGAAAGCTAACAATAATGAATGATGAATGATAATATTTTCATGAATATTACAACTAGGATCATTTTAAGTGGTAATAGTTTTCTCTAGTTAAAATGAACATCCCTAACAAAAAGTGGTGACTAAGTGTGTTTAATACAATAAAAATTGACAAACCTACTATTGCACATTAAATTGATGACAAGTAAAATTGATATTTATGTAATACATATGAATAACCAGACATGCATAGAAATATTAGACAGATATTAAACCATCCAATCTTGCTAAATATCACATGTTTGGAAAATCAAACCATTATCCTGCACATCAAGTCACTAATTTGTAGGTAATATAAACGCCATTAAAATAAATTTATTTACACACAATGAAAACCATGGCTATTGATTTTTTTTTTGTTATTAATTTCTATTAACTATCTCTAAAATTTAGGCTGATTTAAGGTTGTATTGTGCAAAATATTTCTAACTTAAATAGCAACTTAAAATATTTACAAACACTAATTCAATCTAAACAAATAGTAGTTTCTTAATTACAACTAACTTATAACTACTTGATCTTCATTAAATATTGCTCTCATTCCTTATTGCAGCTCCATTTACCTTCAAATTGATTCATTCATTCTAGTTTCACCATTGGTTTTCTCATAGGATTGTAGGTTGAAGACAAAGAGAACTTGTTCTCTTTTCTTTTTCTAGATTGATTTGTCTCATAGAATGTAATCTATCTATATGAATATATTTTAATCTAGATTTATTATAGAAAGTAATTTATATAAATACATACATATGGTTATATTTTAATCTTTTTATTTATTATAGCTATTGAGTAGAATATTGAAATTTATTTATAAATTTTATGTGTGTGCAGAACATATTTATTTTAGGTTTTGTTTAATTTTTTTATGAAAAACAAACATAATATAAATGTAGAAATTTTTGTTTTCTTTAAGCCTCTCCAAGGGGTTGAGAACCCTCATGGAGTCATGACCCCTTAAAGGGGGCCGGGGCTCCATGGGATCCCATAGCTCCTCATGGCCACCAAGGTAGGGGCGACCTGTGTAAGCAGGTTAACCCCTCCTTGGTCGTCATTCTTCTTTTTAAAATTTTATATATGTTAAATTTATTTTTTATTAGTTTTATTTAGTAAATATATATATCACTTATGGTATATTTATGTATTATGATTAATATTATATGCATAATCTATATATAATGCTTATATAAATTTATATGTATGGATGTTTTAGTATAACATTTAAGTATAATGTTGAAAGGATGAGCACGATGAGCGCATTGTGCAGAAAAAGGAGTGGAGATGGTAGTTTCAAATTTACAATGGAAAGGGTTGAAGGATCTAAGGATGGGGATGAAGGATCAGACGATGATGAGGATGGAGCTTGTTTGGGTTCTATCATTGTTGAGGTTGGAGGTTGGTTGATTCCTGCTCGGCCTGGTTTTGTTGGTGGTCATCCTGCCTTTCCCTCTGTTGAATAGGTGTGTCCATCCTGGTGTGGGTGGCTACTTTTCTTCAATGCCTTTGAGCAGTTGTTTACTTATGGGTTTACTCCCTTGTGTGTTAAGTTTTAATTTGATTGGACTGGGGCATCTTTTTGGGCTCCTTTTGTGGCTTCTTAGAATGAGAGATGGTCTGATTTTTCAAAGCTTTCTGATGGTGGTGGCTTTGTTTGTTTTTTCTAGAATGGAGTTGTTGTCACCTTTTGGCTCAGTGTGGACCTTTGGTCGAATCTCTTCCTTCTGGGTGTTTGGGAGGTGTTTTGGCTCTCCCCATGCTATGTGAGTGTTGGTTTGGTCATTGGTGTTCCATGTGTTATTTCAGTTCTTCCTGCTCTGCCTTGTTCTCTTGCTCAAGTATGTGGGGGTGGTGTCCATATGGGTTTGGGGAATGTTTTGGACATGTCCTTGTTGTCCTCTTATGGTGTGAGCTTGTGGTCTGCTGGATTGGGGTTAGCTTCTCCTATTGCATTTGTTCTAGGTGCTTCTTCCCACCCTGCCTTTCTTCTTCATTTCTTTGACCTCGAGTCTTTGGGGTGCTTTGGGTATTTTGGATTATTGGTAGGGAGCTGGGGGATTGTTCCTCTATTGCCATGCTCTGTGGTGTTAGGCCAGTTTGGTGGGTTCTGGTTGGCTATGGGAAGTGTTTCTCCTCAGTGGCTGCTTCTTTGTTTCGAGTTTTGGAGGTTTCTATGGCCTTTCATGACATGGTTAGCTACATATTTTGCTATTGTAGAGTGTTGGTTTTCTTGTTTTTTTTCTCTGAGTTGGTGCAGTGTAGGGTGCTTGGCTTGGGCTTGGTTCATGTTAAACCTTTGATAAGTTTTTTGGTGAAATCCCATCTTTTTTGGGTTGGTCTTATGAAGGATTCCCTACTTTCCTTGTTGGTTAGTTTGTGCAAGGGTGTGGAATGGTTATGGGCCATGGCTTATGCTTGGCTGGTGGTTGTTTCTATGATGATTGCCATTCTCAAGAGGATGGTGATGGGTTTTCGATTGGTTGGTGGCCCCTTGTGGTGGTTGGTGCTTTATCTAAGGAAGGAGCTACTAGATATATGGTGGCTTAGGTCGATTATGTTGGCTAGGAGGTTGGTGTTTTCCTTCGTTTTGTTTATGTCCTTCTAAGTTCCAAAGGAGGAAGCGTTTTCCTTTTCTATTGGAGTTCTTGCTTGCTACCATGTTCTACTATCATTGTATTCTATTGAGGTGAATATTGCTCCTATTAAGGTGGATCCCTCTCCTATAGAGGTGGAGCTGGTGGTTGTAGAAATGGTGGGAAGTGCTTCTCTCTTCTGTTGATTCCTATCGAGGTGTAACATGCTTGCTTTGGAGGGAGGTTTCTTTGATAGTTTTACTCCCCACTTCTTCCTCTCCTATAGAGGGGAGACCTATCCTTTTGACGTGGTTTTGGGGTTGGTGTTTGGTTGGATGGTGTAGTTTGAGGAGCATTTCTCCATTGCTACATGGGTTTTTTACCCCTCATATGGTGGGATATATAGTGGGCTCAGTTTTTCCAAAATTGAGCAAGAGTTTTGTTGCAGTCCTGTTGTTGCAGGTGGTTCGTTGTTTGACTGTTCCAGGCAATTTTTTGGGCCCTCGATCTTTTGATGGGAATCTATAAGGCTCAATTTTTTCTATTCTGAGCATAAGGGTTGCTATAGTCCAGTTGTTATAGGTGGTTTATGCCTGGTTGTTTCAAGTAGTCTCTAGGGGTTGTTGTGTTATGGGTTCTTTCCTGGCTCATAGTTTTGTTAGTTTGTTGACTTTGGACTATTGTTGGTCCTGTGTGTTTTGTCACTCCTGGTTGTTTGGTGACTAGGTGCTATTTTTCCTCTATTGTGTTTCTGCAGTTCTTCTATTGGTGTTGTTCTGTTTCATTTAGTCGTGTCCTTTTTTTAGCTCTATAAAGGTTCTTAGTCCTTTCAAAACCTTTCTCATTTTGTTTGGCCCCTACAAATCATTGTGTAAAGGGTACGACACCTTATAAATTATGCTTGTCTTATCAAAAGCATTTAAGTATAATATAAATACATAAAATATATGTATATATATTAATCATAAAAACAACAATCATTTATATATAAATATGACTTATTTAATACATATATAATTTGATAAGTAGGAGGTATTTTCCACAACATGTCAAATTGTGATATTTCTATTGGGATTCAACCATTTAGTTATACAATTCAAACTCATTGACCCATGTTTCATGAGTAGTGGTTCACAAGAACCCATCTCTCATGATAATGAATGGTCCATTTAGCACTCATTGCATCTAGGTGATGCTCATAGATGTGAAGCATTGGGCCTTCCCTGGAGGTCACCCATCCCAGTACTACTCCAACTCAAGCACACTTAACCATAGAGTTTCCCCCAAGGTTAAACCCACTTAGCTCACAACCCCATTTGCAAATGGGGTTGCAAGATAAGTTGGTTTAACCTTGGGGGAAACTTTGTGGTTAAGCATGCTTGAGTTGGAGTAGTACTGGGATGGGTGACCTCCAGGGAAGGCCCAATGAAAATGGGGTTGCAAGCTAAGTGGGTTTAACCTTTAGGGAAACTTTATGGTTAAGCACGCTTGAGCTAGAGTAGTACTGGGATGGGTGGCCTCCTAAGAAGGCCCAGTGCTTCACCTCTATGAGAATCACCTAGATGCAATGAGTGCTAAGTGAACCATTCATTATCATGAGAGATGGGTTCTTGTGAACCACTACTCATGAAATATGGGTCAATGAGTTTGACTCGTAAAACTACACAGTTGAATTATGATAGCAATATCGCATCTATAATTTATCCAATAAGTATCATTTGGTCACATGTTATATATAATTTTTAATTCTATACATAAGGGTTTATGATTAGTAATTGTAGAATCAAGACTTAAGAAGTGTTGATTTATTATAAGCTTACTATAGGTTTAATTCTTTAGATAAAAAAAAAAAGAACATTCCTTTTCACGACTTCACAACCCAAGCATTGCCTAATGATGCACATGATTGATTTATCTTACAACCCTATCACAATATAGTTTTAACTTTTTTTTCATAAATTACATATTATATACATTCCTCTACACAATAACACATTTAGCACAAGTTTACTCAAGAAGACTTGAATCTCTCATAGTCTCTCAGGACCCACATTAATGTTTGCTTCAGAACTTAGATTTGACGAATCTCCCAATTGGTTTGTAAATTCAACAAGTAAACTCGAAAAGAGTAAAAAATAATATGACCAATAGCTCTCCACCCAACCATAAGATTTGAAAATTCAATCCACCCCCGAGCTAGGGTCACATAGCTCTTCCCTTACAACATAACCACTATTCAAGGGGATTCCTCAACAAATTTCCATAATATATTATGCACATACAAAAATTACACTCACATACTTTGTTTCTTCATCTTTAAAACCCAAATTCTTATTCATATAAAGAGAAACCTATACAAGGTGGAAACTCCTAATCAAGACAAATCCCAACACACACTCACAACAATACCATAAGATACTTCAATATTGCATTTCATAAAGATTTCACAAACATGTATCAACATTCAAGACATTCCTTATCACATCAAACAAAGATCAACAAAAAGGTAGACCTTACCAAAATATTTTTTATGCAAATTGTGGTACTCTCTATCACTCCAAGACCTTTCCTCCATATTTATTCCTCTATCATTTTCTCTTTCTCCACCAATAATTTTCCTCCCCAAAAGAGAACCACCAAGAAAACTAGAAAAAATACCAAAAGGAAAAATCCCCTTCTCCACTCAAGGAGAAATAATAAATAGGAGAAATGGAAACTACCTTTTCTTAACCACCTAACTACCCGACCAACTCTAATTTTTTCCACTTTAAAAAAGTGGGTAAATAGAGTGGCTTCTAAACTTTATTTAAGGGGATTTATAAGATAAAATGACCCCTAACCCTTAATTCCATCAACTAGGGAACTTTTTACACAATAAACATAATTAAAAACCACATAAGAACTCTATAAATCACTAAGAAATAATCATAATAAAGGATAACTCTAAAGACTGATAAAATAAGATCTCACATATTCACACAACCACATGATACATTAAACAATTCAACATATTACATGAACTTATTCTCCTTACATGACAAAATCAAAACTTTGCAAGGGTAAGAAAATGGAAGTAGCTATGTGGCCCCATTTATCATTGGCCAAATTCACCTATTTAATCAACCGAAAAGTGTTAGTACAACACATGAACAATAATAGCCGAAGCAACTGTCATACGTGAAATAAAATTTCAAGAATAATAGTCAACTAGAAATTTAGATCCAATAATCTACACAAGTAACAACACTTAATTAGCACTCCTACAACCTCTACTTACATTACACCTAATAGAATCAAGGAATAATAAATCAAACTACATAACATCACAATATCACCACTTCTGGAAATAACTTATTGAATCCATCTTATAATTGGTATTAATACCCATAAAGATTAAAATATCAACACCTACTAATAATAATTTCATAAAATAATTGTCTCAACAACCCCTAACACATAATACAATCCATCTATTATACATTATAATACTATAAATAAGAAATAACCCATCATAAATGAACATCTTGATCAACACATACTTACATAATCAATGAAGGAAACCCATCTGATTATCATAGAAAAGTCACAACAATCATTAGTTATACAAATTTAGTTAATAACCATATCCAAAATATGAACATCATTGATGTATAGGAATAGCCATCGCTCACAAACTCATGTATAATATACAACATAGAAGCACATAAAACATTAGACAAGAACCATCAAAACACATAGACTCAATAGGATCACGAAAAGGCGGGGTCTTACATTATTGGGGTATAATAGATTTTACTTAAACTAGTTTAATCAAGCTTCACAATGAAAGGAAAAATGTGACATATGTGAAGATCTAAGTATTTGGAAATAATTATATAAGAGAAATTCAACAAGATTATAGGTCACTAATTGAAGATAAGAGAGGATCCCCATATCTGGGAATAAACTTGATATTTCCATAGTTGATAATTAATCAACCCTAGGGAATGGTTGCAAATCACTTCCTTCTACACCTAGAATAGATCAAGTCATGTGAAGTGTGCAATGTCCTTATAAAACAATGATAAATCATTAAAACTTGGCACCATTTTATTTTTCATTTACATATGAGCGTCATATATTTACTCTAAAGTAAGTTGAGAAATTAATTCTAGATATTAGTTTGCAATGGTTAAATCTCAAATAGTTAATATTTTTTTGTTAGATGTCCCAATCAAAATTTGATCATTAGGGCTCACTTTTTTACCTATTTTCACATATTTCCATGACTAAGTTATGTTTTCATACAAAGTTGTGGAAAATTATCTAATCATAAAAAGTAAGGGATTTATGTATAGTTATAAAAATCTTCTCCTTTTATGGGTGGTACAATATCAATTTGTTCTCTTGTGTTCCCAAAAAATATTCTCTACCCAACTTGGCATTGGATCAAAGGTAGTCAGGTGCCAACGATTCCTTAGTCTACTTATTTTTTTGTGTTGTTGTCCCTCAATTGGTCATCACTAAAGGATTTTTTGATGCAAAGATAATGCCAAAACTAAGAGGCTCATTATTGAAAAAAAAATCAAAAAAATGTATCATTATTATATTATTAAATAAGATGGTCTATATTAAAATACTACTTACGTTATATGGAATAAATTATTAGAAGACATTTTGGAAAAAATGTGTACGTTTTTTTATCTACTTACTATGGAAGAAAGTGATGTAAACAACTTATAAAAAAAAAATTATAAATCCCTTTATCATTATTATGGACTACAAAAATCTAATGTACACTATGGAATAAAGTTATCCTCTTGAGAGTGTAGAACTACTTTTCACATGCAAGTCATGTAAAATATGGTAATCATGTACATTGCACTTTTTTATATTATATTTTTTCTTAGTGTTCCAAAAAGCATTCATGTGCCATTATGTAAAAGTCAATTTTTATAAACTAGAGTTATTTTTAGTGTCAACTCATCTATGCATATTACGTTGTTTCCCACCTCATAAAATTTGTTCAACCTTTATGATCTCGAGTCCAATTATAGAATGTCACTCATCATAATTAATTAACGTAAATTTTTAGTCAAGGAATCATAATTTCTTCCAAAACTATCTTAGAATTGATTTTCTTCATCCTAGTAGAAAGAAATAAGGCACTTAATTAGTAAATTAATATCTAATCACTATGTGCCACCCAAAAAAATCAAATATATTATTATTATTTTAAAATAATTGGAATTTAATTAAGGTAATACATATTTAGATCATTTTCCTAACTCATTCAAATAATTTTAATATGTTATAAAAATGATGAGAAGTACATCAATGATATTCACTATTCTTTTATTAATTTGTTTGCAATTTATTATTCATATTTACGACAAAGTGAGAATATAAAGTAATATGATATGAAGATTTATTGGTTGTAAATATTGATTAACATGACCTAATGATGATACATATTGAGGGGTTTTGCATACTCTTTATGAATTTATGATTTATAATATATTGTGTAAATTAAATTAAATTAAAATTTACATCTTTACTAAATAAACCGTTTACTAAAATTAAAGAAAAGATTAAATGTAATTTGATGCAATGGGTAGGGCAAAGAAAATTAATATGGTTAAAATGAGTTGGTCACATAATATAAGCTAGTAATGAGTTTATCCTACATTTTAATTTAATAATTTTGTAAGAAATCAAATTAACTCTTTTAGTAATGAATATGGTAATTAATTATGTTCTAGATAAAAAATTGGTGTTCAAATGAACATGATATTTTTTTCGTCATTTAAAAAATATAGTATGGGTATTCCTCCCACACAATGGTTGTTTTTCCACCTCACAAAATAGTGAACAAAATATGTCTTTTTGTTTGATATCTTAGCCTATTTTGTCCCTTTTTCTGATTTTGAGGTTGCTAGTGATGCTTTGCATGAGGATAGCATAGGAAGAGTTGTACATGAATAGAAAAATGTAGATATAAGTATTTATACAACTAATGATGTTCAATATGAAGATTTTTTACTTGAAGAATGTGAGGTGGGTGATCATATGGATGCATATGAGATACTCTTTGTTTGGTGTGTAACATGTTGTCTTCCTCATGCATAGTGTACCTCAAAAGGGTCATATGAGACTGATGCAGGAGCATCCCTGACAAACGCGCAATCAACATCAACAAAAAAAATCGGTTTGGTTTTGTTATTTTACTTTTACTTTTCTTTCTCTATGGGCAACTCAATTTAGTTTTGGTGATAGTTTGGTGACATTTTTGTCATTTAATTGACAAAATGTCATATTCGATTTCTTCTAAATTCTGTTTATTTGAATTGAATCTCAATTAATTTCTAGTCATCATATGAGTAAAAGGGAAAAAAGATAAAGAAATTAGAAATTCCAAACTTATCATGGATTAAATATATAAATTGGCAATAATAAAATTGTGAGAAAAAAAGGAAAGTGAATGGAGTCTAGGATGTCAAGGAAAATTCATGATAATGCAGATTGAAACAAAGAGTCTCCATAAAGAATTTGAAGGGACGCCAAGCAATACAAAATTGTAGTTTTGGCATCATGAGGAGGCATGCCTGGGTGAGAAGGAAACCCCATGCCATGGCTCAAGGAAAATTAACAAGTCAAATTTGTTGGGTTAATACAGATGAGACATGGCGGGTGGATGAAGGTGTAATTTAAAGATCAATATACAGAAATAAAAATCTCGGCAGGCCACGCATGGGAGGGGAAGGTATGTATGCCGAAGGTAATATGAAATGTATGGCAGATGGGGCACACAATATCAAGAAAGTATGTGAATATATGCTATAGCAACAGAATAGTAGGCGGTGGCAATACAAAATATGGAATTCAATCAAATGAAATGTAGATTATGGTGAAGACAAATCACGTCAAAGAGATTAGGATAAGTGAATCATGCACAAGCAGTTTGGAAGATTAGCAGGTCATGCCAAATAGTTTCAGATTTGTGATTGAATTTAATAGGCAGAGTATAGGAAGAAGGATAGAATGGGACCGAATGAATATAAATTGAATCCTGAGAAGGATGCGCCCAACTGTTTGATCATATGCATTCACAGATAAAGAAATCAATGCATAGAATGGTAGAGAGGGTCATTCTTGTTGAGGTATAAAGGAGAAGTGATAAGGAGGGGTCGAGTAAGCAGACAGTGGATAAAGTGATGAGGAGACATAGGCGCACAATAAGAAGAGAGTGGTGGCCAGCATGCACCTGCTGAGGCTACAAGTTTGAGGGTCGATACTGGTGTAAGGAAGAGTAATCATATTTTAAATGCCAATTATAGAGTGTAGGTTGAGTGGAGTCAGCCATAAGAGATGACATAGCTGTTTGAATGCATCAAAGGTTTCCTTGAGGATGGAAATCAAGCCAACGTCAGGGTGAGATGAAGAGTTGGATAGAACAAAGGGGCAATGGAGTTGTCCAAGATTTGCAAATGTACATTTCATGAAATTTGAATAAATAAAGATATTGATTTATTTTTGAAATTAGTAAATTAGTGTTGATTTAATGTTAATTGACTACCGAATCTTTTGTAATATATGTTTTCCTAAAATTTGGGTTGAGATGGTGGAATTTTTCTCCCATCTTCATCAAGTGGATAAGAGCTAGTGGTCTTGAGTGTGTGGATAGATCGTCGACCATGAGGAAGTCCATACCAAGACCTGCAGGTGGAGAGGGAAGTGAGAAGAGGTTTTGGGTGCATAAGCAGATAGTCGAACGTAAGGCAACTTATGATAGGACCTGTGGATAGAGAAAGCACGATTGAAGAGCTCAAAAGTATCATTGTAGGTGTGTAAAGTCTTGAGCGATTAAGAGCTAGAAAGTGTAAGGAAATTATTATGGAAGTGACAGATTACAGCAGGCGAAGTGGGAATACTTATGAGGGAGATATTCTTGAGGATTGTGGATGCAAATGTCAGAAAAATTGCAAGATATGTAGCATGAAGAGGTTGCAAAGGTTGAGTTTCAACGAAGACATGTCATAAGGAAGGCATGGAGAGAAGAAAAGGAAGTATTTGGTGGAGGTCAATTTCATAGTGGACATGAGTCCACAAGGGAGAAGAAGAAAGAAGTGCACTAGTAGGAGGGGTAACTTTGTACATAATATTTAGCAACAGAGTTTGTTGTAGATTATTTGTAATCTTGAAAGGTGATTCTATCGCCCAACTCCACCTTTGTGAGACTATGCTCACAAATTTCCTATTCAGTGTGTCTGATGTAGGAGCATCCCATGCAGATACGCAATCAAAACCAATAAAAAAATCGGTTCGATTTTGCTATTTTTCTTTTGCTTTTCTTTTTCTATGGGCAGCTCAATTTGGTTTTGGTAATCATTTGGTGACATTATTGTCATTTAATTGACAATATGTCATATTCGACTTCTTCTAAATTTCATTTATTTGAATTGAATCTCAATTAAATTCTAGTCGTCATATGAGTAAAAGGGGAAACATGTAGAGAAGTTAAAAAGGCAAAACTTATCATAGATTAAATATATAAATTGACAATAATAAAATACTTAAAAAAAAAGGAAAGTGAATGGAGTCATGGATGGCAAGGAAAAGTCATGATAATGTAGGTTGAAATAAAGAGTCTCTCTAAATAATTTGAAGGGACATCAAGCAATACAAAATTGTAGGTTTGGCATCATGAGGAGGTGCGCCTGGGTGAGAAGGAAGCCCCATGCCATGCCTCAAGGAAAATTAATAAGTCAAATTTGTTGGGTTAATATAGATGAGACATGGCGAGTGGTTGAAGGTGTAGTTTAAAGATCAATATACATAAATAAAAGCCTCAGCAGGTCACGCATGGGAGGGGAAGGTATGTATGCCGAAGACAATACGAAATGTATGGCAGATGGGGTGCACAATATCAATAAAGTATGTGAATATATACTATGGTAGCAGGACGGTAGGTGATGTCAGGAAATAAAATGGAATTCAATCAAATGAAACATAGACTATGATGAAGACAAATAGTGCTAGAGATATTAGGACAAATGAATCATGCACAAGTAGTTTGGAAGACTAGCAGGTCGCACCAAATAGTTTCAAATTCGTGATTGAATTTAAAAGGCATAGTATAGGTGGAAGGATAGAATGGGACTGAATAAATATGGATTGAATCCTGAGATGGATGCACCCAACTGTTTGATAGTATGCATTTGCAGATAAATAAATCAATGCATAGAATGGTAGAGAGGGTCGTGCCTATTGAGGTATGAAGGAGAAGTGATGAGGAGGGGTCGAGTAAGTAGACAGGGGATAAAGTGATGAGGAGACATAGGCACACGATAAGAAGAGAGTGGAAGCCAACATGCAGGCTGAGGTTACAAGTTAGAGGAGGGTCGAGACTAGTGGAAGGAAGAGCAATCATATTTTAAATGCCAATTACAGAGTGCAGGATGAGCAGAGTCGAGCCATAAGAGATGACATAGTAGTTTGAATGCATTGAAGGTTTCCCTGAGGAAGGAAATCAGGCCAATGTAAGGGTAAGATGAAGAGTTGGATAGAACAGAGGGGCAATGGAGTTGTCCAAGATTTTTAAATTTACATTTCATGAAATTTGAATAAATAAAGATATTTGATTTATTTTTAAAAGTAGTAAATTAGTGTTGTGCAATCTTAAGTCGATTGAAATCAACAAATAAAATTGTTGATTTAATGTTAATTGATTAAAGAGTCCTTTGTAATCTATGTTTTCGTGGAATTTGGGTTGAGATGATGGAATTATTTTCCCATCTTCATCAGAAATTAATATTATAGAGTTGAATGTGGAAGGAGAAGTTTGACACACGTCTAATTTTTGTAACACACGTGTCAAAGAAAATTTCCAAGACAATATTAAAATAGAGAGATAATTTGAAGAGTGTGTTTCTTCACCTAAAGTGTCTCTTGATCCAAAATGTTGTGTTTATGAAGATTACATCAGAACAAGTGATTCCAAGCTATGTTTGTTGCATGTTGTCCATGAGGTGAGTGGAATTGGATATGAACTTTTCCTTTATGAGGGTATGACTTCTCATAGTGTAAATGACCATGTGCCCTAGTTTGAGTGTTTCACAGGCCCAACATACAACTTGTGATGGTGTTGAGTAGAAACAAGTTCTCAAGGTTGATGATCAACTGACTATTCTTCTCAAGGTTGATGATCAACTGACTATTCAAGTCTCTTATATGTCAGAGTTTTTTTTAGTTTGAGCTGTCAAAGGATGAGTTTTATCCTTAGGAATATTAACTTAATGAAGAGCCATATTTTTATTTGCAATGTGAATTGGAGGCATTCTATTTTTTCCTTAATTCACCCAAGTAAGTCACCAAGTGTGTAAATACCAAAGTTTTATTGGGTTTTAACCTAAGTTTTCAATTGTTGCCTCCAACTGATATAAAGATAAAGGATGCAATATAAGCTAGTGTGTTGTCCTATGTTCTATTTTTTCCATACAATGGAAAGGTTAAAGATGAGGAAAGTATTTTATTTTTAAGAGGCAATCACAAGGTTGTACTTGAAATGAGAAGGCTACACTTGTTGCAACTATCTGAAGGAAACAATTATAGGTTGAGGGAAATTAGTTCCTTAAATAGGATGGTATTTGATAGAGGCAAGTAACTTTATCCATCCTCTGTAGGATTGGTCTGCATTGTGTTAAAATTTTGTTTCACAACCATTCTTTCATTGTCCTTGTGTTGTCATTGCTAATTGGCTATGAGTTTCATCATGTACATAATTTTGTTATTCATTGTATGCCAATCTTATTCCTTTTGTTCCCTAGTTTGGTCCTCTTTGAGATTATGGAATTCTCATTGTGCCTATAGGAGACACACATCCCTAACCAAAGCCATTGTTGGGACTAATTTTTTTTTTATCCTTTTTTCTTGAGTCCCTTGCTTTTGTTTGCCTATGAAGTGATCATCCTCCTTCACTCTGAAGTGACCATTTTGAGTAAGATTGATCTTTGATCATGGATTTGATTATGCAACAACACAACAATTAGGATTTGACACTTTGCAGGTATTAACGCATGATTTTGATCATTTTTTAGAGAGGTTGATTTTAATGGTGGTGATTGGAGGCTAAGTTGGTGCAATGTTTTTTCTAGGGTTTCAATATATGTTATATTGGAAAAAGGGATCTAGGGCTTAAATCACACTTATTCTAGTATGACATTGAGTGGGAGGATTAAAAGTGATTTCAATATCAACTTGGCCAAAAACCTCAATGGAAGAGCCAAAATGGTGGATCAGGGTTTTAATCCTCTATTGTGTGTGATGATGTTGATTGGATTAATTGATTGAATTTGATAATGCGATGATGTTCCTAGTTTAACTATGAAAATTCGGAAAATTATTGAGATTTCTAGAAAACACATAACTAATAAACAAAAATAGAGTTCAAAAAAGTAGAAATTAGACACAAAAGAACCTGACATATTAATTTGGGCTTGAAATAGCTATACAGGGGGTCGGGGCATTGGGTGCCTTAGACTAGGTAGCAACTACTCAAAATCTAATTTCACTCTCCTATTGTTCCTGATCTGCAAGTTCTTTTCTTTTGGAATCACTGTCAGAACTTTGTTTGTCGTTGATAAAATCCACTTTCCTTGATTTGACAACTTGTAGGGCTTGAATGCATGAATGAGTAATTAGTCTTCAATCTTCCTCCAATTCACTTTAGATTTGTAACCTACACATGAAAGAGGGGGAAGGTTTGTGTCATGTAGGGTATTGCCTAAGTAAAACCCTATTTTGGTATTTATATCTCTACAACAGCTATGATGATGTAAGAAGAGATCTTACCCTTGGTCAAGCAAAGGCTAAATGATAAACAAGTGATAAATTGGAAATTGTTGTAACTTGTCACTCATATTTGCATTCCTTGATGGATTGAAGTCGTGTACTCATCACCTTCAAGGAGAAATTGATGCCTGATTTGAGGTCCCGCAAGTGTTAGTACTCACAAAACAAATAAACATGAAACATGAATAAACTCACATAGTAACATGACGCGTGGCTAACACGATGCTTAACTGAAACAAATGTTGTAATAATTCTTCTAATTCTTCTCTTGAATTGCCTTGACCGATTTTTGGATCTTCAATTTTTCTCAATAAAAATTCTAGGATTAAAATGGTGAAAATAATTTGTATTTATATGCAATTCTTCTAATTTCCCAAAAATCAAATACCAATAACTGACAAATAATTTTAGATTTTCAAATAATAAAATGACGACATTGACATATTTAAAATTTAGCCAAAATGGGTTGGACAAGGGCGTTGGGTGCCCTGGTCTAGACCCATCCTTGTCAGAGCCTTAAACATTGCTACTAAATATTAAATGTTTATTTTCAATCCTATCTTTTAATTTTCTAAAGATATTTATAAAATGGTAAAATTAATGCATAATTAGGTCCAAGCACATGGGGGAAGCTAAACCTAGTGTGAAATTGTCAAGGATGAAATTTTTTGATGCTACACAACCATGACATGTCTAGTTTCATAAAGGTAATGAATTTGTGAGGTATGTGAAGGATTAAGTGTATATGTATTGTGCAAAGGATGTCTCCATGTTTTTTGTATTTCTCTAAGGAAATATAAACTATTGTAAAGGAATTATCTTGTCATACTTACTAACATGAATATAATGAGCACTTGATAAAGTGACATCATTCTATTATATTATAGGAATTGTAATAGTTGTTAGCAAGAAAATGGGGGAACACAAAAACAAAGTTATGAGCCCCAAGTAATTTCTATGTGTTGTATCTATAACACAAACTCAGTCGTGCAAGAGGAGTAAGGAGATAGTTCAGATAGTTCATAAACTAGTGCATAAACTATATATATTTCAACAACTAAGGGAGGTGTTCAGATGTTCAGATAGTTTAGATAGTGTATAAACTAGTTAGCAAAATGAAATATACATAAAAATGATTACCATAAACCATAGCACATAATAGATATAATTTTGGATATATATATGTGTGTGTGTGTGTGTTTTGTCTATTTATTATTTCTTATTCATCATGTATAGATGCTAGGGGTCTTACCCTCTTTACAATTCCTTCTTACTATCCTTCTATTTTTTCCTATTCTATTTGTCTCTCCTCTACCCCCTCTCTCTTACATTATATATTTTCCTATATAAATATCTACTTAGTAGGACATGTCCCTTACATTCTACTATTATCAAGTGGAGAGTTTCCTTTCAAATAGAAGCTCCACAACTTATTTGTAGAGGTTCACAATAGGATCTGAGTGATTGTTATGGTTGTTAGCCGATTCCCTACCAACATCATCCCCCCTTTCAAAATGTTGTCTTGTCCTCAAGACAACTCTACTACTACTAAGCTATGAGAATGAATTTGTATATCTCTTTGAGGTTAGAAAAATTACTATCCCATTGTACCTTAGCCTCCTGCAATAGTTGATTTTGCACATTGATCTACATGAGGAAGTGTTCTACTTCTAGAAGTGAGGAGGGGATTTGGATATGCTGGGCTAACTTTTGTGCATCCTTGATAAGTTTGGTGACATGAACCAATCGTAGACTGAACACCTCCCTTGTTGAAAGTTATGCCTCATCTTCTCCCTCTGATATTGTAGTTGTTGGAACTATACATGCAAGGCCTTTATATGTGCCTATGTATGTCCATTGGTGTTTTCTAATGCATCATGAGAGGTAGCCACATAAAGGATGTGTGACTCAATTTGGTCCATCTATGTTTTGATTGTTGCGATGACTGTGGTCCATTGGAGAAAAAAATGATACAATATATTCATGTCGCCCTCTATGTTCTTCAATGTCTATATGGTTTCCATTGCAGAGTGGGAATTAGCATACATACATGGAGGCAGTGGAGCCAAGAACAACATAGATTTTGAATAGATTTTGATACAAGATGGTTCTTTGTTTAAAGGAGCACAACTTTGTGTGCCAAAATGTTCTATGAGAGAAAATATTATTAAGGAAAGTCATTGTGGGAGTATTGCAGGCCATTTTGGCCTTGACAAGACACTAGAGCAGCTAAGAAGGAACTATTTTTGGCCAAGGATGCAATCATATGTAAGAATATTTATGGAGATGTGTACCATATCCCAAAAAGAAAAAGGGAGCAACACTAATGAAAGACTATACCAGCCTTCGACCATTCCAAATAGGCCTTGGGAATCCATAGGTATGGATTTTGTCATGGGATTGCCAAAGACTCAAAGGAGTTTTGATTCAATTTATGTGGTTGTTGACAGGTTTTCCAAGATGGCCTATTTCATTCCTAGAATAAGTACAAGTGATGCTTCATATGTTGCAAGTTTTTTCTTTAAAGAAGTTGTTAAACTACATGGATCTCCATTGAGAATAGTTTTAGATAGGGACAATAAGTTTCTCAGACATTTTTGGAGAACATTGTGGAGAAAGCTTGGTACTAATCTCAGTTTTAGCTCAACATACCATCCTCAGACTGATGACCAAACTAAGGTGGTCAATAGGAGCTTAGGTAGCCTATTCAGATGTATTCCAAAAGATCATCCTAAACAATGGGATCTTGTGTTACCCCAAGCAAAGTTTTCTTACAATGATTCAATGAATAGGAGCATTGACAAGAGTCCCTTTGAAGTGGTTTATGGCATGTAGCCAAGAGGAGTGTTTGAACTTAGAGATATCATTGATATGGAGAAGAAAAGTGTAGAGGGTGAGAAATTTGCAATTTCCATGCAAGAAATTCATCAAAAAGTGAAAGAGTAGCTCCAAGCTAGTGTTGAAAAACACAAGCAAAAGGCATATTTGAAAAGAAGAGAGGTTAATTTCAAGTTTGGAGATCTTGTCTTAGCACATCTTAAGAAGAAAAGGTTTCCCAAAGGTGAGTATACCAAGTTGAAGATGAAGATAGGTCCTTGTAGGTTTGTTCACAAGTTTGCCAACAATGCCTATGAGATTGAATTGCCTAGTGGAGTAGGCATATCCCTAATTTTCAATGTTTATGATTTGTACCCTTACAAAGGGGATGCCATGGCTGATGAAGAAATAGATGTACATAAGATATCAGATGCTGATTGGGTAAAAGACCTCCCACACACCCAACCGCCAGAGTTAGAGTGTATCCTTGACAACAAGAAGATCAAGAAGACAAGGGGCAAGGAATACTTCCAATATTTGGTCAAGTGGAAAGGAATTCCAAATGAGGATGCCACATAGATGACAGAGGTAGATATTCTGAAGCATGGAATGACTGTTGCAGACCTCCTCTCAGGTGGAACCTACGTTTCTTTTCCTTGGGAGTATGATGTATGAGCATCACTCTCAATATGTTTTTATACTTTATTTTGATGATAGGAGTCCTATTTGAGTTGGTTCAAGTCTTAGGAGGTCCATTGGGATCATAATCCTATGGTTTAGATAGTTTGAATAGGCTAGATATTCAAATTTGTGGATTCCTGCCAAAATGCGAATTTGAATTCCTTTTGGCTTGTTGCAAGGCTGAGATTTCTTTCTCAAGTCTTATTTTTAGGTTTCTAAGCATAATAAAGTCTTGAAGGACCAAGGAAGATCATGTTGGTCTATTTTCTTGTTTTGTTTCTTAGTCATGGTTAAATGTTGCAAAAAAGGGCATAATTGTCAAGTTTAATGACATAGTCATTAGGGATTTTGAAGAAAAAGGACATATGGTCAACTTGTAACTATTTTTTTGGAGTTATTTCATGTTAATTCAATGAATATACATGCTCCAATAAGTGGTGGGATCCAAATGTGGAGAAAATACCCGTTCCTTCATGATTTTTGATAATTTTTATGTAAATACAGTCTAAAATCAATTATGTACAACTTTGTACGGCCCTAAGGTAGGTCCAGGAAATAATGGCTTAATAGTGATATATTTTAAGGTCTAAATGAAATTGGTTTCATTCAATTCTATGGTTTTTTTCTCAAGTTATGGTTAAAATACTGTTAACAATCCAGTGGTAGACCCAGGGTTTCCAATGACCTTGCAAAATCCATATCTCATGTTCTAGCCTATGAAAATTCATGAAATTTGAAACATATTTTTTGTAGGTCTCTGTGCACGTGTCCACCAAAGTTGAAGTGATCACTCAATAGTTTGTGTGATTTATTGAAGATAGTGTGTTTTTACTGGCATAGGACTGTGTAAAATCCTAGTCTTTTTTAGGGTTTTGTGGAATTTACATTGTTTGGAGTTAACTACTACTAAGTAGGGTTAAAATGAAGCCTATAGAGTGGGATAGATTTTTTAAGAGCCCAATATTGGAGAAAAAGAATGAGTGTGTCTTATTTTTTTGAGGTTGAGTCTAGGAAAATAGGCTTGTAGGGAAAGTTTGTAGGGTATAAATTGTTATCACCATTGAAAGATCATAGGATCTTGTACATACTCTTGTGAAAACCACATTTTCCTTTTTCTTGAGAGTCCATAATTATAGAAATTATTTTCCCCTTCATCAAATTTTTACATGGCTAGACCTACCATAGCACACTTGATTGCTAATGGACCTATGTATTTCATGAGTAAACTAGCATAACAAAGATTTCTAGCCTTGTGAAACCCATCATATTGCATGGACACCTAGCATAACATATTTTTCTAGCTAGTGGATCTATGTGGCTCATGAGTAGTCTAGCATAACACAACTTGTTGGTACTTATGAGAGCATCATAATGTCTAACATTATATTCATTAGATGATGTTTTGTATTTGAGATAAAGTTTTAGATTGAGGTCTCCTAACCTTGTTGACTTGAATCCTTTTTAGCGTACTAACCTAGTGTTTTTATGTTTATCATGTTTGAATTTTTATTTGAGTTATGTGTTATATGTGTTCCTTTGTCTTTACATTTTTGTTTTGTATGATCTTGAGTCTAGGGGCTAGCGCATCTCCTATATTCAATGCCATCCTACCTCTTCAATGTTTGACAAAAGAAGCCTTCTTGGCTTATCCTTACTTTAGTGTGATCATGAGCATAAGTTCATACTCTCACTAAAGTGGGGGATAAATGTAGCATCGTAAATTGTCACCTTTGAAAATTTCAAACTATGTTTAGCTCCCCCTATGTGCTTGGACCTAATTATGCTTATAATTTTTTTTCGTTTCATGGTCATTTTTGAAAAATCATAGTAAATTGGGAAAATACTAATTATTTATTTAACGACAATAAAATCCCCAAAATAGGTCTGGTCTAGGGTGCCACTACCCTTGACCAACATATTTTGGCCCAATTTTGAATGTTATTGTTGAAATTTTATGTTTGCAAATTCAAATTCATTTGTTGTCTTTTCATAATTAATTTTGCAAGAAAATCAATAAATGCATATAAATACAAGTCTTGTTGACCATTTAAACACCTAATGAAATTTTGAGAAATTGAGCATCCTAAAAAGAAATCAAGAGCAATCAAGAGTAGAATAAGCATTATTTTACAACACTTTTCATCAATCAAGATCTTCATTAGAAATGCATTGAGTTCATAAGTAAGATTGTTTATATTTTGTGTTTATTTTTTTGTGAGTATTGTCACTTGCATGACCTTCAATCAAGCATCCAATTCTCCTTGCATGAGATGAGTACCATGACTTCAATCCATCAAGGAAATCATATCTGAGTGGTAAGTTTCATCACTTGTCATTTATCACTTGTTTTTATCCATTTTCCTCTGCCCAACTGAGGGTAAGCACTCTTTACATTATCATAGCCGTTGTGGAGGTGGAAACACCAAAATGCGATTTGACTTAGGCAAGCTCCTATACATTACAACCCTTTCTCCCATCTCTTGTTTGTAGGTGGCATATCTGAAGTGGATTTGGGAGAATATTGAAGACCTAAAAGCAAGAGACAACATTCAAGCCTTTTATTTCAATAAATTAGAGCAAGAAGAATTATACATCAACAAACAAAGTTTTAAATCTAAATCTATCAAGAAAGAAGCTATAGAATGTGAACATCCCATACCTATTCAAAGATTCCAAAAAGAAGAATTATCCAATCTAGGGTGCCACCACCCCTGACTAGGAAATTTCAACCCTAATTTGTATGCCAGTTCCTCTATCTCTACATTTTGTTGTTTTGTTATCAGTTTTTGTGTTTCAATCTTATATTTTTTGTATTCATATTATTTTTTTGTAGATTCATAGTTAATATAGTTCACTTTAACATCACACACATCACATCCAATATCAATTCATCAACCCACACAAAAAATCAAGAACCAAAACCCTGATCAACCATTCTATCTAGCTTCAATTGAGGATAGTAGCCAAGTGGTATTATGTGATTAATTTTGGTTCCTATCTTATATAATGTTGAGAAAGGGGTAATTTAGATCCTAGATCACTTTTCCCACACCACAAGTATAGATAAAGAACATAGAAGGGAGTATAATAGAGGAAAACATACTATACCAGTTTTGTCTTCAATGGACCAACCTCGCCAAGAACCTTAAGGATCAGATCACTCAAATAGAGGCCCAGATAGTGTAGATCACCTCCTCATATGAACCACTAAAATATATGGATGAAGTAGTAAGAGTTTAGAAAGAGAATCTGTACACTCAACTACAACAAGTCTAGGAGCAAAGGGGACAAATAAAGATGTAGATAAAACAAGGGATATAATCAATATAAAGTTAGCACATTTGACAAGAATTTTTGGGAAGGAAAGAACATAGCACAAAAGATCCAAATACCCAAGCCTTGTAGAGATAGAGGCAACACACATAATCACCCAAGGACACATCAAATTCCTACATCAAGAAAAGCAACAATGGGATATTGCACTCTCATAGCTAAAGGTCATCTAAAAATACATTCTTGTTGGGAACTAAATAGCATGTCTTGAGGACACGACATAATTTTAAAAGGGGGGATGATGTTAGTAGAGTACAAGATAGTGCAAAAACCTACCACAAGCTACCACATAGAACTTGTGGAATACGAGGCTGAAATAGGAGGCTAAGCAATAGGTACCTTATAAGGGTCACACCTCTTTAAGAGACAATATATAAGTATATGTAATAGAAGTAATGAAAGATAGGAGAAGATAAGAAAAGAGAATAATAAATATAGAGCAGAGACTAAACCTGCCTTTGTAACTGATATATGATAATATATATGGAAATATAAGGATTGATCAATATATATGTGTTATGAATGAATGTGATTCTTATTTAAGTTACATATGGAATGCATTTAGATCTAGTTGTCCCATGTATAATTACTCTTTTCTCTCACTATATCCTTTGGGGTATAAACACATAAATAAGGGATATTAGGGTATAAATCTCTGGACAGTAATTCCCCTTTTCTTCTTGCCAACATAGTCCATTAAGATTTTTTTTGCCAAACAAAAACAAATACAACCAGTAGCCTCTTCGTAATTTCTCCAATTACCACTGGTTGGCTCCCAAGTTGACCTTTCCAATATTTCACCTCTACAAAAATTCCAATCGGGAGACCTATTGCAACAAATAGCAAGAGACTATATCGTGAAGAAACATGTAGATCATGTAGAGAAATTAGAAAAAAAAATTAAGGACATCCAACAAAAATGCCCTTAGATCTAAGGGGATCCTTCCCAACCCCTTGTGGTACAAATCAAGCTCTTGGTCGATGGAGTACTACAAGATTCACAACTAAAAAAGAAAAACATGAGACAAAGCATACTTATGGAGATTAAAAATTCCAAAATGGATGAGGATAGGAAAAAATATGCTAATTCCCACTCTTACCATACTTAGACTTGTTATGACATGAATTTCTCCCTTTGTAATCTGATAGGGTTTTTCCAAATAGATGAACTCATCATGTACCCTACTCAAGATTAACCTAACCTGTCATGTTCGTCACAGAAGTCTAGGTATTCTTTCCATATATCCAAATGCTTTTGCCCCACCTCTTGGTATTGTGGTTGATATGTGCTCTAGTCTAGGGTTAGCAATATTTGTTAGGGCTCTTCAAATTTGATGTGGTCAATTTCAGTTATCAACTTATGGGTGTACTTCCTCACATCCTCTATATATACCACATCTACTAGAGCACCCCGTCTTTATCCACTTCCATCGCCTTAAATAGGTACTTCTTGTATTTTGGGTGTGGCTTCTCAAAAATGTTTACGAGGGTTGGTGTTGACATATTTTAGCTTTGTTGAGCTTGAAATTAGAAAAGCTCGGTTTTCTTATTTTTTTGGAGTGTTTGAGTGTAAAGTGAGAGTGTAGTGAGTGGATTCGTCTTTAAATAAGTTTAGGTTCAGTTGTTAATCATTAATTTCTCTTTCCCATTGAGTTTCATGGGCTTTTCTAGTTATTTGTAACCCTTAACTATTAACGGTTTGATTTTATTATTTATTATTTTGTAGTATATAATGTACAATATGTGCCTTATTTTCCTTTATGTTATTCATTCTTTTGGTTGGTGATATTGTTTAAGTCTTGCGTCATTCACACACCTTGTGATGTGATCTACATCTAGTCTTTTTAGACTTACTGGTCTGGATTTTGCAATTTCGTGTATGTAGTAAGGTCCTAGCCACCTTACTTTTAATTTTCTTGCCTTTTTAAATTGTTTTCATAGAGAAGGACTAAATCACATATTTTGAAAGTTTTGATCTAGATGCTTTTATCATGCCATTCTTTTTGTCTTTTTTGCTCTAACTATTGGTTGTATAAGGCTGTGAGTCTATTTTCATCCAGTTTCACTAATTCCTCTATTCTTTGTGCTAGAGATTCATCATCATCCAACCATAATGTTATTGTGGTACGTAGGTTAGGGATTATGAAATTTATGGAAACTTTCACATCAATTCCATATAGTAGTTGGAAAGGCGTAAACTTACTAGTTCTCTTATAGGATGTGTGGTAAGCCTAGAGTACCGTAGGTACTTTTATATCCCAATTTGATTTGTTTCCATTACACATATTAGTGAGTGTTGTCCCAATTATCTTGTTTAGATCTTCAATTGCTCTATTTTCTTGGGGATGATAGGGTGAGCTCTTATTGTGTGTGATCATAAAATTGTGTGAGAGTTTTGTGATTACTTTATTTACAAATTTGTTACCCTGATCACTTACAATACTTAACAAGCAGCCATATCTAGTAATTTATGTCATATAAAAACCTTGCAGCAATCTTTGCAATACAATCCTTGGTAGGTTTTTCTTCTACCCACTTTGTCAAATATTCTACCCTTGTTATAATTTTTTCTTTTGAATGTTTGGCGGGAGGCAATGGATCTAATAAAGTTTATTGCTCATTTTAAAAAAGGAATATGTGCTAGTATTGGTTTTAGGGGCATTTCATTTTTTGTGGTAGGTTTCCCTACTCTTTGATAGATATCACAATTCTTTGTGTAATTATTTCCATCTTTGTGAAGGGTTGGCCACTAAAGTCTGACTAGTTTAACTCTTTTGGTCATTGTGTCACCATAATTGTGTCCTCCAACTATGACCTCATGTGCCTCTCTTAAAATTATTTCTCTTTCATGCTCATAGACAACCCATCTTATAATTTCATCTCATCCCATGTGGTGTAGTTCTCCTTCTATTAATGCATAAGGCATGGACTTTCATATAAGAGATTGTTTGTCTTGTGGTGAAAGATTTGTAGGAAATTCTCTTATTGAAAGAAGTTTGGAAATGTCATGAAGCTCTTTTAGTACCACAGTTATTCTAAATAGGTGTGTGCCAAGGAAATCTTCTAGCCAGTCCTTCGATTCTTCCCCTATTTCTATTATGGACAAGTAATCTGGTCCTTGGTTGTTCTTTCTCAATTTCACCATTATTTTAAAATCAAATTCCTGAAACAAGAGTAGCCATCTACATATCCAGCCTCGTATAATAGGTTTGTTTATTAGTTACTTTAATGGCTCGTGATTTGTAAATAAATCAAAGGGTGTAGATAAACATATAGTGTCTATTTTTTTGGAGTGCAAAAACCATGGCTAATTACTCTCATTTTTTTGTAGTGTAGTTTTTCTCTGCTTTTGATAATTTATTGCTTGCAAATGCTATGGGGTGATCCTTGTTTCCTTTAGGTTGAGCTAGTACTAATCTTATTACTATTCTAGATGCATCCACATGCACATGAAATGGTATACTCTAGTCTAGAAAGATTAAGATAGGTGCTTCTATAATTTTTTGTTTCAATATATCAAATGCAGTTTGACATTCCTCATTTCAATTGATGTTCCTATCGAATCTCTTTTTAATAGTTCCTCCAATGGTGCAGAAATATCAAAATAGCCTCTTATAAACTTGTAGTGATAATCAGTGTAATTGAAGAAAGTCTTAACTTTTGGAATAGTTTTATGAGGTGGTAGTTTCATAATTAGTGTAACTTTCATGGGGTCTACCATTAGGCCTTCTTTACAAATAATGTGCCCTAACAGTGTTTCATAGGGTATCACAAATATGCATTTCTTCATATTTAGTGTTGTTTGCTTACTCTGAAGTTTTTTTAACATCATCCTAAGCACTTTTACATGGTCTTTTACTAGTCCATACACTATGCAATCATCCAAGTATACTTCCAAAAATTCATGTATAAAGTCTTTAAATGTATTTATCATTATCCTACTCAATACCACAAGTGCATTTTTCAAACCAAATGGTATACCGTCTACATATAAGAACCCCATTCTTTTGTAAATGTATTTTTTGGCTAATAGTCTTCCCTTATTTTCACTTGGTGATAGCTAGAGAATCCATCATTAAATGAATAAATCTCTCTTCCAAAATTTGATTCTAATATTTGTTTGATGAAAGGTGTAGGGAAAGGGTCAAGTATACAAGATTTATTAAGTTCCTTGAAATCAACACATATTCTCACCTCCCCTATCTTTTAATTTTTCATGTCCATAGGGCTTATCCATTATGCATCCTCTACCAGCTTAATTATTTCTACATCAATCATTTTATCTAACTCAACTTTTATTTTCCTTATAATGTTTGTGTTAAGTCTATATGGTCTCTTCCTTATTGGTTTAGTCCCTTATTTTAGTTGTATATTCATTAGGCTTGGCTCTTCTTTTATCCCTTTTTAATCTATAAATTTCCTAGGGAATAATTCTTCAAATTTTGACAGGATCTTTGCAACTTGTGCTACTACTTTATCATCCCAATAATCTCCTATCTTTGCAAGTTTAGGGTCCCCTTCTTTGGCAATATTTTATTCTCTGAGCTTGATTTGTTGGTTGTAATATTTCTATTTAGATTTAGTAGGGGATTATAGTTCCCTTCCCCCTTGATTGACTTCTATATCCATGTTATGTGTATCATCATCTTTTTGTTGCATTGAACAACATATTCTTCTTGTGAAAGTTGATTCCTTGTCCAACCATTCAATATATTTCCATATCCCTTCTATCTATGGAGGTGGGGAAATAAGTTGTGGTACCACTATATTATTTTTGTTTGGTCCAAATATTATTTCTTTAATTTTAATTAATGTGGTATGTATATGCTTATCCTAATTGTAAAAGAAAAGATGTGTAGGAAATCCATTTTAAGCTTCATACAAGTTTTAGATTCTCCTCTTCTTTCTTGGTTTATATACCATATCTAAAAAACTAGTGTGAGTGTCTAGTAAAATAGTTGAATGTATAATCATTCATCATACTTGTTCCTTGTTTCCCACCTTTCAATAAAAATATTTAAGTGATCCTCTAGTAAGATATCACCATTATACTTTGGTATATCCATGTATTCCCCTTCTTTCAGTAGATATCTTGTTTTTATTAGGATTTTAAATATTTTCTCTTTGTTAAGCTTATCTTTATGTCTATTGCATCAACTTGTGGTGTTAAAAATAAGTGTGTGTTGTAGTATGTCAAGCCTTAGCTCCTCATTATTTAAGAATTGTTCTATTTTTTTAATGTATGATAACATGTCTCTTCCACCTAAATACTTAGGGAATTTAATATGTGAAAATCCTCATGATATGTGGTTTATCTAGCAAGATGTTCCAGTTATGTTATCCTCATAATCTTTGAAGTTTCCACAAGCATTTTTTGGTGTATTATTTATATTTGTGGTAGAATTTAAAACATCCTCTGATATCCTTCTTATCATAAATATCCTTATGAATTCGATAATCTTCTGAGAGTGAAGTTTTTGTTCTTCTTGCATATATTCCCCCAACACCTCTTCATTGTCTATGATGTAAGCACTACTCTCTATTTCTACCTCCCCTTCTGAGTTTCGTTCTTCAAAATTTTCTTTTAGGGGTAATTTTGATATTGTTTAAATGTTTATATTATCAAAGTTATGATATTCTTTTATGTTTACTTCTTCTATGTAAGATTCATCTAGAATTTTCCTTAGGGGAATGTGAACAATTTTCTTTGTCAACAAACGATATATCTTCTTTTTGTGAGTACAATGTCATTTGTGTTGACAAACCACCTTACTCCAAGTAATGCATTAAATGAACTAAAAGTTTCTTTGATAGAAAATACCTCAAAGTCTACGATTTGTCTTACTCCCATCACATTTACTTCTACCTATATCTAGGTCCCTAAGGTTTTCATTCCAGTACCATCTGCTACGCTAATGTTATAGGGTGTTTGTTCAAGTTTGGGCTTCCCTAGTTGTTCCTAGACTCTTTTAGGGAGAATATTTATGTCAGCTCCTAAACCTACCATCACATTTTTAAGTTTCTTATGATTTATGCTAACAATAATCATGATGGGTCTTGTTTTCCATTGCTTGTCATTCTTCCCTATTGTTCTTATTTGTAGTGGTTGAGATTGTTGTTTGTTCAAGTATTTGCATAATTGTTTTAGTTTCTCTAATAGGTTAGAGTGTTTCAACATTTTTTTGAGTTGGTTTAATATGCCCACTTTCTCGGAGAAGTAGTCATTTTGTTCTACTTCTTTATGTTGTTTCTTAGTAATAATTTTCTTTGTTTGTTCTACTATCTATTCATGATGTCATTTGGTTTGGTGGAATTCTTCTTCATCTATATTGCTTTCTTCTTCAGTGCTTGTGTATCTTTTATTTGTGATATTTGTTCCTTGTATGGTAACCACTAATGCCTTATTTTTCTTCTTGATGCTTGATTTTGTATGGTTCTAGTGTCCTCTAAAGCTACTCATCTCAATAGTCTCAAATTCAATCCTCTATACTTTTTGACATCTCCTAGTTGTTTGATCTGGTTCTTTTGGCACTCTTCTTGGGAGTCTTTCTCCTCTAGATGGATTTAAGTTTTGTAGTTCATCACTTTTGTATTGTGATACAATATTCTTATAATATGTGCATGCTTTTTCATAATTGAATATATCATGCTCGGTACTTCCATAAAATCTACAGTAATTCCTCTTATGTTCCCAACATTCAGTTATGAAGTGACCCTTCTCACCACAATTGAAGTAGGTGACATTTTTTTTGCCTTCTTCTTCCTCTACCTTGGCCTTCATCTCCTCTAAATTGGTCTTTCTTGCTATATTTTCCATGATTTCGTTGGTTTTGTAGGGTGTTTATATACCTTTGGTGTTTCCACTTTGGTACTCTATATCCATGGTCTTGTAGGTATAGTGATCATTCTGCTAAGCCTTTTACATATTTCATTCCTCTTTCCTCATTATATTTTCATAGATTTGGCTCCTCTCTTAATAGAAATAGTTGAGATTGACAATATTTTGTTTCATTTTCATCCCATTCACCACAGGCTCCACAATAGACTGAGTTAATCTTTCTAGGTAGTGCTTTTAGATCTACCCTTAATGCATTCACCTTATTTTCCCCTATTTATTTTGGGCATTCATTCCAAAAATGACCTTCTCGAGAACAATATATGCACCATATGTTGGGTCTTTGTGTGAGGGTGTCTCATTTCACTATAATCTCTTGTCTGAGTCTCATTTGTTTAACTTCCAATCATAACCTTTCCATTGAAAAATCCATACTCAATGAAATTCATTTGGAAAGACATTAAAAAAGTTTAATCTAATAGATTGAATATAATTCAAAGCAATTTAAACAATAAGAAGGTGCAAACACTCAGTCCCATTGTGGATTGATGCATAATTATGATGTGGATTGCTCAATTGAATGCATAATCCATGTTGCTAAAGCTTGATATGAGAGGTTTGATTCACAAAAGGCTCTAAAATTCTCAAGATTGGCTCAAGAATTCTAGAGATTAAGGATGCTATGAAGATTGTGAATGATTTATTGAAGGAGAGGCTTTGTTTTATAGATTTTTGAAATTTTGATCAATAGTCTAGATTCAATCTGACGATCAATGGATGAGATGAAATCAATGAGGTGACTGTGGATCAAGAAGGATCAATGGTTGTGGATTCATGAGAGCCCAAAATATCCCCTATTTTATGGAAATAGGTTGGAGATATTTTAAATGGGAGGAAAGAATTTGAATTTGAAAAGGGAATATTCTTTGTGCAAGTCGGAGAGTTGGAGGAAAAATGACCAATTAAACAATTATGAAAACCATATAATTGTGAGGATGAGGGGAATTAATATTTCTAATTAAATAATTGGGAATTATTTAATCAAGAGGGATTATTAGTGTGAAAATGATGAATTAATCAAATAACCTTAATTATTCGATTAATAGGGAAATAAAGTGAATTTAACTAAATAATTGGATATTATTTAATTAAATAAAACAATTAGAGGTAAAATGGGGAAATGATAATAAGTGAAATCAATATATGTGATATAGTCAAGACATTCTTACCTGTGTCTTCATTTTTCCCCTCTTTGAAGCAATGTACCCATTGTGTTGTTTCAAAAACCTAACATTTCTAAAAAAAAATTAAAATTCCCCTGATTTTACTTGATGCCCCACTATGCTTAAGTGGATGAAGGAACGTTGGTGTGCTATCCCCTCAAGAGATTGGCCAAAAAAAATTATTTTTGGGTTGAGATCATGACAAGGTTACAGAAGTAGTTCTATTGAAAAGAGGACAAAAAATAAGTCCTAGGAATTGCATAAAGTAATCGAGTTCAATGATCAAGACTAAAAATAGGCTAGCAAGGGGGTCATGGTTGAAACCCTAGGGTTCGGAGGTCATATATAGGCATTTGGGCCCAAAATATCCTCATTTGCACACTTTTCTTTATAGAGATCCAAAGCTTTGAGTTGTTTGTTTTCTAGGACACCTTCTTACTATGGCACTCATTCCTCATGTAGCACACCCCGCAAAAATGGTACGACAATTCCAAAGGCCAGTGGGAGTGGGCCCACTAGTATGTACTACTTTAAATTTTTCTTGCACGTAGTTTTAGGTTGTTAAATTTGTAGCCAAAGGTAGGAAAACAAACATGTCGATCCACAGATCGACACTATTGTAACCCGACATGATGAAGTTGCAACTGCGGAATGTCGTAGTTGTCAAATTGTGTCGCAGATGTTAAAACATATCATGATTTTGATGCCTTAGCATGGATAGAGTAACACATTTGAAAATGTGTTCATGATTGAACTTAGGGATTAGACACATTTAAAAATGGATCACGCCTGACTGTCAAACTTTACTGCATTTGTAAAAATTGACACATTTGTTCTTTTGCTCAAAAGATAGGTTTTTTATCAAAAATTTGGAAATTTAACATCATGGACGCTATGCTTCCAGGCGATACTTCATCCCATCTACTCTAGGGAGCAGAGACTGAGGATCTTGGATCAGGTAGCACACTTAGGAGAGATTGAGATCCAGTTCCTTTCATTATTCAGTCTATACTACATTGCCTATATGTCTGAGATCAGAGCTCATAGGGTCATGATGATTGCACTCGTGGAGCGATAGAGATTAGATGTCATCACCTTCCACCTTCTGATATGAGAGTGTGCCATTACACTATAGGATGTCTAGTGCATCCTTAGGGTGTCAATTGAGGGTGTACATGTTATTTATGATGTGGATCGAGGCACAACATCCATGTAGAGACTACTTAGAGAGGAGGAGCTATATGTTGTTGATGGACAACTTGATCTAAGACCTTACTATGGAGAGGTCGATGATATTGTGTTGACCCTAGTAGGATTGATTATGGGAGCCATCATGCCAGATTGATGATCACAAGGATTATTTGTCATATGGGACTTCATCATTGAGGGGTTGGTCATAGAGGGAATCACCTATGCTAGGGGACTTGCATCCTTACATGCTTGTATCATGATATGTATCGGGTTTGTTATAGATCTACTACCAGTTTATCCACAGGAGTGACTCTACTTCACATCTGAGCATGGGAGAGGATAACAGTGACTCGACTAGTGGGGGAGTCAATGAGAGGCAAGGGATCCATTTGTATATAGATATGCCCCTATGATTAATCATCATCAAATGGGAGAGCTACATTTTTGGAGGGGTGTCTTTGATGACATGATCGAGTTTATCTGGAGGTCATGGATACAGTGTGAGGCATGGATAGATGATCACCTTCATTTAGCATACTATTGACAGACTCATTGGTTGATTGAGTGTACACCTCATATCCTTGAGAGGTATTTATCGAATAGGGTGATGAGGTAATTTAGGGAGAGACAAGTAGTACCCCCAGATGACTATCATGCTATTTTTTCCAAGACAATTAGAGAGATAATTGAGTGGGGTGGTGTGGCAATACCACAAACAACACTTCATGAGTGTGCATAGATAGCTCCCTAGCCATGAGGATGGGCAAGAGGTCCAGATGATCCTAGGACTACATTAGGTTATGATGCTTGGTGGGTTCAGCGACAACCATTGAGATTCACACATCTAGCTGGTGGACCTAGAGCTATAGGTGTCAATAGGAGGAGAGATGAAGAGCTCAAATGAGCATGATGAATGAGACAAAGGGTTGTTGTAGAGGCTTAGAGGGATGGGGACCAGTAGATTGTTGGTCAGCAGGTCAGCCAATAGGTGCCACAGTAGGTAGCACAGTAGATTCCTCCACACTAGGATCACCATAATATGATCCTTGACAGTAGGATCCTCAACAACATGAGGCTAAAGGAGGGGGTGACAATGATCAGTATGTTAGACTAGAACTTGTATTATTAGAGAGGGATCAAGCTCATCATGAGGGAGATGATTACATATCTAAGAGATCAGGTGATAGCTCAACTTATTCAAATGACTACAAAGAGGGATCGAGCCCTCACTAAGCGAGATCAGAGAGCATCAAAGTGGGATCAGGCCCATGCAGAGAGGGATTGGTGCATCATCGAGCATGATGCAAAGATTGCCCACTGATAGTAAGAAAAGACTCATGTAGTAAATATTACTATTGAGAGATATGCAGAGCGGACATGCAAGATGCAGCTAGAGATTGCACAGGGATCTATGATCATGACAACATAGTATTTTCAAGATACGAGATCCCTGATACAAGAGGTGACATAATATAGGACTCTATACCAAGTTGTAGTACCTAAGGAGCGTAGAAAACCTCGATTCTTTGCACGGATAAGTACATCAAGTATATCAAGGCTCTCAAATGGTGGTTCTATAGGCCACCCCTCTCAACAGACATAGGGTCATTGATAGCCACTAGGGTCTCCAAGACATGATCAATAGTAGCAGATTATGGGTTTTCCACCTCCCCGACCTCCTAATAGAGAGGAGCATGGGAGCTTAGGTAGCTCAATGTATAGATATTGTTTGATGTAGATATATTTATAGACATTCATTGTCTTTTGAGCCTCATGTACATACATATTTTTGATGTATATTATTGTATCACATACTCGATGTATTTATCAGATACTTTGTATCATGACATTTTCATTTTTGATGATATATGATATTAGATCACCCTTTTTTATGCGTCTATGACATGATGTTATGATGTATGCTTTGATTTTTTATGATGTAGGATATATGGATGCATTATGTTATGTTTCCATGATGTGATGACGGAAATCCATTTATTATGTTTATGATGTGATGATGGATATTGTTAATGATCTTTGGATGCAAGATGCTATGATATGGATGATGATTATATGGGATCATTCTTTTTGTATTTTCATATGATATTTCATGATGATTATCCAGGAGGTATAATATGAGATGGTACTAACGGTTTATGGATGTAGGTTGGATGCATTAATTTTTGTTATGTCATGATACCTGGATAGAAATGTTATTATGGATAGAAGAATGAGAATGATTAGAATAGGATGATGATGTTGTTCAGGATACCAATAAACCTATAATTATGTTGATATTTTATTGGATATGTGATGAGATAGGATGGATGATTTTGCTTTTTTATTTTTTAGATTATGCAAACATTACATAGAGCAATCCTTATTTGATGTAGCAAGTAGACACAATACACCAAGGTATGAAGAACCAATGTGACTTTGAATCTATAAATAGATAGGAGTATCCTTGTTCATACCTAACATAAAAACACCTTGTTTGATCATGTGAGCTAATGAAGCCATTGAAGTAAGGAGACCAATACACAAAAGGTATGAAGAACATGATATGTATTAGCCATTATATTACTCGAGACTATCCCTGCACACACAAGGCAAGTATTCACCAATGTCATATTACAAGAACTTCCAACAAGCACAACACATGAAAGCAACGAAAAAATTCCCCATTCCTCTCTCTCTAAATCATTTTAGATATCCTTGAGAGACCATCAGAATAAGACAATAAGATAAATCAAAGAAAAGATTAAAATGACAAAAATGTCAATGTCATCATATCTCCAGAGAGAATTGTTTTTACATGGTATCTGAAATAATGTATATTGTAGGAAATATTTATTTGTAATATATACATTGGATGTTTATTGGTTGTAAATGTTTCATAGACCATTGATATGAGGGTTAATCGACATGTTTGACAATGATCAAGACTCATGATCTTGTGTGAAAGTTTGTGTTTCAATGATTGTTGTACTTTTTCTGTTTATTTTTCCAAAGGTGAAGATGATGATAAGTTTATTATGGATGAAATTTTATTGTGGATGAGAGTGAGATGGGAAGGGATGAATTTGTTTCTATTTGGAATATTTCAAATTTTTTGACTTTTTGAAGATGTTTAGAGGCTGTTTTTTGAATTTTGAAGTTTTCTGAGTTTGTTTTTGGTATTTTCAGATATTTGAATGTTTTTGAAGTTTTCAAAATGTTTGACTGAGAGGACAGGACCTAAGAGATATACCTATGCCTTGAGGGCTCATCAGATATGTCCTTTCCTACATGAATGTGTAGAGGCTTCATAGTTCGACTATTTGGACTTGATAATTTTGAGATTTTTATATTTCTAAATGTTTTTGGATTTTGATGTTTTCAAATGTTTTTGGATTTTGATGTATTCAGATTTTTTTCGATTTTTTGGATGGTACCTATATCACAATGTTGAGATCATGTTTATGAGATATAGGACATGGATCATTATTCAAAAGCAAGATGCGAGTACCTGCTCCTAGTGTCTATCAATGTTTGAAATATAATGAATGGATGCATAGCTCAGGATGATGGATTGGTAGATATATGAAAGATGCCAAGGATTACCTTGTGATAGGATAACATGTTTGGATAGATCATGGTCATCGGGATAGTCTAGATATGGGCAATGTGACTACATGGGATAGAATAGGATCAACGGTAATGACTATGTCAAGATTTTTTGTTAGAGTAAAGTAATTAATTAACTTTACTCTCCTCTTAAGATTTCGCCTTGCACACATATTAGTCATTTAATAATTAATATTAATTATTAAATGCACTCACCTTTAGGGTTAGGTTTTCCTTTTAGGTTTTGATCTCCTTTTATAAGGATCGATCTCTTGTATTTTCTGAAGGCTCTATTTCCTTTTTCTGGAATACATCTTGCACATTATGAGAGCCAAACCCTCGTCTTGATCTCTCTCTTTCTCTGTGACAAGTCTTTTGCATGCAGGTATTAATCGGGGTCTGTGGATTTGCATTTCTCAAATCCTACATTTTTCCCCAAGCAAGTTTGAAGTGTACCCCAAACTTTTGTCGAGATCAAGATAATTTTGGATTTGGATAGGATGGATTGGATGGGATCATGGATTTATTATAGATAATATGGATAAGATTTATTATGGAGGGGATAAGATGCTTCCACCTAGAATAGCTCACGTAGATGCTCGATTCTACACATGATGTTTGTTTACTAGGTTTTCATCATGGTACTTGTGTAAAGTGCCACTGAAGTGGTTTTCACTAGAGGACAATTTTTTTCTTTACTATTTTTTTATTATTATTTCTATGATTTTATGATTTTAATTATTTTTGAATGCTTAGATCGTGTCGAACCACTTGGTGGTGTTGATATAGATGTTGTCAATATACGCCAATGATATCTTTCCTAGAGGAGTTGCTTTGCCAAGATATAGGCACTTTAATATAACCCATAAATGTTCTTGTCTTCTTTGTCAATACTAGAGTGAATCTTATCTAGATGCACACATCACGATAGAGTTCCCTTAGAGTCCTTATGATAAAGAGTTGCTACCAAGACACGATCAATACGAGATGTGGATATTATTGATTTTGAGATGGATGGAAGAATGCAATGAGAGGCATGAGATGTAGATGGATTAGTCAATAGTTTGGATAATGGATATTTGATTCTCCAAAAATGGGAAGATGAGCAACAAACAGTGGATATATAAGTTCACATGAAATTAGGACCAACTTCTTCATATACTTTGTATGTCACTACTGAAGCTTTATTTTGCATTGATGGACATCCTTGATTGATTAAATTCCCTTTTTTATTATGTCTCGTAGTTTATTTGACTAATGGATTTTGATCAGGATTATTTTCTTTATTTTTCTTTGGCATCCATTTGAATTTGATGTGTCAATTTCAATTTATCGATCTTTTGGCTTTGATGACATGCTCTTTTCTTTTATAAGTTTTTTCTTCTTGTTGGTCCCAATTAGTGGGTGGAAATATGCAAGGATGACAATTCATGACATGGATGGTTGAACTATTGGCAATGGTTTCATCATAAAAACTCTTTATAACTCCCATGTTCATGTTTTCATTAGATAAAGTTTCCCTTGATATTATGGAGGTATCAATGATATGATTTTGAATAATTGATACCCTACTACTCAAGATTACTGAATATCTGGATTGATTCCAAGATACCATGTTTATGTAGGTCTAACCCTTCTCTTTTATAATGTATCCGCTGACAAACTGCCACTGAATATGATTTATCTTAGAAACACAATGATACTTCTTCTGTGTTCTATTGGGAATATTCAAAAGTAGTAGTAGAAGCATTGGATCTTGATTTTTCTTCAAAAGATGTTTATGATTCATATTCAATGTAGGAATCTTCTTCATGATCAGTTTCTAGAATGTCACCATGAATTTCTATGAATTATTCCATTGCTTAATCATTTATAAGGATTTCGAGACTAAGAGACTCTTATTTTGGAGGAAGATCATCTACGTGTCCATCATAAGTAAGCATCTCATGGGTAGATGTAGGAGTGTTTGGTGTAGGACCATGGCCATCTTTTATGAAATCCTAGATGGATTAGAAAATATTCATTATATCATTATAGTACTTTAGAGATATAGATTCTTGATCTTTACTTAGTTCGGAGCAACTTTCATCATACTCAAGATTATTTTCTTGACATAGACCTTGGATTGATGGTGGAATATAAATGGAAGATTCTTGGATAGTTTTAATGGGTTCGAATGATATGATACAAGCTTCTCTTAATGGGACTTCTTCAATGTTTCCTATCATGAAGTCAAATGAAGGAGTTATGCTGCAATCTGAGACATATTTAATGCCATCTTTTTGATACACAACATTGCTAGACACTATTGATTGATCTTGATCATGCGTTAGGAAAGTATCTTGATACATGTCCCATTTCTCATCTTGTGAATAATGGGTAGTATTGAGATGTCCTAATACATTATCATAGGTATGGTTCACATTGTTATAACTTGCTATCTTTCTAGAATCTTTAGTCTTCCCATGATCGAGCATTGGATTTTTATAGATTTCGAGATCTTTTTTTTAAGGGTTCCCAGGTTGTTGATCAATATTTACTTATCCTTGATCGATAAGGTCTTGGATGAGATATTTTAGCTTAACACAATTTGGTGTCTTATGACCTTTTGTTCTATGATATTGGCAAAAGTCATTATCATTATACCATGAGAGTTTTGTTTCAGGTTCAAGATAATTTTGAAACTCAAGAAGTTCAATGTACTTTACTGGATCAATTTATTTAGGATCATTTCAGTGGGCTCCCTTAAGGGAGTGAATTGTCATTGAGGAACACTGCTAGGTCTTGGTGGTGGTCCTCATGAAGGATTAGCATTTTGGACATTCTATTGGTTATTTTGTTGTGTGGTTGATTTAGATGGTGTGTTTATAACAACTTTTGCATCCACCACATCATCATTAGTCTCATTCTTATTTTTAGCCCATATATGGGGTTTGTCACTTGAACTAGATGGTTGGTAATAAATTTATATTGATCCTTTGGAAATGATTTCTCTTTCAATTTTCAGACATTTGGATATAAGTTATTCAAAAATGATACACTTGCATTCATAATTGGAAGACAAGATTTATGTTTAGATTACCTACCACGATCTCTACTTGTTGTTTTTCGAGTATCGACCATTTTCACTTGCTCGCCTTGTGTCTCCATATTTGTAGGAAAGAGGCAAAGGCTTCTCCTTTGTTTTTTCTTAGAGTGTATAATTATTCAAGGTTATTTCGACATCAATATTGTAGGAGAAATGAGCTACAAATTGATCTACGATCTCTTGGAATGTTTTAATGTTGGGTGGTAAATGTGAGAACCGTTCAATAGCTTGCCCACCCAAACTATGTGGAAAAAGTCACATAAGATATGAATCGTTATAGGAAACCTCCATGTAAGCTATGTAGAATTCCCTTATGTTCTCTTCAGGGTTACCACATCCTTTGTATTTATCAAACTTTGGCATTTCAAAGTGTGAGGGAAAGGGTAATATTGTTATGCTTTTTTTGAATGGGAATGGACATAAGTATTAAATAGTGTGTTATTTTTTCATCTTTGCCATTTGTATATCCTAAATCTTTTGTGTCAATGTTTGAATTTGAGAGGATATATCTATAAGTGAAACATTTGGTACTGAATTATACATGTTGTATAGATTTGGATCTTTATATGGAGGAATATTCATGTTATATGGACACATTTGATATTGGAAATTGCTTTGAGGTAAGGGACTCATTTGATATTGATGTTTTATTTGAGGTAGGGGACCCGTTTGATAATTGTGTTGATTTTGGGGAGGTGTGTTGTGATATCCATATTGAATTTGGGGGACGACATTTTGTTGTCAAGGGTTTGGTTGTTGATAATGAATGTATGATGGATGTTGAGGATTTTTTTGAAGGTTTTGTTGTGCAAGAAATTATTGTTGGGACAACAATTGGTGTTGTGCAAGAATTTATTGATAAGAAATTTTTTGTTGTCATTGTGGCGATAGAATTTTTTGTTGTTGTGAGGCAATGTATTGAGGATGTTGAGGATGTTATGAAGTTTATTGATGTTGTGGAATGATATTTTGAGAAGATTGTTTTTGATACCATGGTTGCATGACGTTTTGTTGAGGTTGTTGTTGATGAACATGTATGTCTTGTGTGTTGAGGTGTGGTAAAAGGATTGCTCCCATAGTTCGCAAAAGTCGGATTTGGTATGTTCAGATTTGGTACATTTGTATTTGGTATGTTCGTATTTGTTATATTTACATTTGGTACATTTGTATTAGTTTGGTTGGTGTATGGTGGTGGATTTTTTATATTTTTTAAGCCTAGATTGGTTGAAGTCCCTAAACCTTGAGTATTATAAAGTAGATTGTTATATTGGTTTGAAAATATTGTTTGATCCACTCCTTGTAAAGTGATAGTGGGTTGACTTGGTATATTTGTTGAAGAAGGATTAGGTAGTTTTTCAATGACATGTTGCACTAAGGGGTCACTTCCTTATGGATGATTCCTTTCTCCAAAACTTGAAAAGGTTGGTTGTTTCCTAAGTTGATTGACATCAAAATCTGCAAATAATTTAACAACTTGTTGTGTGAATCTTAACATGTATAGGTTTGGATCTAGACTTATCACAACATCTATCACTTTAACAAGAGATGGGTCTTGTTGCATCTCTAATATTTTTTCAAGAGTGAAGTCAAAGGATTTGTTAGTGTCGTCCTCTATATGGATTGTTTCAACTTCAATGAGGTTTGGTTGTGTTTTAGTTGGAAAAGGAAATTATACCCTTTAGGATTGGTTTGAGGCACTCCATATGGCATCTCACTAGTACTTGTGGTAGTGGTACTTCCATAATTTTTCTCAACTATACTTGTGCTATTGGGGGGAGTTACACTACTAGGATTCTTCTCCATTTTCTTTTGAGATCTAGTTGTGACCATAAACTTGTAGTTGTCTTAGGAGATATGGATTTTGAAATTATATGAAGATTTTTTTGTTGGGATATTTTGAGTTGCCTCAAATCGAGCTAGCAAAGACACCTTAAGCTTCTTTGGACCAATGATGAATGTTGTTTGGATGAATGGATGGAGTAAAACCTTGAACTTTTTTTTGAACAAAGTTTGTTCTGGATAAAATATCTTGTTTTAGGATGTGTTTAGGGATGATCCTTTCTTGTACTAGATAAATGAGTCCAAGATAAGGAGGAGGATAATGAGATTTAAAAACTTTGGGAGTAGACTAATGACTCCAAAACAAGTTAACTCACAATGTTTTACACTAATTCAACTAAGCAGTTGAAAGAAGATAGTGTTTCAAGTAAAGAGATAAACTAGGAGATGATTATAAAGATTTGAACCAACAATGAGCTATGCCAATTTCTAGGTTGTTTGTTTTGAATGAATTGGTTTTTCATTTGTGATGGGGTGGAATTGATCCAATGATGACAAAAGGTGTTTAGACAAATGTGAACGAAGGATAAAGATATTATATGTTGTTGTTTTGGATTATCGGGATGATTATAGGTCTATTTTGCATAGGTCTTTGTTTTGACACATACTATTGGATATCTGAGATTTTTGAAGGTTCTATTGTTCTAGATTGAAAATCAACCACGTCATTTTATAAATGTGTCAAAATCTAGTCAAACACAGTGCACTACCCTGATAAACGTGACATTATTTGCAAAAGCATTGGTTGACAAACATAGGTGACACTGTGTGACAGTCAAACACGCTATTGTAAAGTTTTGATAGAGAATTGACTTGAGACAAATGCACCAAGATGTGCAAATGCATTGAGATGCATACAAGAGGGCCATTTTGATATAAATAGAAGTGTCGATATGCAAACAAAGGCGTTGAAATGTCTATAAAAGCACCGAGATACAATAGAAGCATCAAACTATTGAAATCAAAGGCATCGATTTGTCTCAAAGATAGGTTTTTTAAAATTTGATCCTTAGTACATCTAAGGTTTTAAATTTTTTTGAATTTTGATTTGTGATTTGATTGATCTAGAAAGTGATAGAAAACAAAAAAAACAATATGTAGGACTAACTCAATTAGATGTTTGGAAGATTTTAGTCTATCTTCTTCAACAAGGCCACACTAATTGGTATCATGGGTAGATTTACAATAAAGACATGCCATAGATACACATTCTAATTTAGTGGTAGATCGAGATTATCACCTTAGAGTAGGCCTGCATAATATAATATCATCCAATGAATGGGTGACTAGAGTATGCCAAGGTCATGTACCAGCTTGAAACCTCTCACCTTGAAAGGAAAAGATCCTAACAATGAATATATGTCACCCCAACAAAGGTTAGTACATAGAAAGTAACTTCACGCATTGATCCTTTTACATTGCACCACTTTAAACTAATAGTTTACAAATGGCTCTTAAGCTTCTATATTTTACAAGTTTGCAGTAGGGGTTTGCTATGAATAGAGAGCTCATTCGGTATGCCCTAGTCGAGAGGGGTTTCCTCTCTTCTCATCACCTATACATGTCTCGGCGGATAGAGGGTCATGAGGCTTGGCTTGAAGGACATGAGCCACTCCTTGGGGTACAACTTTCTTTCTCCCCCCTTTATATATCTCATCAAGAAATGGGTTTGAGATCATAACTTGGGTGATGAGGGCCCCATGCAAGTCTCCTACTTTGAAATAAATGGAAATCGTGTTTCTTTTTGTCCCCAAGATCATTCTTAGGAGTCACGAGGGGAGAACATACGCAACACTACACATCCACTTACCAAACACGCCATAGAATTATTTTTAAGTGCACCAAGGATTCAAACATGTGGTTCAATTTTAAAAACACCAAACCAAATGTTCAAGTTGTTGGTAATTTTTAATCGTAAATTGAAGTGTGCAAATTTTTGGTGTATTTCAAGCACCAAATCAAATATGAAATTTTTATTGTTATTTTTAAATGTAGCAAGGGAAAATAAAATTTGTGTTGATCAATTTCAATGCACCAAAGGGAAAATTAAATTTGTAGGTTCATTTTATTTGCATCAATTGAAGTGTGAGATTAATTTTATGTGCACAAAGAGAAAATGAAACATAAATTAACATAAAACCGTATAACACAAATGTTAGTAATTTCTTGCATCCTTTTCCATCAACTGCCACATGTTGTAAAATGTTAACTAAGATAGATAAGATCAAAAAATAGAGAATGGTTATGGATAGGCAAATGAATAAAATCAAGTTGATCAATTTGTAAACCTTGTCAGAACAAACATGTTGATACTTGACAACCATGTCGATTTGATGGAAAGGCATCATTTTGTGCACAGTCAAACATGTCGATTTGCTACAAAGGCATCGAGATGTTACAAAAATGTTGAAAGGAAGATGTGTCAAGATACTTCAATAGTACCAATCTTTGAACCTACAAACAACAAAGAACAATAAAAAAAGTGTTGATTTAATGCAAAGGCGTCAATATTTGAGTAGACAGAGGCGTCAATTTGTTTCAAAGGCATCGATCTTTGAACAGAGGTGTTGATTTAACCTACAAACAAACAGAATAGTGAACAGTCAAATGCATTGATTTTGACAGAGGCGTCAAAATTTTACTGCAAAGGTGTGACACTATTGAAATAAAAGTGTCGCACTGTCTCTGTAACCTGCAAGGCCAATAAAACTTCACAAACAAAGGTTAAAACAAGGACGTGGGTCCCATCAAGCATTCCAAAATGTCATATGGTCAGCTTATATGATAAATTAAGAACTGAATTAAAGAAATTAGATCCTAAAACATTCAGAATCTACAAGATGATCAAATAAAAGCCATACTCAATGAAATTAATTTTCAAAAAAAATCAAATGGTTTAATCTAAGAAATTGAACATAATTCAAAGAAATTTAAACAATTAAAAGGTGCAAACCCTCAATCCCATTATGGATTGACGCATAATTATGATGTGGATTGCTTAATTGAATGTATAATCCATGTTGCAAAAGATTGATATGAGAGGTTTGATTCACAAAAGGATCTAAAATTCTCAAGGTTGGCTCAAGAATTCTAGAGAGTAAGGATGTTATGAAGATTGTGAATGATTTGTTGAAGAAGAGAGGCTTTGGTTTATAGGTTTTGGAAATTCTAATCAACAGTCTAGATTCGATCTGATGATCAATGGATGAGAGGAAATCAAGGAGGTGAGTGTGGATCAAGAAGGATCAATGGATGAGGATTCATGAGAGCCCAAAATATCCCCTATTTCATAAAAATAGGTTGGAGATATTTTGAATGGGAGGATATAATTTGAATTTGAAAAAGGAATATTCTTTGTGCAAGTTGGAGAGTTGGAGGAAAATTAACCAATTAAACAATTACGAAAATCATATAATTGTGAGGATGAGGAGAATTAATATTTTAATTGAATAATTGGGAAATATTTAATCAAGAGGGATTATTAGTGTGAAAATGATGAATTAATCAAATAAATATAATTATTCGATTAATAGGGGAATAAAGTGAATTTAACTAAATAATTACACATTATTTAATTAAATAGAATAATTAGAGGTAAAATGGGGAAAATGATGTTAATAATTGAAATCAAGACGTGTGATATAGTCAGGACATTTTTTAGGTGTCTACAAGACCAACGTTGGCACACACCTTGAGGGGTGGTGGATCTGTGGAGGGGAAGTCGATTTTAGATTTTGAGAGTTAGATGGGGGAGTGGAGGTGGATTTTGGGACATAGGGGCCTAAAATGGATTGATAAAATGATGGATGACTTAGGATAATGTATTTTGGCATATAAGAACACAAAATATATTTGAAATATGGGAGATTCTCAAATTGAGGTTGAGAGGAAATCTGAGAGGAGGAAGCTTTTGGATTAGCAAGTTTGGATGCCAATTTGGATTACACTTTGAGATGAATTTCTTCCATTAGCTTTTTGGGGATCCACATGGTTTTTTGTTTTAATTTTTTCTTGGGTATTTGTGGTATTTTAGATTTAGCTTGTTTTTGGATCAGATTTATCTTTCCTTTAGCATGCATTTTTTATGGGACATGTTGTTCTTTGGGTTTATGTGGATTTTTGACTTTGTGCATTTTATATTTGGAATCCAAATTGTTTCCAATATCAATCTTATGGGTGAATAAGAATGGATCATTTGGATAATTTTTGAATGAGTTGATGGAGGGAATATGTTGGGAGTACTTCAAGGATGTGTGCCTTTGTTGATCTAGATTATAGATTTGAGGTGATGGAGTGGGAGGCTTAGGAGTTGTTGAGATAAAGGTGATGGATGGAGTAATGTAAGGACCCAAGGTCGATGGAAGCGATGAAGGATTTATTTTTGGGACATAAGGACCAAAAATGGATGTGGATGTGGAAGGAATGGGCTTTGGGACATAAAGGCCCGAAATAGATATAAAAGATGTGTTATGGGGAGATTTAGATTTATCTGAGAGGATGTGTCATTTGGGAGGGATGCAAGAAGTTCCAAAATATTTAGTATGAGCTTGGTAGCCAAGGCCATGTGAACTTGTATTTTCCTTGATTTTGATGGGTTCCAATATGCCTTGTTCATGGAGGCCTAGCCCTTTGTCTTGATAATGCATGTTTTGACAAATCATTTTGTCAATTGGATACTATTATTTTGGAAAAAATAAGTGAGTCCATTTTTAGGGGGATAAGAGGTGGAAGGGATTATGGGTTGTTGGAGGAAACTATATTGGATAAAGTTTGAGGAACTAGAGTTGATAGGTATGGGGTTCATGAGTGTGTTAGATGGGGATGATAAGATCTTGAGGAGGATTAGGATAATGAGAAGGGTTAGGAGGGATGTTTGAAGGAGGATCATGGGATAGAGTGGAGAGGGTTATTTTATCTTGAGATGAAATGAGGTCATGGGATGAAATGGAAGGAGTTATTTGATCTTGAGATGGAAGCAAATCATGGGATGGAGTTGAGGGGATGCTTTAATCTTTATTTGGAAGGATAATATGGTATGAAGTTGATGGGATGATTTTATCTTGATTTGGAAAGATATTATGAGATGGTGTGGAGGGGACTTTTTGATCTTGATTTGGAAGGAGATTATGAGATGGTGTGGAGGGGATGTTTTGATCTTGAGATGCAAGGGGATATATGGTAGCATACTTTGGAGAAAGGCATTGGAATAGTTGGATATTCTTAGAGGAAATGAGAGAGGATGGGGTTTTTCATGGCTAGCAAGGAGTGCATGGATGGATTTTAGGAGTGGTGCACATGGATGGTACAAGGATTTTGGGTGTTTATGGATGGAGTATTTTACGTGTTTGAGGTATTGGAGGAATTTGGTGGATTTGGGAGATGGGGGGTAAGGGGATGGAGGTGGATGAGTGAGATGAAAATATTTCACAACTTTGTTAATGCATGGGGAGTTAGAAACCTTTCCAAATAGTCCTTGGAGGAACTCATGAAAGCTATGGGTTGAATTGGATTTGTAGGATTGGGGTAATGTGGATTGTAAGGATGTGGGGGATGAGAAATTGGAATAAGAAGTTGACGTTTCAATGGATTTATGGATTGAGAATGAGACTGAGAATCTTGAAAAGGAGTTAGATATGGGGATTTGGGATGTGGGTGGAGGTGGAGGTGGGATTTAAATGGGATTTTTGATAGATGGTCTATTGCCCTTGTCAAAGGAATGAGAAGGATGAGCAATAGGATATGCATTGGAATTTGATGGAGGTGGGGAGGATGAAAGTTTGGTTCCATTGCTAAGAAGGCATATAACTATGGAATTTTTATCATTATTAAAGTGGGAGGTGAGAAATTAATTGAAGATGTCATGGGTGTTGGGAGTGTAACTAATGGATTCTTGGGTTTGAAGGTTGGTAGATGGGGATAGGTTCATTTAATGAACAAGACTCTCATTATCATCATAGGGATTTTAGTGACAAAGGTTAACCTCGTCATCATCAATGTGATTAGGTTCACCCTTGATTATTATTTTGGGCCTTTTTGGGGTAGGCGATGGATACATGATATTGGATTGGATTGGGATGGATGATTTGTATGGATGAGGGATTGGATAAATGGATTTGGATTAAAATATTGGAAGATTAGTTAGATTGGGAGAAAGGTTAAACTTGATTAAACAAATGTAAATTTATTTAATTAAATGTGAGGGATAAGGATGAACTAATTAAATAAATAAATATTATTTAATTAGTTAATTTCTAGATTGGGGTAAAGTTAAGTGTGGTCGGGTATGGAAAAATTTAGTTTTCTACACTCACGCTCCAATACTTACCAACCCAAACCATGAGAAGTAATTTATCATTTACACCTTTGGAGGAGAATCAAGAACATCAGTTGTCTTGACATGGTGAAAGATGATAAACTGGAACAAACAATAGCCTTTTTAGCGAAGGGATCAAAGACCATGAGTTGAAGTATGGTTGTGTAGAAAAATAGGTCCTTGATATTGTCAAAGCACTAATAAAATTTAAACATGTTCTCTCCAACAAAAAGAACCAATTGATGGTCCCCCATGCAAGTGTTAAGGAGTTCCTCTTGAGTAGGGACATTAGTGCGAAGAGGGTTGGGTGGATTACTAATGTCATGGAATATGATGTAGACATAAAAATCACCAAGCTTGTTAGGGGTAAAGGGTTGTGTGAATTTCTAGAAGTGGGCATAGAGACTTATAACAACACCGTGTATACTCTACAAGAAGCTCAACCAGCATACCATGACACTCCAAATAGTTGGTATCATTATATGGTTATTTACTTTAAAAAAGTGACTATCCACATGGTTTAAATCAATAAAAAAGAAGGTATTTCTCCATTCCTTTTATCCTTTTTGATGGTATCTTATTCAAGAAAGACATTTATGGAGTTATATTGGGATGTATTGAGTAGGATCAAACTAATAAAGTGGTTGAATAATTTCATAATGGTATTTTAGGTCATTTTTCACCAAAGACTATTTTTTTACTATATATTAAAGTGGTGTTCAGGGAACCAAAACCCAAAATACAAAGCAAAATGATCAATCATTTATTATTTCATCAATAAAATTCATTTGAGCCAAAATTTGTCTCCACCCTTCTACGTTGCCAACCCCTATTCCTCCACTCCTCCCAGTTCCTCCACTCTTAAATCCCCATAAGGGGTAGGAAGCACCAACACTATCCTCATATTTAACATTTCACAAGTTCCTACAATCTCCTTCATCACCTAGATGTTCCCCACAACCTCATATCTCTATCTTCCCCAATGCTCCAAATCACAAACAACACCCATGGCCCATTGTAAGGCAAAGAGAGTTGTAGCCATACTCCCTTCATAGGTCTTAGACCCCAACCAATCATCACCATACCTAGGTATCACTTCATTCCCTCCCTCCAATACATGTTCACCAACTTTTTCATGAGCCATCTCGGCATCCTCCCTCACCTCCAGAAGCCAAGATAGAAACATGGATGATATATAATTGTTTACACGATACCCATAATTTGAGGACAAAAATATGTAGCCAAGGATTGTTTGGATGGCCTCTAATACCTCCATATCCATCACCATTAATATCTTTCTTAGCCTCTCCTCAAATAATTTACCTTTGAAATCCATTTCTCTTTGGCATTTAGGCGGATGGTCGACTCCAATTTCTTTTTCCATTTGGTTTCATCCTTCTCCCTTTCTTATAGCCCATCCATTGCCAAAATATCTATGATTAATTTATGTCATCTTCATTACACCCTCATCCTTGCATGTTATGGTTTGGTTTGTCATCGCATGTGAGGTGACTATGAATCTCCCCTTTCATTATTGCAATCGATGCCTTAGACAACCTATCAGCCTCCTCATTACCTTCTCGATAGACATGAGAGATTTTAAAATCTTCCAACAAATCAAGGTACTCCCAAATTCAAGGGATAATTTTTGTAAGTTTCCAATTAGGCATCACCTTTCTCCTAATCACGTTTATTATTATCGTAAAGTCCCCTTTGAGATGGAGTGTTTTGAATCCCATTTCCTTACATGGATTTACTCCTACCCATGTCGCTTGAATCTCTGCTTCATTGTTTGTTTCATCTAGTAATTTCCTTGCCACCTCTGCAAGGACTCTACCATCACGATCTCTAAGAATACATCCTACCCCAGAAGGTCCTGAGTTACCCCTCGAGGCTCCGTCAAAGTTGAATTTGACCCATACTTCATCTGGAGGTCTCCATTTAATATCAAGTCTTAGAGTAGATGGATTATCCCAACCCAACCCATAATTGGGGCACCAAAGACTATTTTTGTTAAAATCATGAGGGTTAGTTATTATTGTCCTAATTTATTTAGAGATGATCACAAGTGGGTAAGAATATGCAAATATTTTTCTTATTTCACAAGAAAACAAAGATTAGTCACTCTTCCTCTTCACCCTATTCAAAAAAATCAACTTTTTTCTAGTGGGGTTTAGACTTCATTAGCATGATAAATCTACCATCCATTGAGAGTCATAAGTGGATTTTGAGAGCTACACACTATTTTACAAGATGGCCTAAAGAAATTATTTTGAAAGATACTATCGAGGCCTCTATTCTAGACTTCCATGAGAGGATATTTATAAGGTTTGGTGTTGCATTTACTATTATTTGTGATAATGCTAATGATTTTGTAGGCAATAAAATTAATGACTAGGAAGTCAAGCATGATTTTTCCTAAAAACCTCTTCAAATTATTACCCTCAAGGAAATGGTTTGGCTGAGTCCACAAACATGAATCTCATAAGGATCATCAAAAGGATGATATAAAATGATAAAATTACTTGGCACACTAAGCTCAATGCAACCCTTTGGGATGATATAATCACACGTAAGTGAGTTGTCGATAGCTCTCCTTTCATGTTGGTTTATGGTAGAGAAGTGAAAATTCCATTGTCACTTGAGTTTCCTTCCCTTGAACTTGCATAATAGCTAGAAATATTAGAGAATGTTACAATGATAGTCAGGCTTGTTGAGTTGATGGAGTTGGACGAAGTGAGAGACAAAGAAATGCAAATGCTTGAAGCTCATCAAGTATAGGTTAAGAAGACATTTGAAAAAAGGGTGCTCAAGGAAGGAGATTTGGTGTTGAAATGGGATGAGAATAGGGCTAAAGTTGGAAGACACAAATTTTTATGTTATATGGAGCATCCCATATGTCATAACTACTTGTAAGGAAGCCAATGAATTTCAAATTTCAAGATTGAATGGAGAATTTCTTCCTATCCCAATCAATAGAATACACCACAAGCCTTGATTTTGAGGGGTTTTTAAAATCATGTATATATTAGATTAGTTTTTGTTTCTTTCAAATAATTTTTGTTTCACATTTTGATTGTATTTTCTTCCTCTAAGTGTTGTTGCACATGTTGCATTCTCATTAAGAGATTGCATATTTTAGGTAGTTTTGTGTTTATCAATGTGTTGCTTGTTGTTTGATGTAGTTTCAGTTGTTTGTTTAGGCCTAGGCTCACCTTCTAGGGTTATTTTAAGTTCTTTATGAATCCTATACCCAATGGACTACTTAAATTCATTGTATCCTAGTGTTTAATAGGCAAACACCCCTTAGAGGTTGCCAAAATGTTTACTTGTTCGAGTAGAGCACTCAAAAAATCATGTGTTTTTTAGAAGATGTTTAATTTGGGTGGTCATGTGCCAAAATTTTACTATAGTTGGGTAGAGCATCCAAAATTAGGCCTTCATCCTTTTGAATTATTTTCAAATTTGTTAAGGCAAAGAAGATAATCATTTATGGGTTTTGTCCCTTCAACCAATTCAAAGGTTAGTTCATGCAGTTCTTTTGTAAGTCAAGTTTAGTTAGAAAATCCCAAAAAAGTTAGTATATGCAGAAGGAAAGACTCTGAGTGGACTACACCTATTGAAATCTGAAAAATTAATTCACTTCATTTTTTCACACGTCTAGTTCAATGTCAAAATCTAGCAAGGTCCTTGTTCATGAAAAATTGATCCCCGTCTAAATTGCACTCAACAAAAATTTTCAAGACCAGTTCACTTAATTTTCCCTATACCCAATAGCTCATAAATTCTAATTTTAAAATTTTGGGGAAGTTCAAGACTTGCAAGAAACCAACTTCCATATGAACTTCCCCTTTTAAAAGTGGAATTTCTGGTTCAAATGGATTTCTTTGGAAAACCACTTAACTTGACCTTTTTTGCATAAATCCTTTTGCATGAATCTAACCTCCATATGAACTAAACCTTTTAGAATTTAAGTGTCTTAGTCACTTAGTATTTTTTTCACATGACCATTTATGAAGCTAATTTTAAATGTTGTGGAAGTTTGAGGTTCATTTGAACCAGATCATTGACTTATCCTTCAATGGATTTCACTTAGAAATTTCTACATGACACCATATTGATTTCATCTACAGACTTCCCTCAAAAAACTAAACCAAAGCTTTTCAAAAGCTACTATCCTAACTGGTTTAGTTTAATTTTCTTGAAATTATATCATTAATGATGTTATTTGTGGAGATTCCTAGACCAACTGAACTAAACCTTTCCAATGTTGCATTCCAAACCTATCCATTTACATTTCCCTACAAGTTTCCCCATTCCTTACATCATGCTTGTGATATTCTTACATCATCACCTCATCTATTAATTTTCCTCATCCATATTAATTGAACCTTTAAAATTTGACCTCTTATTTAGTCCAGTTGGACTTCCCTACATATCTAAGCTCGCTGCATGCTCCCATAATCCCACTTTATTGACATCATCCCATCTTGAGAAACCCCATTTCATGATAACATCATTATTATGGTATGTTGACATCACCCTATCCTTTTCTAACATTATCATTAGAGCTTTCCATTTGAATCAAACACCAAAACAAAGTTAAGTTGGTAGGTGCAATTTTGTTAGTTTTCTCCATAGACCAATTTATATGGAAACTCTTGTTGGTTCCCAAATCTGCATAACATTGAACCTTAAAGATGTGACATATCTTATGCTCAGTTTCAAAGAGATATTTGGCCAAAGAATGGAAGAATAATCTCACACTTTTCTCCCCTACACTTCAAGCTTTGCAAAACCTAGGTGGGTCTCCCTATATGGTACTGAAAATGGATATGAAATAAGGTATTATTTCAGCACCTGGCAGAGAAACTTCATACAAATAACAATGGTTTATATATTTGCAACTTCTACTTAGTAATCCAACCTACAACAAAATATTCTTATTATTTTCATTGAAAGAATTTGCATTTCTCTTTGAGCAAACACTAACCCTGAAAATAATCCAAATGCAAAAAATATGCATGGAAATATTTACAACCCAAATGCAACAATGTGCATGGAAATATTTACAACCCTTGATTGCATTACTAAAAGAAATACATTAAATATTGGAGACAAGAGACACTGAGAGCATGCATAAGCATGTATTCATTTATGTTGCAATCAAGATATACAATGCAAATACAAGAACATTTGCAAAGCATTTGCCTCTATTTCCCTACACAAACCTAAAAGCCTCCCCCTTACATCTCCTTCAAAATCCTAGAACCCTAAAAAATCAGACGAAGATTACAATATAAAGAGAATGAAGAAACTCATATTTAATCTCTACTTGACACCTACCACAACTCCAACCCTTTGATCTGCAATTAGAATATGACATTTTACACACTATTTTCCCTCCTCATTTTTCTTCATTCTTGCAACTAAAATGTTCTTTGTCACTTTGTTATTCCAAATCTTGTGAAATGTTTTTACCTGGGTGTAAAATTGGTTTTGATGTTGCAATTTCACCTGGCAAGTGAAAAATATTACCTCTTGTTAAAATCTCATATAGTAATATCAAGAAAAATGCACTTAACTTAGCACATTTTACCCATTGAATCCCACATAATGCCTTTGTTTCCTCTGTGATAAAATCTTGCATTTTGTCAAACAACTAGTTGGAAACTATTTTCTTGCTACATTTAGCTTGCAACCAATTTTTTCTTGATTGATTTTGCAACTTTTGCATCACCGTTGTTACTTGAAACAAATTCAAATTTTCCTTTATACACTTTGCAACAGAGAGAAAACATTTAAATGGTTGTCATTGCAAAAGAGCCATGCGTAGGTCATGAGAAATGATTGTTGGGTGTTTTTGATGTGAATAGAATTTTGAAAATGTGTTCAAAAACATGAAAAACATTCCCAAGGTGTGAGAAAAGGTTGCTAACTTGATTTGCAAGTGTGTAAGTCGGTTTTTGTTGCAGTTGGGCGTGTAAATCAATTTTTGAGCACTTTAGAGCAACATATCAGTGAATTTCTTCAATTTGAATGCTCCAAAACCTTCCTCAAGAATTTAAATATGGATAGAACACTTATTTGGTCCATATACAAGCTTTAGGCAGCCACAAAAAAGCCAAAAAGTGGCTAGCCCGCGCCCCTCACAAAACCTCTCCAAAACTCCAACAGACTAGCCGGAAAAGGCTTTGGGTGCAAATTTTCAACTTACATTTCATCACAAAACATATAAAAATTATTTTCAAATGCTTCCATAACATTTAAAACATTAAAAATGCCTTAAATCTTGCAAAATTTAGAAGTTGCAATGTGTAAAATTCAAATTTTCTTGCTAGAAAAATGGTGAAAATTTTGCTCACAAAAGGGAACACTTGGAGCCATAATTTTTTGTGAGAGGGCATAATCAATTATTTAAAACATTAGTTTTAAATTATATCTCGCCCAACCATCCAAAATTTGGTACCTCCTTTGTAAACGAGCCCGTTGGAGGTGTTCGCCGCAACAAAAACACCTTAAAATAATTCATCATATGGACTTCGTTTTTGATGAAAATGGAGTTGGAGATGTTTTATACCAAAATGATAAATGGGTTGCCCTTATAATTTTGAAATTTTCAACTTTCCAGAACACCAAATTTAGCTAGGTTGCAGTCAGAAAAGCATTAAATACCCCATTAAAACTCATCTTGGAAGCGCGGAATTGAACGGCTGTACTACCTAAGTACCAAAAAACATTCTACCATACATATTTGACAATAATTATACCTAACCTTTGTTTCCAACTTGAAAGTACATAGGCACTTCAAATTTGAAAATTTCGAAGGTGCCATCAACTCCCATAAAAGGTTTAGTTGTGCTTCAAGACCCTACAAGCGCACCAAAATGTCCAAAATTTGATGTTGGTGCTTTTTTAATGCCATTAATAAAAAAAATTATTCTTGCAACTATTATATTTAAGTCATTAATGACCTAAAATCCTTCTAAATATTGATTTACATAGATTTAAAGGAGAAAACAAACGCTTGACCATACTACAATTATTATTTGTACACCCAAAGTCAGATACACCATCTCTAGGTATTTTTATAGCAAATTCCTTGGTAAATTTCCTAATCTATGCTAAGCGATTAATGCAAAGGTATGGTAGGGGTATAGAGTAATGTTCTTTCATGCCCCGGTCAATTAGATCATATTTGGAAGGGACGCTTATCTATAAAACATTGATGAAGATAGTGGCTAGGGTTTCCTCTATGGCACAAATTTTGTGGTAGCTTTGGTATTCTCCTTCGATGGTATTAAGTACCAAAGAGTTCTCATTGAAAATAGGTGCATTCTTAGTTTGAAACAAAAAGATAGAAGAAATAGTTTTTTCTCTTATAACTATTTTTGACATTGTAAAACCGATTCAATTCCTTTAAATCAATAAAATTTGTTATATTTTCACCTATTCTCTCTTCACATATATTGCGTAATCCTTCAACTTAGTAATATAGTTTGTGTATGTATTATTTATCTTGCTACATTGCTTAAGTTTCTTACCTCTATATGTGAATGATTTTTCCTACGTTTGATAGATGTATGTTGTGTACTATTTGTGGATTCTCTTTTTTCCCTCTTAGTGATTACTAAACCCTAAAATTCATACACACTTGTAAGGACTGTAAAAAATTGAGGCCTATGAATTTTTTGACAATTTTAATGATTCCTTGTGTTGTTGTGAGAAAGGAAGAAACCCCACTAAGTTCTAGCGCATCACCACCCTTTTTTCTACATTCTCCTCCTCCATTTCCCATTGCAATTCATTAGAGTAGGGTTAGATTTTAGTTTAATTTGTGTTGAGTTGGATCAACATATTACGCCTAGGATTAAAAAAGAACTAACCTTCTTTAGATTTTTAATCTCAATAGAAATATCCCACACCTTGAGATCATACCCATTATATCCTTTGATTATTGAGCCCCAAGTTTAACAAGGGTTCAAATCCAACCGATAACAAACACACCATAGAGTTATTGGATGTTATTGATATTAAATGGATTGATAGATTTAAAAAATTGATGTTGATTCTTTTGTTATTGTAGCATCCAAATTTGATTTGAGGTTGGTCCCTACTCTTGATTAATCATGTTGAAGTCCTCACTTGACCAAGTATATTAGATAAATTCCATAGCTAGTAGGTGTTTTATGATATTCAACATATATATAAGTTTCTAAATTGTATGGATGAGATTTGCGACCAACTAATTGATTGGAAACCCATGGTTGATGTGGAAGATGGTAAATAAATGCTCTTTGGAAGTGAAATAATATAATTGAAAACCAAAACCATTCCTAAAGGGATGGTAGCATTAAAAATGTTTTTTGATAATGTTGATTGCTAAAAGAGAAAAATTAAACACATCAATACTTAAAATATTCAAAGTGTCAATATAGGTACTGAAGCAACCCCAAATATTATATTCATTGGAAAGAACTAGAACTTTGTTGAAAATAAAATGCTTATTGCACGTTGTTAAAAAAATTTAAGAAGGGTTTTGCTTTGTCCTATAGTAAATTAAAATCCTACAAGGAATATTTATTTTACCACACAATTCCTCTCCATATTGATACAAAACCCATCCAAATAAAATAAAGGCTCATAAATCCTACACTTTCTCCTCAAATGTAAAAAGAGTTAATGAATCTAAAATAAGGAGGTATTTTGAATGGGTTTCAAATCTTGTCTCAATTAGGAAAAGGAATGGAGAGATAAGGTTATGTATGGACTTCAAAAATTTAAAGGTAAAATCTCTCAACGATAATTACCCACTTCGAAGCATGAATCATATCCTATAAAAGGTAGCTAGATTAGGAATTATGTCAATGACGAATGGATTTTTTAAATATAATCAAGTGGTATTTAAGGATTCGGAGCAATAAAAAATATATTAATTACTCCTCTATGGACTTATGTTTATGCAAGAATTCCATTTAGACTAAATAATTTAGGTTCAAATTTTCAAAGAGAAATGGATATTGCCTTCACATACCTTATCCATGAAATCATGGTGGTATACAAAGATGATGTAACAACCTACTCCAAGAAAAGGAAATATCAATTACAAACACTTGGAGAGAATTTTCAAAAGATTCCTTGAGTATCGGATCTCCTTAAATCCCAAGAAATGTATATTTGGCATGGAAGAAGGAAAATGTCTAGGGAACAACATATCCAAGAATGGGATGATAATGTGAGAATAGATCCAAAGATAGTAAAATCCATTAATTTTATTCTAAGGCCTTTGATGAGAGACATTCATGTTCCATTTCATCCCCTATTTTAGCCATTTTCCTACATTGTAACCCATCATCATGCCCCATTTCCATATCATATCTTAACAGTTTTATTATTTTTGCTATATATGATTGAATGCAAATAAGTAATATTCAATAGAATTTTAGATAAAATAGGATAAAATAATTAAATTATATTTACCAATAACATTTATCATTTTAGATTTGATAAAATATTTTCTACAACATGTTGAAAAATTATATGGCAAGGAATAATTTGTGGACAAACAAAATCATTTTATGTTTATAATTTGTGTATTAGAAATAGTTGTCGCTACAACGAATAAAGTTGCTCTCCATTATTTGTTAGAAAAGAAGGAGAACAAAGGACTCCCAGATCAAAGGATGGATCTCCATGTTAATCGATGTTAATGGTTATCCATTAATAGTATGATTTTATTATTATAAACTGATTCAGCCACATGCTAAGAAAATATTTCAAAATTTTATCGGCCATAGGCCACATAACTACATAGACTATGTTTAGCTATGATTTTGGACCATAGAAGTTAATGGTTATCTCAAAAAAAAAAAAAATTATATAAATATATGTAATGTCACCTTAGATTTTTGTCAAGGAAATACATAAATAAACCTTTTTATAGAAATTTGTGTATGAATAAAAGAACATAGCTATAGTGTTGTAGTCGCCTCACCAACCAAGAGGAAGGGCCCAGTATTCAGAAGGTTGGTGACATTTTATTTATTTCCTATTTATATTGCATCTCTATTTAATTTTTCTATTTGTTATGCTAGAGTAATTACTTCCTATAAGATTTTTGTACAGGCATCTCTATTCATGTATGTAACCTACGTATTTTCATTTTGAGGAAATATTTTGAATACCTTTATATTGATTCTCCTGTGTGGAATTTTAGTTAAGGTTATTGATTTTATGTGTGAATTTTGGTGGGAGTTAATCTATAGTCATATGTGATAGTTGTTGGTTTATTCCTATAGCAGATTGTTGTAGTAGTTTTTATCACAGAGTTCTTGTAGCAGTTTTTAAAGTAGTGCATAAATTTTGTAGTAATTTAAATGAGTATTTTTATATTTTAATTAAATTTTATCAATACTCACCTCACTACCTATAACCCTTATGCATACAACCACTAAACCTTTCACAAGTTTACACCCCCGGATTGACACATAGACCAAACTGAATTTAGTTATTAATATTAAATCTTTCTCATTATTTACCCTTGGTTTTGGCCTATCAACCTCAAATTATCAAAGGTGTTCAATCCTTATTTAATAAAATCAACTTTATTAGGAGGTTTATCCCTAAATTTATAGTAAAAACCAAGGCCATCTCCAAAATTTAAATAAAAGGGAAAATCCTCACATGGAATCAAGACAACATATGTATTTGTGAAGATCAAGGAATCTATTAAAGAATCATCAATCTTGGTAAGTCCATATTATTCCAAACCTTTACAACTCTTCACATTTGCTTCATTATATACTAAAAATAAAAAGGATAAATATGAAGAACCTATTACATTCTTTAGTAATTATTACAAGGTGTTGAATTAAAATATTCAATCATAAAAACATGCCTACACCCTTGTCAAATCTATCAAAAACCATAGTTCATTTCTAATAGGTACAAATACTATGGTATATGTGTCACATATAACTATAATACACATATTTACTTAGAAAGAGATCTCATATAGAAGATGCATATAGATCCATATAATGTGGAGGTGTAAGTTACGAATTTGGTTAGAGGTCAAGCATTGGCTAGGTTGATAGTGTATGCAAATTTGGAAGCAACTAAAGTTAATGAGATAAATTTGAGTTTTTCCTCCAACTCTTGTCACTTGAAATATAATCCATGGTATAAGGATCTTATATTTTACCAAGAGAATATGAAAGGTCCCTTAGAATGAATGATAATACAAAAATAACACTCAAGTTGCAATCACAATGGTAAATGTTGATACATGACAATTTAATGTTGAGAGATCACAATGTGATATTGCTCAAATGCTTGGATTAGGAATAATCTATTAGATTGATAAATTAATTTCATTGAGAATTTTATGGAGGAAATTCCAAGGCCAAGAATACTACACACAAGATCCTTAGACCAAGATATTGGTGTCCTATATATTCAAGGATGTGGCTAATAAAATGAGAAAATATGATGATTGCAATCGATTTATAGGCAAGTTCAAGTACATAGGTTCTCTCCCTCTTACATTTATAATGGTAGAGGATCCATTTAAATAATGGGGTATTGAATTCATAGGAGAAATCTAATAAATATCTAGCAATAGATACAAATGAATTCTTGTAGCCACTAAAGTTACTTCACTAATTGGGTAGAGGCAATTTGAATTCATAATATAACATCTAAGGTGGTAAGTGAGTTCTTGCTAAACAATAAAATCATCAAGTTTGGTATTTCCTAAAAGAATCATTGTTGATAAGTATATGTGTTTCAAATATCATGGTATATTAAGCTTATGTGCTAATATAAAATCGATATAATTTACTCAACCCCACATCATCCCCAAGGCAATGTGAGTTTAATCCAATAATAAAATCCTCATGAAGATGATCAGAAGAACCTTATATATGAATAAGAAATGATGGGATGATAAGTTAAAGTATGCACTATGCTTTGATAGAGTAACTTAAAAAATAGCTATTGGAAAAATATCATTTAAATTATTGTATGGATTAGATGCAAATATCTCAATAAATTTGGATCTACCAATGTACAAGTTGCTAGATGATGTTGAAGGAGAAGTAAATGTTGCAATCTCTCAAATAATACTGGAGTTGAATGAGTTAGATAAAATTAGAATGATTGCACATGATAATTTCTTGTCACATAAGCAAACAAAAAAATATCTATTTGAAAAGAGAGAACTTCAAATAAATTTCCATGTTGGTGATTTACTCATGTGGAATGCTAGAGTTGAGGATAAAGGAAAACAAGAAAATTTTGATCTATTATGGCTTGGGCCATATGAAGTTGAAGATGAGTTTGGTCACAATGTACAATGGAGCTTCCAATCCATGGCCAACACCTTAAGAATTACTTCTCATAAGTAATGATGTTCTACTTTGTATATAGTGTGTTTTGTTTGTGTATTGTCTTTCTACAATTATGACCCAGGTTGTCATGAAGAAGTGTAATTATCCTAATCCCCTCTTTATGTTCCTTTTCTAGATTATCTTAGAGATATAATTTCTTATGTCTCTGGGATGTCAGCCACTTGGATATCTATGTAGGTTTGGATCCTTCGATCTTATCCAACCTGTACATGCATGCTCTTTAGTTCTCCTACAACATTAACCTCGGTTTTGTCCAACTGAATCAATTTCTTATTGGTCAAGATAGGATTCAATCCTAACTTCTTACATATTGAAAAGGGCATAACATTACCCGATGCTCGAGAATCCAATAAACAATTATGCAAATTCTTTTCAAAAATCTTTAAACTTAAAAGAAAAGGTGGGGTACTGGTCTTACCTTTATAGATGGTTGCATTTATCTCCTTTGTTGGAGTCACTTTAACTTTTCCCTTTAAGCGGTCTGCCTCCTCCAAGGCTTTCAATACCACTTTGCATTGAGCTGGGCACCACTTCATGATGTCAAAGAATGATAATGACATCTTCTGTCTCTGTAGTTCTGCAATAAAATCAAATTATGAAACATTGCTCACTTGATATTTAGGAAAAGGAGGCAGATTGCCTCTATTCTAAGGATCAGGAGGTCCCTTTGGTGGCGGGGGATTATTATTTGCATTTTGGTTCAATGGGACCATGTTGTTTTGGGGTGCAGATGTAGTAAATGGGCCCTTATTTTGATTTCTCGTAAAGTGACCACCTTTGGAATGAAAGGCTTCAACATCAAACACATCCTCTTCTTGCTCATTATCTCCTTGCATGGGGAATTGGTATGTCTCCTCAATAGTCTCAAAATTCATAGTCGTATTGAGTGGCCCATTATCCTTATTAGAATTTCCTGCTAGAGGATGGGAATCAGCTTGTGCAATCTTTACCATTTTCTCCATTTCTAAGCAATTAACCTCAAAATGTACTGCAATATCGTGTAGCCTGCACCAATTAGTCATGAAATTAAGGTTAGCCACATTAGCAGTACGTGATCTCTCCTCACTTGACTGATAATTATGGGAAACTCCCCCATTTTTAGGTCCATTATTCCACCGCCTATTGTTGTTGTTGGACCTCTGGTTATATCCTCTATTCTAATTTTGGTAATTTTGATTAGAGGAGTTCTGATTCAAGAAGTTTTGATTGGTGTTCTGGTTCACATTCTGATTGGAGTAATTCCCCTGGTTGTTGTAACCTCCCTGGTTCTGATAATTTAGGTTTTGGTTGTGGGGAGGGTTTTTCCTAAGTTGTGCCATATCATTAGACATTTGAGATAGAGTCTTTTTAAGAGTTTCTAGCTCATTGGTCAGTTGAACATTTTTTTCATTTTGCACATTCTACACTATGGATGGGGAATGAACATGCATTGATCCTCCTGCCTGTTGTTGTTGACTTTGAGCTTGTTGGGAAGAATCTTGCATGCAATTGTCGAAAAAAGGCATGGTAGGTGGGGCTTGTAATTCAGACACAAGTTTGTATTGGGAATAAGACATCCCTAGGATAGTGTTGTACAATGGTGGGTTAGGCATATGATAACTCATGGGAGGAAGAGTTGCTCCTAAACCTCCTGATTGTAGACTTATCTGTTGTTGCAATTTGATAGCTAGATGATATACCTTAGACAAAGAGTCAATCTCATTGGGAAGATAAGTCCTCTGCAAGAATAGGCCAATCAAGGAATCGACGGCTCTTAAATATGCCTGAATGGCAATATTCTTAGCTACTAAGTAAGGATCTTGCAACCTACGAAACATCGTTTGGAATCTAGTGTTAAATAAAGGTAGTGGCTCATGATGTTCCTTTCTTATGGTGGAAAACTAGTGATACAAGATGGCAAGGTCTACGTAGACCCTGAATTGATTAATGAATGCATTTTCTAAATCTGTCCAGCCTAGAATAGATCATCGGGGCAGATTTAAGTACCAGTTAAATGCCATGTCCCCTAAACAATAAGGAAACAATCTACATACCATGACCTAATGAGCAACCTGAGCATGGGTACAAGAATCTTTAAATGCTTGCATATGCTCCTCAGCACTTCTTGATTTGCCATGAATGTACTTGGGATAAAAAAATTTATGGGTTCTTCGGTAGATCATGGATTCCCCCTAGAATAGTCCCTAATGGAGAGGGATTATTCACAAAGTAAGCCATGGGTAGGATTGGTTGAGCAAGCGGTGGTGATATAGGCCGAATTGGTGGCGAAGCAAGTGGTGGTGATGTAGGTTGAACTGGTGGTGGTGTACGTGGATTTGGTTGAAATCCAGGTGGAGTAAGCAGTGGTGGCAATGTAGGTATCACTATTCTACAAGCATGGCGTATAGGTCTAATCAGGTTTTGGAGTTCTTCTAATGGTTCAAGATTAGTAGAGGATCTGAGAATCCTCTCGTATTTCTCCGGTGAGAATGACACAATGCAATCCAGCTTGTTCCTTCAGGCCCTCCTTCTAGCGCCAGATCTGTTGATGGTGAAAATGACACAAACAACGTTAAACAAAATATCTCTACTCTATTTCTCCTGAAAAAAAGACAACATATAGTAGCCTGACTCCCAAGGTCTTGGTAGTTGGTTCTCAACTATCTGGTGTCACTCAAGTGGTCCATTTAACTGTAATATTCAAGGGGCCTTTGCTGGTAATAAGGAATGCAAGCAATAACTAATTCATCAAACTGTTCTTTAATGAAAAGGGGGTTTTAAATAAAAGAAAAAGATAGATCAGGGCGTACATTAGTGAAACATGAATAAAACTTATCTAATATTCAGACATATATTTTCAACAATGAATGTTCTTTCAACAGATCAAGAAAACCACAATATAATGCAATTTACAGAACAATCCATACCATTTCATGCATCTATGGTGCTTAATTCAACCATCACAATCACATATCATAATACTCAAAAGATTCCAAAAGTGCAAACTTCTCATTCGTTGCAAAAATCCTAGATCAACAGACTTTCAATAATTCAATCCATAGATAATTTAATGAAATAATCTTTAAATCTAGTTTCTTCTAATGATTTTCATCACATAAGAAACACTTATGCTTCAGCACAATCACTGGCATACAGATGACTATAATTCATTAAAATTATCCAATAAACTCAATTCCAACACCATATTGCGTAAAAACCTGTATTTTGTATTCAACTGTAACTAAAAAAATAACCAGGTGTCTATTCAAAGCTATAAAAATTCCTATCTTCTACTATCAGGTGGCCAATTATATTCTCATTAGCCGACCCTTACAATATGGTATCCTATGGGTATATATAGATGTACAAAAATATGAAGTTCTCCCTATCTAAAGTCGAGATCCACCTTTTTAGGAACTTAATTTTTCTTGCAAACTCAAATCAATTGATCTCTAGTTCCCACATTGATCACCTAGTAAACTGGAGAGAAGAAGAGAGAAGAGAAAAGAAAGCCATGCGCTCATAAGACTGTCAGTCATGCATGTAGATTTTTCAATGAAGTATACTCATCGTAACTAGAGAAGACTTGTTGAAGCATATCCAAATCTAGCCCATCAATCCAACTATCTTTGAACTTGATCCTCCTCAATTCAGCAATAGCAAACTCTTTCATGTCTTTTAACTTTGTCAACTCCCTTCTAGCAGCCCTTAACTCTTCTTTAATATCCATCAACCGATCCAACAACAGATCCTCTCCATCATCTCCCTTTTACACAACCTCTTTAAGTCTATCATCCTATTTCTCTTTTAATTGACTTAAAGGCAGGCCTTCCTTTACCGGTATATCGACATTTACTATAATAGCAATAACCGCTTCTAACTCATCTAGTTGTTCATTTAGATCCTTGCTAGAATATTGAACTTCATTCTTATGTTTGTACAAAAAGTCAGATCTAAACCAGATTATGCTAGAGGTCTTTTCCAAGAAATTTGTGTTGTCCTCTTCAAGGATTGACTGCTCTAGAAGAGTGGATTTTGGCAATTTATTGATCTCTTTCAACTTCTAGATATACCCTCAATACTCGTCCTTTTCTCCCAATTCTTTAGCATGCTGATTCATCTCTTCTATTAACTCCAATGTCATCTTGTGAATCTCAAAACTGCTGCCCAACACCTCACCTATCTCCTGATTAAGCCTGTTGGTCCATCTATCCATCATCTCAGCCTTACTCCTTATCTGCACCAAATCATCCACCTCTCTCTTGCTAAGCAAAACTAGTGTCTCAATGGTAGCAATTTTCTATGACCTCGGAGCAGAAACATTCTTCAAGAAGGTGTGCAATTGATCCAATTGAGCCTTAAGCTTATCCTTTCTCTATTTATCCTTCATCATTCTTGATTTGGTAGATGATGCTAGCACATCAATCAATTCATTTGCTGATTTCTTGTGGGTCTTCCCAAATTGACCGTGCCCAACTGGTAATCAGTTAGCTAAATATCTCCCACATCCTTGTCCACCACTAGTATTGCACATTCAACAACAATTTCTCCTCCTTCAATAAGTCTAGTGGAATGCAAAATTTTAGCCTTCTTCTTGGGTCTTTATTTTTCAATCTCTTTCATCATATCATCCCAATTAAGAGGTTGTGAGGGTGTTACTGGTCTCTTCTGAAGATCAAGTTTTAACCAAGTGGGAGCACTTGGAGTAGTGGTCATTACAGTTGAAGAAGAAGCAGTAGTTTTAGAGGGCTATAGCATATTAACCTTAGGTTGAGAATCAACCTCTTGTACATTCTTTTTTTCTTGCTCTACATTTTCTTGTGCAATCTTTTTATCTTCTTCCTTGTCCTTCTGCTCTTGCACCCTCTTGTCTTCTTGTTCCTTCTTTAGTTTTTCCTCTCCTAATCTTTTCTCTTCAAGTAACTTGTTCCTCTCTTCTTCAAACACTTTAAGTCTGTCTGAGGCTTCTTTTTCCTTTTGCAGCTGCTTGGCCAGCTCCTCAGCATCTTTCTCTTTTTGTATACGTTCTGCCTCCTCCCTTTTCTTGTAGGATTCTTCAACTACTTTCCATTTATCCTCAAGGGCTTCTCTTTCTCTCTGCTGCCTAGCCTTTTCCTCTTCAAGCTCATGGATTTTTTGCACCATTTCAAGCTTGTCATTTTCTTCTTTAGTTTTGAGCTCCTGCTCCTTTTTCCTTTTTGTTTTTGCACTTCATCAGCTCTTCGCTTGGCCTCCATTTGTTGTTGTTGAAGTAAGGCATCTGCTTGTGCCTTAGCATCTATTGCCTTTTGCTTCACTATTGCCTCTACATGTGCTTGAGCATCTGAAGGTTTCTTTTCTTCCTCAAACAGTGCCCTTTCATCCTCCTCAGTTAGGACATGTTCAGTTTCCTCCTCTAGAGGCATCTTTTCATGTGCATCCTTCTCTGACAAGGTTTCATCAGAGTCCATTTGAACATCATGGACCTCAACCTCTACTCCTTTTCCCTTTAATGCTTCAGCTATACCATGAAGAGTTCCCTTAGGCATTTCTCCACCTGGTTGCTCTATAAGAGGGACTTGAGCAAATGACTCACCTATTGTTAGTGTTGAAGCCACATGTCTTGTTTGGGAATCCTCCTCTTATACTCCAGGTAAATCATGAGTAGGGGCTTCAAGCTCGATTTCTTCAATATCAGGAGGGAAGAATTCCAAAGGCTCCTTGGGAGGAAATTTCCTCTTGATTCTCTTATATCCTTTCCCTTTCTTAGGAGTTGGACCCCAGGAGTTTTGGCTCTTAGAACAACCCAGTGGATACTCCTATCCAAGACTGGTCTCCCTATTTGTTTGATGTCGATGGTCTCCTCACCATCCCAATCTACCAGATCCAAACTTTTGGTACCTATGTTTAATGCTTCATAAGATGGATCCAACACTACTCCATCATCTACTAATGTATCAGGAATATCAACTTTGACCCCAAACTCCACCATGAGTGAAACAGGCAACCTCTCATAATTCCTCTTCCTAACATCATATTCATCCTGAAGATCACACCAGAAGTCAACTAGCAGGTTGAAATGTTTGTCAAAGACCAAAGCCAGCAAAGCATTCATCTTCTTCTTTGGACCAAAGTACTTTCGGGCAATATACAAGCCCAACTTTAAGTGTACCAATTCACTACAAACCACTTTAGCTCCCACAAGGTGTAGGCAGCTGTATTCACCCAACTGCATGGGGAACTTGTGACAACCTGGTTTGTGTTTTATCCCAAATTGGGCATTGACCCCCAGAGCTTGGTAAACAAACTCCATCAGAACCATCTTATTGCTGCAGCATCTTGGAAGTAAGTGGGGATGACCCTCAAATCCTGCCAACCTAAAATAAGTAAACTTGGGGTATTGGATATACCAACACCCCCATTCTATGCTAAAGGTCATGGCCTCCTGGCTCAATATGTACCCTGCATCTCCACTAAGCTAGTTAATGACTACATATAAGAATGCATCATTAACTCTTCTAAATTATGTTTCAGAAACTTGTAGGGATAGTTGGTCATAATGATCCCATACTCTCTTTTTTCCATCAGCCTCTCCTAATATTCCCACTTTGTTCAGCCTTGGAAAGATGCCTCCTTTGGCTGCTGCATAGACAACATAAGAAGTCATGAAAATGCTCTTGGTTTCCCTTATTCTCGTTAGCTGATCATGAATGGTATTCGAGACAATCATAGGCTAATCAAACCGTTGCTTTCCATTAAAGATTGTTTGAATGAAAGGAAAAATCCATTCCTTAAAATGAAATGCATCCCTCTTCCCAAAGACTCTAGACAACATCATTATTAGGTCCGCTACCTCTTTGTAAAATTTTGCACTCTTTGGTTGATCTGAGAGTTTTTCCAAGGACTTCTTCTCCGCTCTTAACCACTTTTTGTTCAAGTGAGCCTTCTTGGCCTCCTTGTGTTTGCTATATATTTCCAAAGCATTTTCCTCATTCAACTATGCCAGCTTCTTTGGATTAGGGACACTGAACATGTGTTGAAACATTTGAGGAGTTAGGTCTATGATCACATTGTCCTGTGAATCCATACATTGTCTAGTGGCCGGATTGTAAGCTCCTATTGCTTTCATGATCAATTATGGGCATTGGATGGATAGAGGAAATACAGTGATGTGAGCCAAACCAGACTCAACTATTCTTCCAATTCTCCCTGTTACATCCTCAGTGAATGTTTATGAGTATAACTCCTCAAAATTGAATGGGCCTAGATTGGTGTCGGTTACATCAACCCAACCAGATTCCACTTTGCTGACGGTGACGACAGGACCCCTATGGTTATACCTCAAGGTATAAGGCAACTGCTCCGACTTAATCTTCTTAGGCTTAGTTGATGCCTTAGAATTTTTTGCAAGTTTATTCCTTTGGGAAGCTTCTCCTGATACTCTTGATATTCTTTAGCTTCCTGCAATATAACCTCAAATTAGATCCTTGAACAACTATAACAAAATATGCTTTAAAATTTTGCCCTTCATATATATACCAGAGGCGGAACCAGGCAGAAAACACTCTAAATAGTCTCTTTTAAAACACTGTCGAGATCGGAGCATAAACAATTATTGAGATTATAGTAATAACACACGGGACTGAGGTTGAAATTGGAATGGTAACCGGAATCGGAATCGGAACGAAAACTAATTCGATTCCATGAAGATTTTCTAATTTCATATTCAGTTTCGGTTCCACTTCTGTCTGGGCTACCAATATTTTGAGAGCCTGCTTCTTATTGTAAGTGGAGTCGGAGATGGGATGGAAATGGAATCGATACTTTCTACAAAACATGATTCAAAATCTAAATTGATTTCGATCTCGCTTCTGCTAAAAATAACCATGACATCATAAGATATTTTAACCGGATGATAAATGACATCATGATTTTTAAGGACTAGGTCATACCAAAACGAAAGGGGCTAGAAAATAACCTATACAAGACCATCCCCATATGACCGAGAGGTAACCGTACTAATTAGGGCACCAAATTTAAAACAAGAACACGTCAAAACCCCAAATCATAAACCCTCAATTTCAAATAATTAGGGCACGAATTTAACCCCATCCAAACTAATCAGATTCAAAATGCAACAGGATTCCTAAGTAAAACCATTATTTATCAAACCCTACAAATGTAAAAATAGAATAGCAACTAATCTATGCATTTAAAAACTAGGGCATCATGATACGGTCACAATTAAAACGTGAAAACGACTGTGAGTAAAAACAAACAAATGAGAAACAAAAAATAGAAAAGCAAAAATGAAAACAAGAAAATTGAACAAAAAGAGAAAGAAAACGAATCACATGAACTCAAAATAGAACTAAGAATCACAAACTCACACAAAACCAGTGATCGAACAAAAACAAAAAAATGCGAAACAAAATGAAAGAGGAGAATAAAAAACCCTACCTCAAACGCAAATAAATAGGTTAGTCCCTTGAATTAATCTGCACATGATTATCTCCCTTTCAATCGAATCACGCGTCCAAACACTCCACTGCAACTCTAGTTCACTCTTTGATCTTTTAAACAATGATGATAACTACCAGTTAATCCCTAATTAAGGTAAAAACTCGCAGTTTCACATGTGTAGAGCTCCTATAATTAATGCCATAAATGTGGCAGAGCGGAGTCGGAACTGCAGAGGGAACTGGCACATTACTATTGTGTGACTTCAGTAAAGTCAACAATCAAAAATGGCGGGAGCGGAATTACAGTGAAAAATGATTTAGAAACTTATCCAATTTTCCAAATCGGTTCCCGTTCCGAGTCTGTTTCCGCCAAAAAAGAAGAAAGCGAAACAAATAACAAAAACAAAAACACAAAGACCGAAACGAGAAAACTTAACAAAAAACCTAAGTTTAAAACGAAAGACCAAAAAGTGAAGGCGGAGGTGGAACTGGAATTGATTTTGAAACTTTGAATAAATCCAAACTTAACTTCCACTCTGGCTCCGGCTTCGATAAAGACAAACCAAAAAGGAAAACAAAAGACTATCAAGACGAGGATCAGAATCGATCTTTGAAAGAAGTTTCAAAACCCGATTACGTTTCGGCTCCGGTTTCGACAAAATAAACAAAAGAAAAACAAAGTGTTGGAAAAGAAAGACTCCAAACTTTGCTTGAAAAACAACCAAGGATAAAAACATAAAGGGGGACCCATTTTGACCAAGTCAAAAGATGGGGTGGTTATGCAAGGCATAACAAATGGTCACTCGACTGGGAAAATGGTTTGCCCATTTTCAAGACACCTAAGAAAATTCAATCACCCTAAAACTACTTGGCTTATGAAACATGTTAACTTGAGTAAGATCGGATATATATAAGATAAGGTTGAGCTAGAATCTTAGATGTATGTGCTTATGATTTATTTCTGAATCTGAGTGTGTGCGTATATTGTGCATCATCCTTTATAGATACTTTCTCTGCTCCTGAACAACTATACCTAAGATTCAAGCTACATAGGTTGAGTCCTTTAACTATCATGCAATAAAATCCTGGGTATTCCTTCGCTGCCAGACAGGCGTCCATAGCCCCAACGGAGATACCTCTAGTTCTCTCAAAGCATTGCTCTACTACCAGCCAGGCGTCCATAGCCTCAATAGAGATACTTGATTACCAATTTGATATTGATCTTGCCTTTTTTTCTTTCCTTTTCATTTTTTTTTCAAGCTTCACTTGTGGAAATCTTTTATGCACCTTCCTCAATACTCAAATACAATGGATCTGAAATGTAGGTTGAGAACTACAATGGATTTCATGATAGTCTCGGAATCGGATTTTTCACTTGAATCAAAGGTAGAGCCACTCTAAAACAGATAGGTATTTATTTAGGCAGATGTTTTTCTAATTTGGTGATAGATTTATTTTTTTGACCATAATTCATGAGATATTCACAATGTATCTTCTATCCCCCAAATAACTTTTCAAACCAACATTAGAATGATCATAAGACATAAGTTTCAGAATGAAAACCTTTTCAAATGATGATGATGAAAATACCTAAACCAAATTCTCTCCTAGTACCAGTAGCATACTTTGAATAACAACCCCTTGTCTTGAGATGGACAAAAAATGAAGATCCCCAATGAAACAAAACAAAACAAAGAAAAGAAAAGAACAAGCAAAATAAACAAAACAAACAAAAATAAATAAAAAACAAAAACAAACAAAAACTTAATTACATATCATACAGTATAATACATTCCTCTTTAAAAACATCAAACCTTTCATGAACCAAAATAGTGCTTGAGAAACTGACCATTAACTGGTAATGGAACAGGTTCTCCTGTTAAGGTACTTAAATGAAAAGTATTCTCGCCTAGTATCTCAACCACTTGATACAGACCTAACCAGAGTCTATCAAACTTCTGGTGACCTCCCTTCTTTTCTCTAGCTTTATCCCATAGTAATACAAGATCTGATATCCTAAAGGCTTTTATCTTGGCTCTTTTGTCAAACCAGTGTTTGACAATAGCCTGATGCTTAGAGAATTGTTGCAAAGAAGCATCTCTTTTCTCTTCCATGCTAAGCCAATTAAGTAATCTAACTTCGATCCTATCATCCTTGGTATAAAATTCCTACATAAACTTAAGAACAGGTATTTGTAAATGGATCGGGAAGATTGGGTCTTGGCCATAGACTAACTTAAAAGGCGAATTTCCTAGAGTTGCTTTGATTCGGGTTTGATCTGCCCATAAGGTAAATCTCAATTGGGTGTGTCAGTCCCTAGGATTGTTCTCTAACAACTTTCTTATTACTTCCAACAAGTTTTTATTAGTGGACTCAGCCACTCCATTTCCCTGAGGGTAGTAATTGGACGAATACTTCAAAATAATTCTATGTTCATATGCCCATTGAATGAATTTAGCAAAAGAAAAAGCAGGGCCATTATCACATACCAGAGCAAATGGAACTCCAAACCTGGTTGTGATGTTCTCAGTCAAAAATTTGATGACCACCTCTGTCGTGCTATTTTTGAAAGGTTGGGCCTCAGTCCAGTGTGTACAATATTTAGTTGCAGTCAAAATGAATTTATGACCTGTAGAAGAATTGGGATTAATAACACCTACAAAATCCAGGGCCCATTGAGAAAATGGCCTTAACTCATACACTGGTTGCAAAGACATTGCAGGATTTCTTTCCCTGGGTGCAGAAGTTTGGCATACATGACACATTCTAACATGTTGGTGTGCATCCTGACAATAATAGCCTGATCTAAGAATCTGATGAGCCAAAGCATCCGTAGATCCATGTCTTGTTCCATGCCTTCCATGGAACTCAGAAATGGCATGCTTGGCCTCTTGTTGATCTAAACAACGCAAGTAAATCCCTTGAAAATTATTTATGTAGATGGATCCCCCTTTAAGCATGTAGTGAGCACTCTTCATCCTCAATGATCTCCTCTGAGTAGCATTCATTCCTTTTGGACATCTGTTATTAAGGAGAAAGAAAATCAAGTCTGTGTACCAGGGATCCTTAGTAAATGACTAGACAGTATACTACCGATAATTGATGTTTTTGTCCACATCTGCCATTGCTTTTGATAAACCTTGCCCTTGAACGAGTTTCATCGGGTGAATTGTTATGCCTTGCATAACCACCCCATCTTTTGCCTTGATCAAAAGGGATCCCCCTTTTTTGTTTTTTGTACTTAGTTGTTTTTGAAACAAAGTTTGGAGTCTAGTTTTGCCAATACTTTTTTTTTCTTTTGGTTTCTCTGTCGGAATCGGAACCAGAGCTAAATCAGGTTCTGAAAGTTCTTTTGAGGCTTGTTTTCGGTTCTATTCCAATAGTCTTTTCTTTGCCTTTTTTTTTGGTCTTTAGAAGAAGCGGAGCCGGAGTGGGAATTGGGATGGTTGTTATCAAAATTTGCAAAATCACAATCTATTCCGATCCCGACTCCGCTACCTTTTAATTTTTGCTTTGTCTCAGTTTTTGTGTTTTATTAGGTTGGTCTTTTATTTAACTTTTTGTTTTTGATTTTGTTTTATTTTTAGTTTTCAGATGCGGAGCCGGAATGGGAATAAGGTTTGGAAATTTAATAAATTTAAGATCCCGATTCCATTTTAGTTCCGCTCCCGCCCTTTTTGTCGTTGACTTTTTGACTGAAGCACACTGCAAACCAGTGTTTGTTCTCTTAGAGTTTCGACTCTGCCTTTACTGCGTTTTAATGCATTAATGGTGGTTGTCGATGTAGGTAGAAATTCACATATTTTCCTTTATTAAGGGTTAAAGCCGATCATTATTGTTATTATTACAAGTCTAAGAGCACGAAGAGCAATAGCAGAGTTCGTTTGAGAAAATTGATCGAGATAGAGAAGGGATATTGTGTGCGAATCAATTCAGAAAGTTAGCTTGGGTTTGTTTGCGTTTGAGGTAGGTCTTTTATCTTTGTTGTTCGTTGTTTATTTGCAGTTGTGTTCGTTGTGTTTTGCTTTATATCTGCTCGCGTGTTCAATCATTGTGTTTTAAAACAAATCTATGATCATCGATGTGATTGAGTGAGCAGGTTCTTGTTTTGTCTTGTTTGTTTTGCTTTAAATCTTTGTTTTCTTGTTTTATCGTGTCGTTGCTTTCTATTTTAGGGCATTGTCGCTTTCACATCTTAATCGTGATTGTGTCGTGTTGTTTTTGGTTTGCAGTAGATTAGATTAGATTAAAGGTTTTTAATGGCGTTTGTTAGATTAAGAATCTACAGTGAGGTAGATTAGAGATTTTACAATGAGTTAGGGTAGATTAGATTTATTGTTTAAATTAGGGTTTCGTCGTTTGGTAGAATGGCAGGGTTTTAAACCCGTGCCCTAGTTTTTGTCAGGTTTGTTAGATTAGGGTTTTGTTGGTCTCTGCAATTACTTTAAATGATTAAAAAATAATAATATCCTAAAGTGCCATTGATTCCCCATGGTCATATGAGTATGGTATTTTTAAAGCTTCTTTTCCATTGTATAGCGACCTAGGTTTTAATCATGAAATTGTGTGGAAAATGAATAAAGTATTTGACATCATGATTAGCCTAGGCGGAGGTGGGATTGGAATAGATTATGGACCTAAGAGTTTTGTTTTTACAAAAATCATCAATTCTATTTCTATCCCATTTCGATTCCGAGTTTTAAAAGGTTTCCTTGAAGTATGTGATAACTGACGGAGGCGGGATCAGAACTGATCTTGAACTTAAGAATTTTTTTTGCGAAGGTTATCAATTCCGTTTTCATCCCGTGTTCGGCTCCGCGTATAATGTGAAAGTATTTCTGCAAAGTAACAATGACCAAATCGGAGGCGAAGGCGGAATGGAAATAGAATGTGAAAAAAATGAAAATTCAAAGAAAACCAAATCACTTTTTCATTTCGATCCCGGTTCCGATAACCTCCCCGACTCCGACTCCGAGCCCGTTTGTTATTAGGTGAAGTTCCTATATCGGTTTTTGCTCCGAGTCCGCTAGTTTTGTAAAAGAGATTGTTTTGAGCTTTTGTCTGGTTCCGACTCTGGTATATGTGTAACAAGTATGTTTTTAAAGCATGTTTTATGATGATATCTAAAGATCTAATTAGAGGTTTGCATGTAGGAGAAAGATGATGGAGGAGACATGGTGATAGATTGGCTTGTAGAAATCAAAGAAGAAATAAAAGTTGTAGGGAGAGAATTGATCAAGGTAAAAGGTATGAAAGAGTTTGCTGCAGTTGATTTGGATCGCATCAAATTTGAAGATGACTAGATTGATGGGCCAAATATGGATATGCTACAACAAGTCTTCACCAGTTATGATGAGTTCATGGTGGATCTGGCTTCACATGCATAAAATCTTGCATGCATGATGTTATTCTTCTTTGCATGTTGCATGCATGCAGCACTGACAGTCTTAAGGGCGCATGACTTCTTTTCTTCTATTTCTATCTTCTATCTTTAGATTAAACTAAATGCATAATGTAAGAACTCAAGATCAAAGTTGATCTGAGTTTCTAAGAAAGTTGATTGTTCCTAAAAAGGTGGAAAGCCTAAGATAGAAGTGAAGTTCAAACTTCTTTTGTATATCTATAAATACCAGATGGGTATCACATTGTAAGGGTTGGCTAATTGAGAATTGGATTGGCTTACCTAGTGCTAAGAGATAGAATTTTATAGAGTTTTGCAGAGATACATTTGTACTAGATCATTTTACAGTTAATAGAATTGCAGGTTTACGAAATATGGAGTTTGCATTGAATTGTGTTGTTTGATAAGGTTAATGAGTTATAATCCACCTGAATGCCAGTGATTGTGCTGAAGCATGATAGTTTCTTATGTGATGAAAGTCATTAGAAGAAACTAGGTTTAAAGATTATCTTGTTAAATTGTCATTGAATTAAAGTTATTGAAGTTTGTTGATCTATAGTTTTGATGATGAATGAATGTGTGTTGTTTTGAAATCTTGGAAATACTTGTGATATGCGAATAGTGGAATTGAATTAAGCACCTAAGATGTATACGATGGTACAGTCATACTATGGGTTGTGTCATGCTATGGTTTTTCTGATCGGTTAAGAAAACATTCATTGTTAAAAGTATATGTCTGGATATTAGGTAAATTTAATTCATACTTACTGATTTACCCCTTGGATCTATCTTTTTCTTTTATTTAAAACCCATTGATTTGTAGGAACTATTTTGATAAAGAGAGTCATAGCTTGAATCCTTTGTTACCAGCACAAGCCCCTTGAATATTATAGTTGCATGAACCAATTGAGTGACATCAGACAGTTGAGAACCAACTACCAGGACCTTGGGAGTTAGGCTACTACATGTTGTCTTTCTCTTTCAGGAGAAATAGAGTAGAAATATTTTATTTTAATGTTGTTTGTGTCATTTTGACCATCAACATGAATCTCTAAGTCAAATTCTTGTAGAATTGCCATCCACTTTCCTCTTCACTCTCCCAATTCACTTTGCATTAGGAGAGACTTCATGGCTGGATCTGGAACTATGGCCATTACCTGACTTCGAAGAATGTAATGCCTAAACTTCTTTACTGCTCATACCAATGCGAAGGCTTATTTCTCCAGTGGTGAGTATCTCACCTCTGCATTCTTAAATGGAGAGATCATGAAGGAAATAGGTCTTTCCTCTCCCTCTTCTCTTCATTGTGTTAAAACAGTTGCACATGAATGGTCAGATGCGAAAGAATAGCTATAAAAAGGTTTTAAATAATCTGGGCTTGTCAAAACAGGTGCCTCAAATATTGACTATTTGATCTACGAGAAAGAAGATTTAGCCTCATTACTCCACTCGATCTTTGCATATTTCTTCATCATCTCATTTAGAGGTTTGACGATCTTCACAAAAACCCTATTATAAATTTTCTAACAAAATTGATCCTTCCGAAGAAGGATCTCATTTCTTTCTTGTTGCCTAGCCTTGTCAATTTTAAGATAGCCTCCACTCGATCAGGGTCTATGGATATCCCTTCTTTTGATATGATGTGACCTAAGAGTTTCCCTTCAGATACTCCAAACACATGCTTCTTTGGATTGAGGGAGACACCGTAGCTTATACACTTCTTAAGAAATTTTTCTAGATTAGCAGCATGGTCTTCTCTATTCTTGGAGAAGATGGTTAAATCATCTACATAAATAATTATACACTTCCCTATCAAATATTTGAAGGCCACATCCATTTCCCACTGAAAGGTTGCTCCAGTGTTGATAAGACCGAACGGCATCCTTCGGTAGGCAAATGTACCCCATTTGGTAGTGAAAGAGGTCTTCATCCTATCCTCATGACTAACAAGGACCTGATTGTACCCACAATAACCATATAAGAATGACATCATCTGAGATCCATTAACCTTTTGTAGTACTTCATCAAGAGAGGGCAATGGATAATTATCTTTCTCAAAGGCTTCATTTAAATTTTTGAAATCAACACATAATCTGATTTCATCATTATTTTTGTGTACAGGAACTAAATTTGCCACCCAGGTAGAATGTCTAATAGGAAAGATTATTCTTGTAGATAGGAGCTTTTGCACCTCTTTCTGGATTAAGGGCTTAATTGAAGCATTAACCGAGCGTTGTTTCTGACGGAAGGGCTTGGCTTCTAGCTTGAGAGGTATGGTATGTGTGATCACCGAAGTATCAAAAAATTTTAGATCATCATAACTCCAAGCAATGGCTTCAATGTTCTGCTCCAAAAATTTGACTATCTTGTCCTTAATTTCTTGAGGAAAAGTCGTTCCTATAAGAACATTCATTTCAGGGCCTGAATGAGACAAATTAACAGATTCATATTTCCCTCCTTCACTCTCTATGGGAACCCTTTGATGAGCCTGTGGGTCAGAATCAAATATTCTCTCTAAAGCTACCATCCCTTTTGGAATACTATTACTTTTCAAATCCAACATCCCTCTTCACCATCCTTCTCAGGATCCCAATCTCCCTGATCTCTTTCAGACTCATCTATTATTTGTCCTTCAAAAACATCAGAACTTTCCAAAAAGGCTAATATATGTTGATCGTCATCAAATACCTAAAAATTTCGGACATTATCAGGAACAGTTGGGACTGAAATTAATTCAACTTAAAATCTCTTTAGATCAGAGTCTTGCATAGGTTCCAAAGTGCTAGCAACAATAGCAAGAGCATCTACAATTTGATTAGCTTCTTTAGGGATCAGAGTAATCCCAAAAGCATCAAAGTCTTCAATTAAGTTCCAAACTCTTTTTTTGTACGCAACCAATCTTTTGTTATAACATGTATATTGGCTATGTACCTGTTTTACAATTACTTTAGAATCCCCCATGACCATGAGAGTAGTGACCTTTTCATGAGAAAACATAAGTCCACGAGCAAGTGCCTCATACTCAGCCACGTTGTTTGTGCAACCAAATTGTAACTTGTAAGATGCATAATAAGTTTTCCCTTTCGGGTTGGTTAGTTCAATCCCTACTCCACTTCCTAATTTGGATTTGGAACCATCAAATTTAAGACTCCACAATTGGTCTTTGGTTGGGAGTTCTTTTTTTTTAGGGATAACAGGGGATGACTTACTTGGGATATGTGGTGGCTCGGACTTTTGCTGGTCATCAAAAATTGACTTGGGGCAAAGCTCACTTGAAATTTTTTCTATGTTTTCAGCTTGCTCAAAAATCACTTCCTGAACGCCTTCTTGGGTTAAATTGCAATCCAACTCATCTTTCATCAATTCCTTGGGCATTGGTAGAGTATATGGGGCAGGTGTATTGAAAAGGAACTGCGACACCTCAATTTCTTCTTGAATTTTACAGCATAGAACCTGAGTCTACTCTACTGGTGCAGAACCTTCCTCTTGAGAAAAGCTAGGCCTGGTGAGAATGGTAGCATCCTTAGCTTTAAAAGAAAACTCTTTGATGGATGGTTGGGGTTTCTCTTGACATATTTGTTGAGGCTGGCCTACAAGACTTAAGATATCTAGGCATGATTGGCATGTTAACTCTGAATGATTGTGATAATGAATCCTACACCAATTAGGAAGTAACAAACTACTCAAATCAGTTTCTCCTCCTAATACCAACCTATCTTGTTGTAATTTCTTTATTAGAACCTGTTGGTTGATGCAGATCATTGGGTTACTATGTTCTAGGGGCAATGTATCCCCAAGATTGAGTACAGAGAAAGTAAGGACTTCCTCTTATTTTTAAACTCCTATCTCAGTCTCAAAATATGCTACTTTATTTGAAGCATCATATTTTGTAATCATATGCTTGAGTCTAGGTTCACTTTCAATCCTTATCTGCGTTGGTACCCCCTTCCAGGGGTAGCCACATGTGAGAGAAATCCAAGGAAAAATAACCCCCAATACTTTTCATTAGCTCCCGACTTAGGAGCATACCATATGTCTCTGGGATGTCAACCACTTGGATATCTATGTAGGTTTGGATCCTTGGATCTTATCCAACCTGTACATGCATGTTCTTTAGTTCTCCTACAACATTGAACTCATTTTTTTCCAACTGGATCACTTTCTTATTGGTCGGGATAGGATTCAATCCTAACTTCTTACATATTGAAAAGGGCATAACATTACCCGATGCTCCAGGATCCAATAAATAGTTATACAAATTCTTTCCAAAAATCCTTAAACTTAAAAAAAAAGGTGCGGTACTAGTCTTACCTTTATAGATGGCTTCATTTGTCTCCTTTGTTGGAGTCACTTTACCTTTTCCCTTTAAGCGTTCTGCCTCCTCTAGGGCTTCCAATACCACTTCACGTTGACCTAGGCACCACTTCATGATGTCAAAGAATGATAATGACATCTTTTGTCTCTATAGTTCTGCAATAAAATCAAATTCTGAATAATTCCTCGCTTGATATTTAGGAAAATGAGGCGGATTTCCTTTATTTTGAGGATCAGGAGGTCCCTCTGGTGGTGGGGGATTATTATCTGCATTTTGGTTCGGTGGGACCATGTTGTTTGGGGGTGCAGATGTAGTAAATGGGCCCTTATTTTGATTTCTCATAAAGTGACCACCTTTGAACTGAAAGGCTTCAGCATCATACACATCCTCTTCACGCTCATTATCTCCCTACATGGGGAATTGGTATGTCTCATCAATAGTCTCAAAAGTCATAGCCGTACTGACTGGCCCATTATCCTGATTGGAATTTCCTGCTGGAGGATGGGAATCAACTTGTGCAATCTTTACCATTTTCTCCATTTCTGGGCAATTAACCTCAGAATTTGTTGCAGTATCGTGTAGCTTGCACCAATTAGTCATAAAATTAAAGTCAGCCATATTAGCAATATGTGATCTCTCCTCACCTGACTGATAATTATGGGAAAATCCCCCATTGTTAGGTCCAGTATTCCATTGCCTATTGTTGTTGTTGGACCTCTAGCTATATCCTCTATTCTGATTTTGTTAATTTTGATTACAGGAGTTATGATTTTGGAAGTTTCGGTTGGTGTTTTGGTTCACATTCTAATTGGAGTAATTCCCTTGGTTGTTGTAACCTCCCTGGTTCTGATAATTCGAGTTTTGGTTGTGGGGAGGGTTTTGCCTAAGTTGTGCCATATCATTAAACATTTGAGATAGAGTCTTTTTAAGAGTTTCTAGCTTATTGGTTAGTTGAACAGTTTGTTCATTTTGCACATTCTACACTATGGATGGGGAATGAACATGTGTTGACCCTCCTGCCTATTGTTGTTGACTTTGAGGTTGTTGGGAAGAATCTTGCATGCCATAGCCAAAAAAAGGCATGGTAGGTGGGGCTTGTAATTTAGACACGGGTCTGTATTGGGAGTAAGACATCCCTGGGACAGTGTTGTACAATGGTGGCTTAGGCATCTAATAACTCATGGGAGGAAAAGCTGCTCCTAAACCTCCTGATTGCAGACTTATCTGTTGTTGCAATTTGATGGCTAGATGATATACCTTAGACAAAGAGTCAATGTCATTGGGCAGATAAGTCCTCTACAAGAATAGGCCAATCAAGGGATCAACGAATCTTAAATATGCTTGAATGGCAATATTCTCAGCTACTAAATAAGGATCTTGCAGCCTACGAAACATCCTTTGGAATCTAGTGTTAAATAAAGGTAGTGGCTCATGATGTTCCTTTCTTATGGTAGAAAACTGGTGATACAAGATGGAAGGGTCTACGTAGACCCTGAATTGATTAATGAATGCATTTTCTAAATCTGTCCAACCCAGAATAGATCCTTGAGGCAGATTTGAGTACCAGTTATTCGCCATGTCCCCTAAACAATAAGGAAACAATCTACATACCACATCCTGATGAGCAACTTGAGCACAGGTACAAGCATCTTTGAACGCTTGTATATGCTCCTCGACACTTCTTGATTCACCATGCATGTACTTGGGACAAAAAAAATCTGGGTTCTTTGGTAGATCATGGATTCCCCCTGGAATAGTCCCTAACGGAGAGGGGTTATTCACAAAGTAAGCCATGGGTAGGATTGGTTGAGCAAGCGGTGGTGATATAGGCTGAATTGGTGGCGACACAAGTCTAACTGGTGGTGGCGATATTGGGCGAGCAAGTGGTGGTGATGTACGTTGAACTGGTGGTGGTGTACGTGGATTTGGTTGAAATCCAGGTGGAGCAAGCGGTGGTGGCAATGTAGGTATCACTATTCTACGAGCATGGCATCTAGGTCTAACCGGGGTTTGGAGTTCTTCTAATGGTTCAAGATTAGTAGAGGATCTGAGAATCCTCTTGTATTTCTCCGATGAGAATGACACAATGCGAGCCAGCTTGTTCTTTTAGGCCCTCCTTCTAGGGCTAGATCTGTTGATGGTGAAAATGACACAAACAACGTTAAACAGAATATCTCTACTCTATTTCTCCTGAAAAAAAAGACAACATATAGTAGCCTGACTCCCAAGGTCTTGGTAGTTGGTTCTCAACTATCTGGTGTCACTCAAGTGGTCCATGCAACTGTAATATTCAAGGGGCCTTTGCTGGTAATAAGGAATGCAAGCAATAACTGATTCATCAAAATATTCTTTAACGAAAAGGAGGTTTTAAATAAAAGAAAAAGATAGATCAAGGCATATATCAGTGAAACATGAATAAAACTTATCTAATAGCTAGACATATATTTTCAACAACGAATGTTCTTTCAATAGATCAAGAAAATCACAGTATAATGCAATTTACAGAACAATCCATACCATTGCGTGCATCTATGGTGCTTAATTCAACCATCACAATCACATATCATAATACTCAAAAGATTCCAAAAGAACAAACTTCTCATTCGTTGCTAAAATCCTAGATCAACAAATTTTCAATAATTCAATCCATAGATAATTTAATGAAATAATCTTTAAATACGGTTTCTTCTAATGATTTTCATCACATAAGAAACACTTATGCTTCAGCACAATCACTGGCATACAGATAGACTATAATTCATTAACATTATCCAATAAACTCAATTCCAACACCATATTGCGTAAAAACCTGTATTTTGTATTCAACTGTAACTAAAAAAATAACAAAGTGTCCTTTCAAAGCTATAAAAATTCCTATCTTCTACTATCAGGTAGCCAATTCTATTCTCATTAGCCGACCCTTACAATATGGTATCCTATGGGTATATATAGATGTACAAAAATATGAAGTTCTCCCTATCTAAAGTCGAGATCCACCTTTTTAGGAACTTAAATTTTCTTGGAAACTCGAATCAATTGATCTCTAATTCCCACATTGATCACCTAGTAAACTGGAGAGAAGAAGAGAGAAGAGAAAAGAAAACCACGCGCTCATAAGACTGTCAGTCATGCATGCGGAGTTTTCTCTGAAGTGTACTCATCGTAACTAGAGAAGACTTGTTGAAGCATATCCAAATCTAGCCCATCAATCCAACTGTATTCGAACTTGATCCTCTTCAATTCAGCAGTAGCAAACTCTTTCATGTCTTTTAACTTTGTCAACTCCCTTCTAGCAGCCCTTACCTCTTCTTTAATATCCATCAACCAATCCAACAGCAAATCCTCTCCATCATCTCCCTTTTGCACAACCTCTTTAAGTTTATCATCCCATTTCTCTTTTAATTGACTTAAAGGTAGGCCTTCCTATATCGATATATCAACATTTACTATAATAGCAATAACCACTTCTAACTCATCTAGCTGTTCATTTAGATCCTTGCTAGAATATTGAACTTCATTCTTATGTTTGTACAAAAAGTCAGATCTAAACCGGATTATGCTGGAGGTCTTTTCCAAGAAATTTGAGTTGTCCTCTTCAAGGATTAATTGCTCTAGAAGAGTGGATTTTGGCAATTTATTGATCTCCTTCAGCTTCTAGATATACCCTCTATACTCCTCCTCCTTTTCTCCCAATTATTTAGCATGTTGATTCATCTCTTCTATTAACTCCAATGTCATCTTGTGAATCTCAAAACCATTGCCTAGCACCTCACCTATCTCTTGATTAAGCCTGTTGGTCCATCTATCCATCATCTCAGCCTTACTCCTTATTTGCACCAAATCATCCACCTCTCTCTTGCTAAGAAAAAATGGTGTCTCAATGGTAGCAATTTGTTGTGACCTCGGAGTAGAAACATTCTTCAAGAAGGTGTGCAATTGATCCAATTGAGCCTTAAGCTCATCCTTTCTTTGTTTATCCTTCGTCATTCTTGATTTGGTGGATGATGCTAGCACGTCCTTCAAGTTCATTTGCTAATTTCTTGTGGGTCTTCCCAAATTGACTGTGCCCAACTGGTAATCAGTTAGCTGCATATAGCCCACATCCTTGTCCACCACTGGTATTGCACATTCAACAACAATTTCTCCTCCTTCAATGAGTCTAGTGGAATGCAAAATTTTAGCCTTCTTCTTGGGTCTTTCTTTTTCAATCTCTTTCATCATATCATCCCAATTAAGAGGTTGTGAGGGTGTTAGTGGTCTCTTTTGATGATCAAGTTTTAACCAACTGGGAGCACTTGGAGTAATGGCCATTACAGTTGAACAAGAAGCATCAGTTGTATAGGGTTGTATCATATTAACCTTAGGATGAGAATCAACCTCTTGTACATTCTGTTGTTCTTGCTCTATATTTTCTTATGCAAGCTTTTCAACTTCTTCCTTGTCCTTCTGCTCTTGCACCCTCTTGTCTTCTTATTCCTTCTTTAGTTTTTCCTCTTCTAATCTTTTCTCCTCAAGTAACTTGTTCCTCTCTTCTTCCAACACCTTAAGTCTGTTTGAGGCTTCCTTTTCATTTTGTAGCTGCTTGGCCAGCTCCTCAGCATCTTTCTCTTTTTGTATACGTTCTGCCTCCTCCCTTTTCTTGTATTCCGTGATAAAGGCCATGGCCTCCTGGCTCAATCTGTACCATGCATCTCCATTAAGTTGGTTAATGACTACATATAAGAATGCATCATTAACTCTTCTAAATTGTGTTTTAGAAACCTGTAGGGATAGCTGGTCATAATGATCCCATACTCTCTTTTGTCCATCAGCCTCTCCTAATATTCCCACTCTATTTAGCCCTGGAAAGATGCCTCCTCTAGCTGCTGCATAGACAACATAAGAAGTCATGAAAAAGCTCTTTGTTTCCCTTATTCTGGTTAGTTGATCATGAATGGTATATGAGACAATCAAAGGCCAATCAAACTGTTGCTTGCCATTAAAGATTATCTAGATGAAAGGAAACATCCATTCTTTAAAATGAAATGCATCCCTCTTCCCAAAGACTCTAGACAACATCATTATCAAGTCCGATACCTCTTTGTAAAAAAATTTCCTCTTTGGTTGATCTGAGAGTTTTGCCAGGGACTTCTTCTTCGCTCTTAACCACTTTTTGTTCAAGTGAGCCTTCTTGGCCTCCTTGTGTTTGCTATATATTTCCAAAGCATTTGCCTCATTCAACTATGCCAAGTTCTTTGGTTCAGGGACACTGAACATGTGTTGAAATATTTGAGGAGTTAGGTCTATGATCACATTGTCTTGTGAATCCATACATTGTCTAGTGGCCGGATTTTAAGCTCCTGCTGCTGTCATGATCAATTATGGGCATTGGATGGATAGAGGAAATACAATGATGTGAGCCAAACCAGACTCAACTATTCTTCCAGTTCTCCCTATTACATCCTCAGTGAATGTTTATGAGTATAAATCCTCAAAATTGAATGGGCCTAGATTGGTGTCTGTTACATCAGCTCAATCGGATTCCACTTTGATGACGGTGACGACAGGACCCCTATGGTTATACCTCACGGTATAAGGCAACTGCTCTGGCTTAATCTTCTTAGGCTTAGTTGATGCCTTCGAAGTTTCTACAGGCTGATTCCTTTGGGAAGATTCTCCTGATAATCCTGACATTCTTTAGCTTCCTGCAATATAACCTCAAATTAGATCCTTGAACAAATATAACAAAATATGCTTTAAAATATTTCCCTTCATATATATACCAGAGGCGGAACTAGGCAGAAAACACTCTAAATAGTCTCTTTTAAAACACTATCGGGATCAGAGCCAAAAAAAGTTATTGAGATTATAGTAATAACAAGCGGGACCGAGGTCGAAATTGGAATGGTAACCAGAATTGGAACGAAAACCTATTCGGTTCCATGAAGATTTTCTAATTTCATATTCAGTTCTAGTTTTGCTTCTGCCTAGGCTACCAATATTTTGAGATCCTGCTTCTTATTGTAAGTGGAGTCAGAGACGGGATGGAAATGGAATCGATACTTTCTACAAAACATGATTCAAAATCTAAATCGATTCTTATCCCGCTTCTGCTAAAAATAACCATGATGTCATAAGAGATTTTAACCAAATGATAAATGACATCATGATTTTTAAGGACTAGGTCATACCAAAATGAAAGGGGCTAGAAAATAACCTATACAAGACCATTCCCATATGACCGAGAGGTAACCATACTAATTAGGGCATCATATTTAAAACAAGAACACGTCAAAACCCCCAAATCACAAACCCTCGATTTCAAATAATTAGGGCACGAATTTAACCCCATCCAAACTAATCAGATTCAAAATGCAACAAGATTCCTAAGTAAAACCATTATTTATCAAACCCTACAAATGTAAAAACAGAATAGCAACTAATCTATGCATTTAAAAACTAGGGCATCATGATACGGTCATGATTAAAACGTGAAAATGACTATGAGTAAAAACAAACAAACAAGAAACAAAAAATAGAAAATGAAAAATGAAAACAAGAAAACCGAACAAAAAGAGAAAGAAAACGAATCACATTAACTCACAATAGAACTGAGAATCACGGACTCGCACGAAACCAACGATCGAACAAAAACAAAAAAACATGAAATAAAACGAAAAAGGAGAATAGAAAACCCTACCTCAAATGAAAATAAATAGGTTAGTTCCTTGAAGCAATCCGCACGTGATTATCTCCCTTTCGATCGAATCACACGTCCAAACGCTCCACTGCAACTCTAGTTCACTCTTCGATCTTTTAAACAATGATCATAGCTACCAGTTAATCCCTAATTATGGTAAAAACTTGTAGTTTCATACGTGTAGAGCTCCTGTAATTAATGCCATAAATGTGGCAGAGTGGAGTTGGAACTGCTGAGGGAACTCGCACATTACTATTGTGCGACTTCAGTAAAGTCAACGATCAAAAACGGCGCGAGTAGAATCAAAGAGAAAAATGATTTAGAAACTTATCCAATTTTCCAAAATGGTTCCCGTTCCAGGTTCGGTTCCACCAACAAAGAAGAAAGTGAAACAAATAACAAAAACAAAAACACAAAGACCGAAACGAGAAAACTTAACGCAAAACCTAAGTTTAAAACGAAAGACCAAAAAGCGGAGGTGGAGGCAAAACTGGAATTGATTTTGAAGCTTTGAATAAATCCAGACTTAACTTCCACTCCGGCTCTGGCTCTGATAAAGACAAACCAAAAAGGAAAACAAAAGATCATTAGGATGACGATCCGGAATCGGTCTTTGAAAGAAGTTTCAAAACCCGATTCAATTCCAGCTTCGATTCCTACATAATAAACAAAAGAAAAACAAAGTGTTGGAAAAGAAAGACTCCAAACTTTTCTTGAAAAACAACCAAGGACAAAAACATAAAGGGGGACCCATTTTGACCAAGGCAAAATATGGGGTGGTTATGCAAGGCATAACAATTCCCAACTAGAGAAAATGATAGGACTCGGTCTGATAGTGCCAAAAAATTCTTGAGTCCTAGTCTCTTTATGTATTTGGCATCATTTTACCCATCATCATAATAGATATGAGAAATCTTTAAGTGGGTCTTCCCTTGGTCATTTTTTATTTTTTTTATTCCTTTTCATCCTTTATGTCCTTATCAAATGTTGGGAGTTTTGATCTAAGAAAGTTCTAAAATTGGGTGTGATTTGCTCATTTTTTTCTATTTTTATGAAGTTGCAAACTTTATGTGGATTATCAGACATTTTTTTGTAACTTCGCACCCTATCCTAATGTCTAGTTCTACTTCCTCACAAAGTCTCTTGGATTTTCCTTTTTTTCCTTCATATGTGAGAATTTGATGGGAATTCAGACCTTCTTTTATTTCTCTCATTCCCTCTAATCCCCAATTTATTTTCTTTGTGAACTTTCAAAGTGAAACTAGATTCCTTCCTTCCTCTTCCATTTCCTTTGGTTCTCTTGTCTAGTTTTCTATTATTTTATTGCACCCTTAGTTTTATCTAGTTGCAAAGTTTTGGTGGACTTATAGACCACTTCCAATTCTTCCATAGCTTCATATATTCCCTTCAGACTTCTTTTGTTATAGATATTTTACAAACTCCTAGACTTCCATTGTTACATCCTATCTTGATGTCCTATCCCACAAGGAAACCCTAAATATCCTATTTTCACCTCTTGACCTACATCAAACTTCCATATTTCTTCTTATTCATCTCAATCACTCCCCTTGCCTTCCCAAGATATCATTAATGACCCTATTTTACCCTACAACTACTCTAAAATTAGATTTTATTGCCAAAATAGTTAGGCCAATTACAAGGGCACAAATTTTCTTGCAAAATCAATGGTGGTTGTACCATAAATGTGGTGGGTAAAGTTCTAGATGTAGACAATCTTTACGCCATATTTTGGTTTTTAGATAGATTTCATGGGATTTTAAATTGTTTCACATGTCACATTTATGATGTAAAATTCTTAATTGACTTCCCATCTGATTTGATGACTAAACAAAGTGCTATATATACTAGTTCTTCTTTTAGAATAAAGGTCTATCATTTCTCTATTTTCACATGATTACAAGTTTTGAGGATAATCTAAGTTCTCAACTCCTACAAGTCCAATCACTTGTTGAGCAACATATTTTGTAAATATCAAAGAGGTAGTTCATTTGTAGTAGATGTCTATAATTAAATGTATCCTTGGCCATTTGTAGATTTTTAGGAAAACTTGTAAGTGATTAATCGTGATAGGTTTCTAGCTTAGGGTTTCCTCTTGCCATATTTTTTGGTGTGATTATAGTAAGAATTTTATATCTTGTAACACTTTAAATCATTACATATATTATTTAGAATGGTCTATTCCTTATTCCAAGTGGATTTTTAAAGTTTCGAGAGGGATTATTAAGTATGTTCAATTATTTGATGTTGTATCTTTGTTGTTATTTTAATGTGTTATTATTCTTAGTAAATTGAGACTCTATAACCCACTAGACAAGGCACTAGTCCTGGAAACATATGACCTACCATACGCCTAAAATGAATATATCCTATGCTATAAGTTTAGGAGTAGGAGTAGTAACTTATATGAAATTCATAGTTTTATGACCCATTCAGGATGTGGGAGCTATTGGAACACTAAATTTTGTAGGGAGGTCCTTAGGGTTTTTCTACTATATCCTTTTATAAAACACTAAACCCTCTAAGTTATGGCCCTTTGTATATTATTTGTAGCTTTCCTAATCTCCTATTGATTGGTTTATTTGGTGGAATCACTTAGGTGCTATAGATAATTCCCTTTTTAAGGTCATGGTTTTATTGGCCCCTTGTCTTATTCACCAATGTGTACTTGTGTTAATTATTTATTTTCTTAATGTTTCCTAGTTGCATGCATTTTATTAACTTATGCAACACTCTTACTGGTAAAATATGTCATCTATTTCCACAATGGAATCCAATGTAAATGTAGAGCTAATATTTTAATGCCCTATGAGCCATTTTCATAGTCATGATTGTGTATGAATCCATTTAGCACTACAACAACTACCAATTTTTCCATTAGGGCTTGATTTTAATTATGTTATTTCAAATATGTACTTCTTGATCAAATGAAGGAGATCTGATTTCACAAAATTTATTGCAAATATTATTTTATTATTTTATTGAACTGTGATGTGGGCTACCATAAATGCAATTGGTTGATTTGAATTATAGGAGCCACTATAGATTTTTGTGGGATTTTTGAGTGGTCATTTTCCTATTTTATGTATATAGAATTTCCTCTTTTATTTATGGGTGGTTCATCGCCATTTCTAGTGGAATTCTATGAGTGTTGAGCATTTTTTAGGGTTCCAATTGTTGAATTTTAGGTTTTTAACAGTATAGTGGATTCTAAAGCATTTAAAGGTTGGTGATTGTTGTGGATATCTAGGATAGAATTTCTATAGGGTTGTATTTATATCTTCATGGGAATTTGTAATATTTTATACAATTTCTCTATTATCACATTTATTGACATGAATATAAATAATATTTAATAAATGTCACAATATTTTTAAACATTGTAAACCTTGCATTGATCATTTATTTCTTGCATGTGGATTTTTATATCATAATTATATATGATTATTTTATATGCTTAATGTCTACTCTCTAATACATTTGTGTTCAGATCAACCTTCTATGTTTCCATTCATTTTTTCTCCCCTCTTGTAAATTGTGACTATGTTACCCATTTAAATAGACATGGATGCCAACAAATAATTGGTTCAATCATGCTTCTAAATAAACAAATCATTAACTAATAGTTTAAAGTTAATAATCATATCTTTACAATTAATTATTTAGTTATAAAATAGGGAAAATATTATCTATGAGAATTACCAATAATAATACGTTATGAATGTTGTCCTCATATTGCATATCATGCAATGTTGTTATTATCAACTCTATAAGAGGTATATGTGCAATTGTCTAGTCTTTAACCTAGTGATAAATTTTGGGGTTGAACTTCTTGGAGTTGATTTCTCAACCATACATCTCTAAAATATAACCTGCAATCAAACACATACCACAAAGAGAGAGAGAAAACAAATCCATGGAGGCCAAGAGCTAATCAATCCAAAAAAGTAATGAATCATTATGTATATTAGATAATGAATTATAATAAGGAATCCTTATAAAATGAAAAGGAAACAAATAATAAATCAACCATAGAGAAACCCTAGGTGAGGATAAAAAGAGATCATGACATGTATCCTCATCCTATGACTTGAGATGCAAAAAAGTACATGACCTAAGTAAGCTTAAGTAGCTAGAGTAAAAAAGGACCTAAGTAATTAAACAAATAATTAGCTATATACCTTTTCACTCTAACACCCCCCTTAAGTGCAACCTAGGGATAAGATAAAACCTCTAAATGAAAAATGCATAAAATATGAAAAAATGGGTCTCAACAACTAGGTCCAATGAGTTAGTCATGTACAAATGAAAAAGATCTCCCATAACTAGAGAAAAAGAGAAAATCCCATGTGAAAAATGCCTCTCTAAAAGAGAGAAACACAAATAAATGACCAAGAAGCATCCAAAACAATGTACCAGAAATAATAGGAACATGAATAACACAACTAAAGCATTAAAAAATTACAAACAATTGTCGAATGATGACTATTATAGTGTTGAAAATGAAGTTCATCTCCTATAAAATCAAGATGAATATCATGATCTAGAAGAAAAAAATCTACATGAGTGCCCCCAATGACACTACTCGAACAATGATTAGATGGAAAATAAAGGCAAAAAATAGGAAGTTGAAGGTATAGATGACACATGAATCTGCATGAATGACCCCAATTGCACTACTCAACCAATGCAACAAAAACAAAAAGTCAAAAATAGAGGCGTCAATAGTCTAAAGAGAACTAATCAACTGAAGATGGAAGGTTATATCCATAAAACATGAATATAATAGTGTCTATATGTTAAGTGTTTCATCACATAAATGCATGGGTAACTAGCCACTACATATACCTAGTACATAGGAACAAATACTAGATACATAGCTCACTTCAAATTGAAACTAAGAAGCATTAAAACTAACACTATGAAAATCCCCCATAATGTTGACAAGGGAGAGGAATGACAAGTCCATTAAAATATTGTGTCACAATGTAGTACCTAAAGGAGAGTAAATAGCATCTAAACATGCACAAGAAAGTATTTGCAACTGAAAAAAGTTGTGTAAACCAAGGTACACATGCATGAAAGTAAACAAAGTCATGGTTTCAAATAAGAAAGTGAACACAACAAAACCCTCATGGCACTTCATAAGGTAGTCCGACTACAAATAAAAGACACAACATAATGTGTGAAATCTCTAAAAAGTATACACAAAAGTGGAGCTTTATCTCAATACGTCTACAAATGAGAAAGTGCATTCAAAATATTCATATAATGCCCAATAAGGACAACATGCTAGAAATACATAATAATAGTTCAAAAGAAGTCATCCCATGCAAAAATATTTTTCGTAAGTGCCAAAATGTTTAAGTAATCAACTAGAATGTGAAAACACAACAAACTAAATAAAATTCATATCTAATAAAAAATATAGAAAAATTGCATGGATAGATTTTAATATCTCTAAAATACCTTTCCAATCCTATATAAATCACAAAAAAAGGAACTAGACAAAATTTATGAGCTCGAGAGCTAAAAAATCATATTTGAATGTGATAGGTGATAAAATTTACTAGAAGAAAAATCTAAGAAAAATACTTGCATCAATGGAAAGTTCTTAGAACTAGATTTTTAATGATATCTCATTTGAAAACTTTTGACATTGTATGCCCAAGTTATGCCAAAAAGAAAAAAATTGCTCCTTTAGGGAAAAACTAGGGTTTGGGCACAGGTTAGGTGGGCTATCCATAATATTGGCATTAAAATTATTTCATGCTAACATTAGAAAATGGAATATGTTGATGGTAGATAAAATATTCTCTAAGTTGCAAAAAAATACAAGGTCACCTACAAAATTGCCAAAGTTGTCAAAAACTGTCCCATTGCTAAGAAAACCATCAAGAAAGGTCCATTAATCATTGATCGTACTAAAAAAATTCTTAATAAAGATGCAAAAATATCTTTGAAATATGATAAGGGGGTCAAAATTTTGTGGATCAAAAAATATGTCATCAATAAGGACCAAACATGAATGATAATCAACACTAGTGCAAGGGACGTCGAGGTTAGAAAAACACTAGTAGATAAAAAAGAAAGTCATTTACTATGAATAAAAAATGCCACCAATGAGAAGTGGGTGCTTTCCAAATGGTCACCGTCAATCAAGCTATATGGCACTGGTACATATCTTTTTCAGTCACCTATAATAACCACTAAAACCCCCAAAATAACTCAACTACTGCATATTCAAAAAATGACCACCTAGAAAATTACCATTAATCATGGAAATAAATTAAATGATGTTGCAAACATTTGAGAACATGTTGAAAATTTTCATAACATTGAAATATCGCAAATCCAACTGAGAAGAAAAAATAGTGCCTAGAATCCCGAAAAAGGTTATTGCTACTACAAAAGATGTCAAAAAAATTAAAAACTCGCCTAAATCGCAAAACATGAAAACCATTCACAATGTGATGCAAGGGATGCATAGGGGGTACAACTTTTGTACAACTTGTATGGATCCATATAATTGTACCTAAATCAATGCCTCAAAATTTATGCCCATAAACTTTGATTTAAGCATTTGGATAGACAACATTAGGATTTTTGGCCCTTACGAATGTAATGGTGAGATCCATTTGGCTCCATAATGCACTATTTGATCACTCAAGTCCATATTTCTCAAAAATGGGATAGAGAATTGTAATTCTAGAGATTTTATACCATGTTGAAGTTGATTCCTCAACACTGCAACTCCCAAGAATCACCTACATCAAACAACTTCCACACTAAGAGACTAAAATAAAAGTTATGGAGGCCAAGATTCGATTAATCGAAAAGAGAAATGAATAATTATGTGCATTGGATAATGAATTACAATAAATAATTCTTATAAAATAAAAAATAAGAAAACCAAAAAGAAACCCTAGGTAAGGACATAAAGGGATCATGGCATGTGTCCTTATCCTATGACTTAAGACACACAAAAATTCACGATCTTAGTAATTTTAAGTAGCTAGAGTGAAAATGAACTAAGTAATTAAACAAGTAATTTTTATATCTTTGTAATTCATGATTTAGTTATAAAAAACAAGGAAAATATTGTCTATGAGGATTACCAATAGAAATAATTTATGAATGATGTCCTTGTATCGTCATATTGCATATCATGCAATGATGTTATTGTAGCATCATAAATTGTCACCCCTTGACAATTTTATACTGTGTTCATCTCCCCCTTATGAGCTTGGACTTAATTATGCTTATTATTTTCTCATTTTATTAGTGTTGTAGAAAATTAAGGTAAATTTGGGAATTAAATTTAATTACTTATTTAATGAGCATTTAAAATTCAAAATAACCCTGATCAAGGGTGCCCTCGCCCTTGACTGCCCTATTTTGGCCCCTTTTAATATTTTATTGTTAGCACTAATAGTTTGCAAATTTAAATTCAATTGTTAGCCTTTTAAAATAATTATTGTGGTAAATGAAGAAATGCATATAAATACAAGTCTTTTTCACCATTTGAACATCTAAGCAATCTAAGGAAACTTTTGATTAATTAAGCATCCTAAAAAGCAGTCAAGGCAATTCAAGGGTAGAATAAGAAACATTTTTACAACACTTTCATCAGTCAAGATTTTGTTTACAATGCATCATCAAGTTCATTTCAAATCATAAGTAAGGTCGTTTCATGTTTTATGTTCATTTTGAGTACTAACACTTGCAGGATCTTCAATCAATTATCAAGTTCTCCTTGTATGAGATGTGCATCATGACTTTAGTCCTTCAAGGAATGAAAATTTGAATGGTAAGTTGCAAAATTATGGTTTATCATTTGTCTTTATTCATTTTCCTCTACCCAACCTAGGGCTAGCACTCTTTATCTAAAATCATCATAGTCGTTGTGGAGGTGGAAACACCAAAACAGGTTTGACTTAGGCAAGACCCTATATGGAACAACTCTTCCTCTCCTCTTTTAATTGTAGGTTACAGATCTGAAGTGGATTTGGAGAATATTGAAGATCTGACATCAAGATCAAGCATACAAGCTCATTCATTCATCAAATTAGGTGATGATTCTAGTTTATGGTTTAATTATTGATAGGATTGTTGTCTATTTCTTGTAGTTACATGAGACTTTGATGCTTGAAAGATGATCTTTCATAATATTTCTTTGAAACCATAGACCTTGGACATGGATTTATTTTCATAAGCTTTCAAATGATCGATTCTGTATTTATTGTGTTGTCAATTTTGTGTTTTAGAATATAGCTCTGTTGATTATACTCATGTTTTTCCACTGAATAAAATGAAGTTATAAGTTCGTGCATCTGAGTTTGTCTTAGTCTTAGGGAATACTTATCCAAGGGGGGCCACTTAGTGAGTATTTCATCCCTTAGTTTAGATTATTTGTTATTTTATGTTCTGTAATTAGTTAGAAATTTGGCACTAACTGTTCCTCTAGCCACTAGAATTTAATTTTGTGACTGTTCCTGCAGCCAAAGCAAACAGAGTAGTTTCCTGTTTGTTCATTCAAATCCTCATTTATGTCATGCATTTCAGTTTAATCTAGTTGTTGAGTGATGTTCAACATTTATGTTATTTCCTTCCAAGCAATTTACTTTAAGCATTGTGTTTTTCTTAGCTATAGAATAGATATGGCTACTTTGGATTCCTAGTGCACATACAGTGCTGAACCATTTCAATTTTGTGTCCCTGGGTTGACAATTTAAATGCACCTTCATGATAGTTGAGATAGCTATTCAGGTTAGATGTCCAATATCTGAATCACAACTGTAAAGGCTTAGTTGTTGAATCATTGTAGGAGGCCAACATTTTTGGCATCGCTGTTGAGGATGGTGTCAAACTAGGTAGTTCTTTGGAATCATTGATAGTTTTTCTTGTTGTAGTATTCCTGGAGTTGTTCTTAGTATACCCCTTATTATAAGAATAATGATCCCCCTATTCTTTTACCAATTCTTTGTGTGAGTTGGCTGATAGTGAGTTGATACCATATGCATGGAGAAAGAAGAAGAGATGCTTGTGGGAGATTCCTTCCTAACAATCCTAATCTATTCCAGATATTTGAGTATCATAACCTGCCCAAAAAAAGAGAAGAAGAAGAGCCATACCCCTTTGCTGATACATTTCCCGATCTAACTAGTTCTGAAGATTCCCTTGAAGATAAAAATCTGGTTGAAGAACCCTTTGTTTTGGAATTTCATCAAGTAGACATGGGTGATGCAAATGGAAACAGACCTAACAGAGCTAACTGGCCAGCTTTCCCTTTCCCCATTGCTCATTAGAATGAAGTAGACAACCTCAAAAATATCCATGCTTCAGTTCTTCCTAAGTTCTATGGACTTGTCACAAAAGATCCTGATACATTCTTGTTTGAGTTTGATATCCTCTACAAAAGTTATGACTATACAACCGATGCCCATAGGCTTAAGCTATTTCCTGCCACCTTGAAAGAAGTTGCATTAAGATGGTTCATGAGCCTAGGTAGAGATACTATGGAGACTTGGGAGGACATGAAGACAAAATTCCTTGAGAAATACAAAGAGTATTGCAAGGGTAGTGACATGAGAGGAGATGACATTTTAATGATGCAACAAAAGGAAGATGAGAGCCTGGAAGATTTTGTTTCAAGGTTTTTGTTTTGCCTACAGAAATCTCCACACCATACACTCAATGAAGAATCATAGAATTTTCTTTTCTTCAAAGGAATTAATGACAATTGCATTGATGCCTTGGACCTGATGGGAGGAGGAGATATCACCTAAGTTCCTTGGGAGGATATCAAGAAGATATGCTAGAACTATTCTAGGGCAGCCTCAAAGAAAGGGAGAGCTTACCAATCCTCTATGGGTAAGTCATCCACTAGTGGAGTTTCAAAGATGGAGATCACTTACTAGAAGATTTCAAGCAAGACATCATAAACAATCTAGCTACTCAGCTGGATTCACTTTAGGCCAAGAAGAAACAAGAGGAGGCAGAGGCAATGTTGGCAGAATATTGCCCTCATTGCAGACAAAACAAGGACTACATATGCAAGATGATAGCCAATATTGACAGCAAGCAGATGGCACCTAAGTTCAAGCCAATCCAGGGAGAATAAGATCAATTCTACTATGTTTCACAAAGGATGCCATGGGCTCCAAGACAAGGTATGCCATGAGATCCACTATATTTTGTTGGGTCATATTTCAATTCTTATTCATCTATTAATCAATGGAAACCTCCATATCCATCCAATTATGGAGGATATCAACCACAACCTTGGAGTAACCCTCCAAATGCCTAGTCCAATCACCAAAACTCTCCACCCCAATGGCAACAACCTCAAGGGAATTGGCAGCAGCCACCTCCAAGAAACTGGCAGCAAACATCTCAATGGAGGGGAGGACAACAATGGCCAAACCAGTCAACAAATTACATGCAGCCACCTTCTAAACCTGCTATAATGCCTTCTCCTACTAATCCAAGTTCAAATATGCCTAAACCTACTCAACTACTAGACCAGCCCACACCTAACCCAAATAATAAACCGCAACAACAGCCAGTATACTCTGTTGATCCAAATCAATTCCTTGCATATGTTGTGGGTGTAAGTGACATATGTTTAAGTTCATGAACCACTTTTCCAGCTCCTTCCACACCTATTATCACTGACCTTCCTGTGGAAGAGGAGGAGCCTATGAATGTCCCTGTTTAGCCAAGTGCACCTACAAATCCTAAACCAGTCCTAGCCAAGCAGACTGATCTTGAACCACCATTTCCCCAGAGATTGGAAACTGTGAATCAAAAAGAAGAAAAGGAGGATACAACTTTTGACATTCTAGATCAGTTGAAGCATATATGTGTCCAAATACCTCTATTTCAGGCCATCAAAGATGTTCCCATTGTTAGGAAAAATTTGATTGCGGAACAAACTTTTCCTAATGTCAAAACTAAGAGGAGAAAGAGATATGCCTTTTAAACTTACAATTACAGTTCACTAAGATGCATACGAAAGAAATAAAAGAATTGAGAAATACATTCAAACATAATTGACACCAGATTTACGTGGGAAAACCCTTATGACAGAAAAACCCACCACACCAAAGAAGAATTCTTGTATTACAGCAAAATAATTTACATACAAGTTTCATTCTCTCCTTCACAGGTGACAATTACTACAACAAAAAATTTCCCTGATCAACCTTACACTGAATAACACTGCTACAATGCTTCTCGACTTATCATACAATGATATATTCCAAAAATAGACCACACAACGATCATACAACCACCTAACCTTCAACCCATTACGATTCTAGTGCATTACCATGCACAACAAATGCCACGATCAATTCATTCTCTACACAACAGGTGCGATTCAACTTCCCCTATAGACTAACCGTCGAAACTTCTCACGAATCCAAATGGCCTTTGTCCAAGCCAGCAACCTCCACTAAATGGTGTACACATCAGTAGTCAATAGGTTTGTGCATTTCCCCCTTCATATTTTTCTTGTCGTGGCCAGGGTCCACAAAGACACACGTACACTGCTTGTGAAGTTTCAGAGAATCAAAAAAGGGATCTACAATATTCCCAATAAGTCTCCCAAAAATAATTAACATGACGACACATGTTCGAAGCCTGCACACCCATCATGAGTCACTCAAGACCCACCATAAGAGGCACGGGACTAGCAAGCACCGTTGATTAACACGGCAACTGTCATAGGCTCAGTCAATTTTGCTTGCTTCACAAGAGTCTGTCGATCCTCACCACAAAGGAGTGTGGAATGAAACGAGCACCATTGGATTAAAAACATTGCAACCATAGATCAGGATCACCTTAATCGATACACTTTATTGTGGTCCCCACTATCGTCGGAATCCAAGTCACTTTTGTCTGACATCGGTCCATTGGCATAGCCCGATGAAAAGTTCCACCGATAACCCAAAGTCACACCGATACAAAACATCACATATCGGCATATCGGTGAGACAACACGTTGTCACTCACCGATATGTGATCGTTCTGCCGATGAAGCCAAGATTCATCGTGCTACTACCAAGGAGAAGGTAGGACTCCATAGTATAGCGAAAAATGCATGAACATAAGGTAAAATCATCAAGTCCTTAATAGAAGTTCAAACTAGCAAGTTGAGGCACATTTTCCAACAAGCTCCCACTTGATGAAGACTTATTGGCTTCCTCTAGACTTCAAACTTACTGAAGATCATAGGCCCCAAGGCCCATCGAACTTGCACACCACCTAAACTTGTTTGTGCTCACTAGATTTGTCAATGCATCAACAACATTCTTCAGAGTATCCACCTTTTCTAAACAGACCTTTCCATCCTCCACCATATCTCGAACAAAGTGATATTGCACATCAATATGTTTCATCCTAGCATGGAAAGTTGGATTTTTCGCTAGACAAATGGCACTCTGACTGTCACAACAAATAATAATTTGCCCTGCATCAAGACCAATATCAGAACACATATTCTAAGCCAAATGGCTTCCTTACAGGCATGATTTGCTGCCATGTACTCAGCCTCTGTAGTGGACAAAGCAACCATAACTTGTTGCTTGCTCATCCAACTAATTGCACCACCATTCAACATGAAAGTATATCCAGTAGTGGACCTTCTGCTGTCAATGTCCCCTGACCAATCAGAATCCACATATCCATGAATTTTGAGAGTCCTTTGTGAACCAACCAAATTTTCATGGTAACACAAAGCATATTTCGAAGTGCCCCTAAGATATCTAAACACTTTTTTCACAGCATCCCAATGTGTCCTTCCTGGATTCACCATAAATCTGCTAAGAACTCCCACTACTTGGGAAATGTCAAGCCTTGTACAGACCATTGCATACATTAAACTACCAACTGCACTAGCATAAGGTACTCTATTCATGTCCTCCATCTCAGTAGGAGATTTTGGACAATCTTCAATAGATAGCTTCGTCCCCTACAAAACTGGAACAACTAGCTGCTTGCAATCATTCATACCAAATCTCTCCATAACAGTATTAATATACTTACACTAGCTAAGCCAAAGTTTTCTTCTTTTCTTGTCCTTGGTTATTTCCATCCCTAGAATATACCTAGTCGCACCAAGATCTTTCATTTTGAACTTTGCAAACAACTGAGACTTTAGATTAGAAATCATTAACTTACTATTCCCTATGAGCAACATATCATCAACATAAAGGGAAATGATAAGAACCCAATCATTTTTAGTCTTGTAATACACACAATGATCTGATTTTGATCTTACAAATCCCAATGACAAAAAAAATGTGTCAAATTTTTGGTACCACATCCTAGGTGATTGTTTCAAACCATATAGAGATTTTTTCAACTTGCAAACCAGATTTTCTTTACCTTTTCTCACACAGTGCTCAAGCTAGGACATATAAATTTCTTCTTCAAGATCACCATGAAGAAATGTTGTCTTCACATCCATCTACTCAATCTCCAAATCATATGTTGCTGCAAGTGATAGAAGAAATTTGATAGATGTTGGCTCTACTACAAGAGAAAAAATTTCATCACAATCAATTCCCTCTACTTGGGAATAACCTTTCGCAACCAATCTCGCTTTATACTTTTCAACACAGCCATCCAGACCAATTTTATTTTTAAACACCCACTTGTAGCCCACAGGCTTTCTACCTTCAGGTAATGGAACCAGACCCCAAGTATCATTTTTCCTTAATGATGCCATTTCTTCATTCATGGCTTCCAACCAGGAATCCGAATCATACATTTCAGTTGCCTCTTTTGTAGTCCTAGGCTCATCCGTGTTAGTAATCAAAGCATAGGCACAACTAGAATCTAACATAAAGAATCCATACCTATCTGGTTGTTTCTTCTCAGGTGTAGACCTCCTCATAGACTGAGGCTGAGGTTGTGGTTCTTCTTCTTGTTCAGAACTCTAAGAGTTGCTCGAACTCTCCTCAGTTTCAAGGACACTTTCAATGTGTTGTTCCTCTTTTTCAGGAGTTAGATTTATCTCAACAACATCACTATCCTTTTTATCTTCTTTCATCCCTGACTGCGGATCCACTGAAGATGGTTTCAGTTCTCGGAAGATTACACTTTTGTTGTACAATACCTTCCTAGTCACAGGATTCCAAAGCTTATATCCTTTTACACCAAGGCCATACCCAATGAAGATACATTTTTCAGCTTTGTTGTCCAATTTAGATCTCTTCACATCTAGCACATAAACATATGCTTCGCAGCCAAAGACACAAATATGTCGGAGAGAGGACTTCTTACAAGACCAAGCTTCCATTGGTTTTTTATCAACTAGTGTTCATGAAGGAGACCAATTTATCAAGTAACATGTTGTAGCCACAACCTCAACCCAAAATTTCTGCTCCACACCAAAATTTATCAACATACTTCTTGCCTTCTCCATCAATGTCTTGTTCAACCTTTCAGCAACTCCATTTTGTTGTGGAGTGTAAGGTGTTGTTTTATGCCTTTTAATCCCATGGTCTTTGCAATACCTTTCAAACTCATCAAAACAAAACTCACCGCCATTGTCAGTTCTTAGGCACTTTATTTTTTTTCCAGTCTGATTTTCCACAAGGTTTTTAAATTCCTTAAAATGACTGAACACTTCTGATTTACTTTTTTTTAAATACACAAATGCCCTCCTAGAATAATCATCAATAAAAGAAACATAATACTTAGACTTCGTAGCAAAGGAACATCCACTAGACCACACACATCATAATGAATATAATCCAGAACACTAGAAGATTTGTCAGGACTAGACTAAAAGGAAACATGGTGTTGTTTTCCATATATGCAAATGTTCACATAATTCAAATTCAAGGTTACAATCATCAAGCCCCTCAACTAGGCTTTTATTTTTCAAGGCTTTCAAACCTTTTTCACCAATGTGACTGAGCCTTTGATGCCAAAGCATAGTATTTTATGCTGGAAGCTTTAACTTCCAAAGAATTTGCTCCAATAGAAACATTTTCATTCTTCTCTTCATGAACAACCTTCTGTGACTTTGCAGAGACACTATTGCAATAGCCAGTGCATCTATCTTGTACAGAGTACCATTTCGGGCACCCCTAGCTAGCACCATCGAGCCTCTAGTCATTTTACAACCATTGCTTGAGAATGAGACTTGCACTCCAACATCGTTCAACTTGCTTATAGAAAGTAAATTTCAAGCCAGACCTGGTATATGCATTACGCCATCAATTCCCTTAATTCTACCTTCAGGAAACTGAATTTTGACTCTTCTATGGCCAACTATCTCCAGAGATGAGTCACTTGCGAAATAAACCTTTCCACCTTCATATTCTTCATACTTAGTAAACCAATCTCTGTGAGATGTCATGTGGAAGGATGCTCTAGAATCAATCAACCAGACATCATCTGATGCCTGAGTTGCCAAGGCTGCAATGAAGGCATCTGCATCTCTCTAAGAAGAATCATTGTCAGAAGAATTATTCTTCTTCTTTTTCTCCTCTTTGCAATCCCTTCAAACATGACCAGGCTACCCACAATTCCAGCACTTCACTTTGGAATTCTTGATAGGAGACCTTGATCTCCCTTCTGATTTTGATTTGGACTTCTTGTCCTTCTTCTTTTCTTTTTCTTTCGATCTACCTCAAACAACCAGAGCCTCCTTCACCATCTTAGAAGACTTCCTTCTCATCTCTTCTGATAACAAAGAAGCAACCACATAATCCATCTTGAAAGTGGTTGTCGTGCTTCCAATCGCCATCACCAAGTGATCCCATGAATCCGACAAAGAACACAACAAGAGCATACAACGATCTTCTTCATCAATCTTCACACCTATAGATGTTAACTAAGAAATCAAAATGTTAAAGGTATTCAAAAGATCAGAAACAGATGTTCCTCCTTCCATTTTCAAAGAGTACAACTTATTCCTCAAAAAAAACTTATTCACCAAGGGCTTGCCCTGATAAATATCTCTCAATATTTTCCATAAAGAAGATGCAATCTTCTCTTCATAAGAACTAAATCTGCCAAATAGAGTCTTATCAACCCTTTTTCTTTTTGATCTGCGAGGTCCCAATCTTCTTACTTCATGCTTGTAGGTTTCATTCCAGACACAGCAACCCAAATATCATAGTCAACCAATAGATCTTCCATTTTGAGTTTCCACAACTCAAAATTGCTGCCATTGAATTTCTCGATATCAATTCTTCCAAACGTACTTGTCGTTGCCATCTCATTCTGTAATTTGACAAATTCAATACCTCTACAAAACTCCCACTTGATAGAAATTGACACAAAAATTCCAACCTACCCACAAGGATAACACAACTGGCCAGGCTCTAATACCACTTGTTAGGAAAAATTTGATTGCGGAACAAACTTTTCCTAATGTCAAAACTAAGAGGAGAAAAATATATGCCTTTTAAACTTACAATTACAGTTCACTAAGATGCATACGAAAGAAATAACATAATTGAGAAATACATTCAAACACAATTGACACCAGATTTACGTGGGAAAACCCTTACGGGAGAAAAACCTACCACACCAAAGAAGAACTCTTGTATTACAGTAAAAGAATTTACATACAAGTTTCAGTCTCTCCTTCACAGGTGACAATTACTACAATAGAAAATTTCCCTAATCAACCTTATACCAAATAACACTGTTACAATACTTCTCAACTTATCATACAATGATATATTCCAAAAATAGACCACACATCAATCATACAACCACCTAACCTTCAACCCATTATGATTTTGGTGTGTTACCATGCACAACAAATGCCACGATCAATTCATTCTTTGCACAATCGATTCGATTCAACTTCCCCTATAGACTAATCGTCGAAACTTCTCAGGAATCCAAACAGCCTCTGTCCAAGTTAGCAACCTCCACTAAACAACGTACACATTAGTAGTCAATAGGTTTGTGCATTTCCCCCTTCATATTCTTCTTGTCATGGCCAGGGTCCACCAAGACACGCATACACTACTTGTGAAGTTTCGAAGAATCAAAAAAGGGATCTACAATATTCCCAATAAGTATCCCAAAAATAATTAACATGACGACACGTGTTCGAATCCTACACACCCCTCATGAGTCACTCAAGACCCACCACAAGAGGCACGAGACTATCGAGCACCGTTGATTAAGCCGACAAGTGTCATACGCTCAGTCAATTTTGCTTGCTTCACAAGAGTATGTCGATCCTCACCACAAAGGAGCGTGGAATAGAACAAGCATCATTGGATTAAACACATTGCAACCATAGATCAAGATCACCTTAACTAATACACTCTGTTGTGGTCCCCACTATCATCAAAATCCTAGTCGCTTTCGTTTGACATCGGTCCATTAGCACAGCCCCATGAAAATTTCCACCGATAACCCCAATTCACACCAATACAAAATATCACATATCAACATATCGGTGAGACAACACATTGTCACTCACCGATATGTGATCGTTTTGCTGATGAAGCCAAGATTCATCGCGTTAACGCCAAGGAGAAGGTAGGACTCTGCGGTATAGTGGAAAAGGCATGAACAAAAGGTAAAATTGTCAAGTCCTTAACAAAGGTTCAAGCCAACAAGTTGAGGCACATTTTCCAACACCCATATATGACAAAGCCATCAAAGAAGCATGCCTTAAGAAGTCAGGCAGGAAGAAGAAAGACCCCACTATAGTTCATGTAGTGGGATAGTTTGTTGATATCATGCTTGGGAAAGTGATTGTTCCCAAGTACAATGACCCAAAGAGTTTTGTGGTAGGAGTTGTTATAAATGGGATGCAAATAAAGAATGCTCTGATTGATTTGGGAGCAGCAATAAATGTTATGACCAAGGACATCCTGCAACAACTAAATATTGTAAGCATGAGACCCGCCCCTACTGTCCTGCAGCTTGCTGGCAGTTCTACTGTTATGCCTGATGGTATAGTGGAAGATCTAGTAGTAACTCTAGACTCTTGGGAGTACCCAGTAAATTTTATGATTCTTTCTCCCAAAGCCACATTAGGTGGGTACCCCATCATTCTTGGAAGACCATGGTTAGCAATATCAGATGCTTATATTAGATGTTGAACAGGAGACATGACCATTTTAGATGAGAAAAGCACCAAAAATCTTGTTCTCTACCCTCCTGCTCAGCCATCCCTTGTTAAGGATGATTTAGTATGGCCACATGTTGGAGAAGAGGCCAAGGAAGTTAATTTTGTGGCACAGTTTATGATGTTAGGAAGAGGTCCTTTCCTACAAATTCAAGATGAAGATGAAGTATTGTCTAACATACTTCAGAACCATTATATGGTAGAGGAGGCATCATCCTCTCATTCTTCTAATACAGTGAAAACACTCTTGCTCGCTCTTCCTGCAACCACTCTTCCTGCAGCCACTTGTCCTGCAGATGCCTTTCCTGCAACCGACCTTCCTATAGCAACAGGTATGTTCCATGCATTACTTCCACATGAACTCAAGGTACCAAGCATTAGTGGAGTAGATATGGTTGAGTTAACTACACACGTGCAAGTGTCAGAAGGGAAATATCTGAATATCAACAATAAATTGAGTGAAGAACAACAATTGTCACTGGAAAATTTGTTGAAGGCCCACCAAAATGCATTTGCATGGGATTATCATGATATGATAGGATTGGATCCTAAAATTTACACTCATAGGATATGTATCAGAGATGATTGTACACTAGTACGATAACCACAAAGAAGAATTAACCCCGCATTGAGAGAAATTGTAAAAGGAGAACTCTAGAAATTGCTTGATGTTGGATTTATCTACCCCATTTTAGATTTTCAATGGGTGTCCCCATTGGTGATTGTACCCAAAAAAGGAGGGAAGTGGCGAGTTTGTATTGATTACAGGGAACTTAACTCTACCGCTAAAAAAGACCATTTTCCCTTGCCAAATTCATAGATCAAGTTTTGGACTCACTTACAGGAAAGCAGTACTTTTCTTTTCTTGATGGATTTAGTGGCTATAACCAAATCCAAATTGCACCGTAGGACCAAGAGAACACCACCTTTACGTATCCATGGGGAACCTATGCCTACTATGTACTTCCATTTGGCTTATGCAATGCACCAGCAACTTTTTAGAAGGCAGTCATTAGCATATTTTCAGACATTTCTCATGATTGCATGGAGATTTATATGGATGATTTCACTATTTATGGTGCTGATTTCAATGAAGCATTAGATAATCTTAAGAGAGTCCTACAAAGATGTGAGAACCACAATCTATCTTTAAATAGTGAGAAGTGCTTCATGATTATGTAGGAAGGTATAGTTCTTGGCCACTACATCTCTCACAAAGGAATTCAAGTCGATCTTGCAAAGATTGAGGTAATCACCAATCTTCCTATTCTTGTAAAACAAAAATATGTTAGGAGTTTCTTGGGACATGCGGGTTATTATAGGAGGTTCATCAAATATTTCAGCAAAATGGCAGCACCATTGTATACCCTCCTCACTAAAGATGTTGAGTTTCAATGGACAGAAGGTTATGACAACACATTTTTTGACTTGAAAGAAGCTTTGACTCATGCTCCTATGCTCAAGGGACCTAATTGGGAGATTATTTTTCACATCCATACAGATGCATCAAACTATGCTATAGAATTAGTCCTAGGATGGAAAGAAGAAGCTATTGAAAACGCCATTTACTTTGTCAGCAAAAATTTGCAAGGAGTTGAATTCAACCATACAGTGATAGAAAAAGAAATGTTAGCAGTAATCTATGCTTTAAATAAAATCAGACATTACATAATAGGCTACCAAATCTTTGTGCACACAGATCATGCAACCATTAGATACCTTATGAATAAACCTCTCATTTCAAGAAGGCTAGAAAGATGGTTACTACTGATGCAAGAGTTTGACATAACCATTGTGGATAAACCAAGGAAACCCAACGTTGTTGCAAATTTTCTTTCAAGGCTGACCACATTGGAAGACAATCAAGTCATAGATGATTCTTTACCTAATGAGCACTTATTTTCCATCTATGTGCAAACACCCTGGTATGCTGACATAGCTAATTTTCTGGTCACGGGGAGAGTCCCTCCTCACTTCTCTCTAAAGGAGAGGAGAGTACTCATTGAGAAATCCTTCCCTTTCTCATGGATTGTTGGATGTTTGTTCTACACTGGACCTGACTAGGTTATGAGGAGATGTGTGAGGGAAGATGAGACATTTGATATTTTGCATGCATGTCACAATGAACCCCATGGAGGACATTTTGTAGCCAAGAGGACAACAATGAAGATTTTGAACACAGGATATTACTGGCCCACACTTCACAAATATGCAAGGAGATATACAAGGAAATGTGACAAATTCCAAAGAATGGGCCGACCAACAAAATCTGATGAGATGCCGCTATGTCCCCAAATAGTAATCAGTCCATTTGATAAGTGGGGACTGGATTTTGTAGGACCCGTTGATCTTCCATCAAAAGGTAAATCCTATATTTTAGTATGCATTGATTATGTAGCTAAATGGGTAGAAGTTCAAACAATGAAGCATGCAAGAGATACTAAGGTTGCAAAAAAATTGTATGAGGAAATTTTCACATGGTATGGGGTTCCAAGAGAAATAATGACTGATCAAGGGACTTAATTCACTTCCACCCTTGTTTCAGCACTAGTCAATGAGAACAACATTAGGCACAGGGAGTCTACTCCTTATCACCCCCAAGCCAATGACCAAGTTGAGGTGACTAATAGAGAAATTGAAGCCATTCTGACCAAAATAGTGGCTATCCATAAAAAGGACTAGGCAAGCAGGCTACCAGAAGTTGTTTGGGCTTACAGAACCACCTAGAAAATAACTACAGGATTCACTCCATTAGAGTTTCTATATGGAAAGTCATCTATGATTCCCATTGAATTTGAACATAAGACTCTTAGAACTGTGGTAGAATTGGGAATGAATATTTCTGAAGCACAAAGAGAAAAAATCATGCATCTGAATGCTTTGGATGAGATAAGGAAGGCAGCCTTGCATCACACAGAGATAGTGCAGAATCAACGAATAAGATGTCATGATAAACTCATCAAGGACAAGAGGTTTCAACCTGGAGATTGGGAACTGCTCTATGACTCAAGATATGAGGATAACGCAGTAAAATTGCAGACAAGATGGCTCAGCCCTTATGAGGTGGTTGAAGTATTTTCAAATAGAGTTGTTCAACTTACTACCATTGACCCTATTAGGTTTAAGCTACTGGTGAATGGTCATCACTTGAGATTGTATCACAAGCCAACTTCTAAGGAAGAGTACCTATAGCAATTCACTCAGCGTGCAACACCCAAACTTCTTGTAGCCGAAGGAAGTGGACCTAGAGTCCCTTCTTGGCTAATTAAGGTATGTCACTTCTCATAATAAAGATTCCCACTTTGTGGGGCTCCACTTCTTCACCCATCCACCCATTCATTCCACCTTTCTCTCTCTTCCACCTCACCACCATCATTTCACTTCACTTCATTTCACTCCACCTCATTCCACTTCGCTTTCATAAATTGCTCAATAGATTTCTTGAAAATGATCGGTACTTTCTCCATAATCTTCCATGAATTCAGGTACGTGCGCATGAATTGCTATATCTTAGTTGTCTTCTACTGTATTTATTTAATTGTTGTAAATTATGTGAATGTTCACCATAGAATGTCATCATTTCCTGCCTCTGTCAGATCATCCTTTCACCTCACATGTGAGGACACATGTGCAAATTTAGGTTGGGGGGGAACATGTCAATGCCATGTCTGCATGACTGTTTGTATTGATTCACATCAGCAAGATTTAAGTGATTAAGCCAATTTGAATTCTGAAATGACGGCTCGTATGTGCGAAATGCAAATCCTCCACCGCCATTTTCCTTAATCATAGCCTGCATCTATTACTCCTTTTTTTCCTTAATTGTTCTTGTCACGATCCTAAACCAAAAGGCAAAATTCAAGTGACACCAGTATTGGAATTCAATGGAGTTGCAGGAAGAAAAAGTTTGGTTTCCATGCAAGAATTGCAGGAAGAAAATCTTTGCAGAGTAACTATTTGATTGTCGACAATGGGAGGTGGGTTAATTCGAAATTAACCCACAGTTCATGATATTTTATTGCAGAATGCGCCTTGCCTGGCCGAATTTACAAACTCTGGTTGGATAGACTATTTCTTAAAGCTCAATGGTTTTGATGAAAGAGTTGCATTAGAATTTTCTTAGATATTACATGAGGGAAATGCCATATTAAAAGGATTAGAAGTTATAGCTACAAAGGAAAGAATTGCAAAAGTCACAGAGTTGCTTGTTGATGGTGAATAGTACCCTACAGCCAGAGACGCCAAGTCGGCTAGGGCCAAGTTTATAGAACCCAATGATCCTTCGTTGAGTATAGATAAACAAGGAGTGAAGAGGACCTCTTTGCCTAACCTATGGAGGCATGTAGTTGTCTATGTTGTCAAGTATATCACCTGTGAAGGCTGCTAGTCGAATTTGCATTCCGTGCACTTTAAGCTTCTCAACTACATGAGGTACAAAAGGAGAATGAATGTGCCCAACATGTTGTATCACCTTCTTTCGATCATGGCAGCAAAAACTCAAAAAGATAGGGACAACTCTGTTTCCCACCATTGAATAATTAAATTATTAGTTGAAAAGTCTCTGCATGATGTGTCCAATATTTCTTGGGAAGAATTTTTGAGAATTGATCAAATCAGACCATGGCATTGCAAGCCAAGGTTTTTCCTCAACCTCATAGGGTTAGGAGGAGGAGCAATGTTGGGACCACTGTTGGTACCTCAACTTCTAATGCAGGCCCTAGTGGAAACCTTCCTACAACCACATAAGCTATTTAGATTAGTTCTTCTGAAGCAAAGCATTCTGATAAAGAGAGCTCCTCTTCTGATTCTGAGGATGATGTCCCTATTGGCACCCTGATGAAAATCAGGGCATAGAAGAGGAAGGTTGAGCTAAAGGAAGGAAAAGCTGAGAAGAAAATGAAAGAAATGGAAAGTTGACACTATTCCTCTTGCAGCAAAGGAAAAATGAAGAAACCCTCCTAGAAAATCAAAGTCAGATGGGCCAGCCATTGGGGCACCTCTTGAGGAAAGCCCTGGTTATGGGAAAACATCATGGGAGGAAACGACCACTCCAATGGAGCATGTAAATGTTGAAGAAAAGGATGTGTTTGAAGAAGCAACAAATTTAACACTGGTTAATCTTGCAAATATTGTTGAGCAAGTTGAAAACCAGGCGTGTGAAGAAAATACAAACTTCATGCAGCAAGGGTTTCTGCAGCATGAGCAAGAACAGCAATAAGAGGCCCTGTAGATTGAAATGAGAAAAGAAGGCCTGGCACCCCTACAACTAGAATTGGTTGAGCAAGAAGAAGCCCTGCATATGGTACTCTACCAAGAGCAAGAACAAATGTCAGGTAAAATAATGGTAGGAGTACATAGGCCCTCTAATTTTTCAATGAACACAGTAACTCTGAATTTGTTGAAAGAAATATAAAGAAGAGAGGAAGAATGGAAAGCAGAAAAACGTAGGCTGAAAAAGGAAATTGAACAGAAAAATGAGGAAATTGAAGATAAGGATGCATAAATTGATGTCTTGAAGAAGAAGGTGGATGGCATGGCAACTTTAGTGCCACAGATATTGGAATGCAGAGCTCCTCTGAGGGTATATGATTTGTATTTAAAAGAAAATAATCTTTCTTTCAAGTTTGCAAAGATTGTTTCAGGTTTGAACCCCTCAATTGAAACCCCTACTGAATTTTTCAATGCTTTCCAAATTGCTTCCCCTAAGATGAAAAATTTGTTGTGCGAATTTTATTTACACAATTTTGTTGTAATCAAAGACCAAGATTGGAATCCACTACTATATGTTGGGGATGTCCAATTGCGGGCATTTATGTCCTGGATACAAAATGAAGTAAGTTGGGGAAAGCAATACAAGACTTACAGGCAAGTTGAATCTAGTATTCCCCTACCCATTAGGGTTGAGTCTAGGCATCCAAGAGAATTTTTTAAAGATTGGCACAAAAATTTATATTGGCCAAGCTATAGTTGTAGGATCCTGCCTGAGAGAGAGGCAGTTTACAAAGAGTATGAAGAGATTGCAAGGACCACAAGAGACTTTGTGATGGGGTACCTATCTCAGAGATGGAATGCCCTATCTAATGATTTGAAGCAAGTAGATGCTCATTCCACTCACAACTATGTTGCAACACTCAAAAGAACTGATAAGTATATTCAACTCGAAAGAACAAAAGGGCAATTCTAGCTTCCACTAATTTTCCAACCTCCTATTCTATTGTGGCTAGTGCCAAACTATAGGTTTTGTAGGTATGACATTGCTGATGAAAGATAGAGATGGAGCAGGTTGGAAAGGCAACAAGGATTCTATTGGAATCCTAATTTAGATACATTAGAAATTGATGTGGGACAACTTGCAGTTGGCGACTTCAAGGCATTGACCAAACAAAAACACAACTCTTCCCCTGTTGGAGGACCAACAAGACATTAGGTTGGGAGGGAAATGATGAGTCTAGTTTATGGTTTAATTATTGATAGGATTGTTGTCTATTTCTTGCAGTTATATGAGACTTTGATGCTTGAAAGATGATCTTTCATAATATTTCTTTGAAACCATAAACCTTGGACATGGATTTATTTTCATAAGCTTTCAAATGATATCGATATGCTATACAGACTGTTTTGTGTTAACTTTGCATGTTATTAATGAATGTCGCTTTAGGATGATTATGGATATGCAGTTGTTGTGCATGCTAACATTGTCATGCAGATGATTTAAGACCTACAATTCAGGAAGATCTCGCCAATTGGACTTGTGCTATATCGGTCAACAAGGTAGTCATTGAAGACTCTTGGTAGCTAGAGATTCCTCATGCATTGAATTGTAACCACCCTATTGTGATCTTAAATATTGTCGAGCATGCACTGGTGTTACTGTTGTGCCAAATTCGAGTTAAGGCAATCGTGCTTGACAAGTTTTGTGCATGCGTAGCCGCCCCTGCTCTTTTTCGTGCTTTCCCTAGTGGCGTTCTCCACATTTGTTGGAGTTGACTACCTTGCTAGGTGGTTGGATAAATAAGGAGTTGTTCCTTTTGACAACTATGGAGTGGAAGAATGTTAATTTATTGATGTACTCACATTCTTAGTTTTTCAGTAATATAACTATGTTGATTGTACTCATGTTTTTCCACTGAATAAAATGAAGTTATAAGTTTGTGCATCTGAGTTTATCTTAGTCTTAGGGAATACTTATCCAAGGGGGGCCACTTGGTGAGTATTCCATCCGTTATTTTAGATTAGTTGTTATTTTTTGTTCAATAATTAGTTAGAAATCTGGCACTGATTGTTCTTGCAACCACAAGAATTCCATTCTATGACTATTCTTGAAGCCAAAGCAAACAAACTAGTTTCTTGTTTGTTCATTTAGATCTTCATTTATGTCATGTATTTTAGTTTAATCTAATTATTGGGTGATGTTCAACATTTATGTTATTTCCTTCCAAGTAGTTTACTTTTAGCATTATGTTTTTCTTAACTGTAGAATAGATATGGCTACTTTGGATTCCTAGTGCACATATAGTGCTGACCCATTTCAAGTTTACATCCCTGGGTTAACAATTTAAATGCACCTTCATGATGGTTGAGATAGCTATTCAAGTTAGATGTCCAATCTCTAAATCATAGTTGTAAAGGCTTAGTTGTTGAATCATTGTAGGAGGCCAACATTAGGGCAAGATCAATTATTCACTAATAGATAAAGTTCCATAGTTAATTTTAATAGGGAAGCACTTACAAACTGTAACACACCTATACATGATCCAAAGTTCTAGAAAACTTAATTTTAAATCTAGGGTTCCCACGCCCCTGACCGGTTAGTTTGATCCCAAATTTGAATGTTAGGTTCCTCAGTTTTTTTCTCTCTACTCTCATATTCTCTATTTATGTTTATTAGTTTTGTGTTTTTCTAAATTAGTGATAGTTTATTGTACTTGCATAATTGACCTAGTTTACAATCACATGCATCACATCAATTCAATCCCTTAACAAAAAACCTAAGGGGACCAAAACCTTGATCAACCATTTTGACTCTTCCTTGAGGATAATAGCCAAGTGGAATTTTATGATCATTTTTATGTCCCCCAAATGTCCAAGGTGTTGAAAAGTGTGATTTAGGTTAACATTATCCCTAGATTCCTTTTCTTAAAATACAATTATTATCAAATCTATAAGAGGTATATGTGCAAATGGCTATTATTTAACCTAGTGACAACTTTTCGAGTTGAACTTACCTTGTATATAACTATAAAACTATTTTATAATTTTAAATTTCATCACCTTCAATCCCATTTAGGATCACCTCTAGGAATACCATATTGGATTTAAGCTAAACCCAAAGTGGAGGAGAGCTTACCCACTCACATTCGTTGGTCTTTAACCCTCCATAATCTATGGATGAACCTTTGTTTTAATTAAATGATGACAAACCCTAGTCTTGAGAGTGAGATCTCGATCTAGTGTTTTAGAGTAGTGGTTTCAAGACCCGACATAATGGTGTCATTGCTAGGGATACTTTAATTCAATTTGTGTTGAAAAGACCATAGTGATTTGAAAAACTTGTTGTTACACCCCACCTTGGATTCCTAAATTCATCTTCACTTTATGATGAATTATGAGATTATGAAACCTTGAAAGTTGCATATTATGATGGATTTGTGCAATGATATGTTATTGCATTGAAATGAAATGTTGATGATTATTTGATGTCATGAATATGATGTAATACAATAAGATGATTCTATTTATTTAAAGCCAATGATTAATGTAAATGCAATGATATGATCATGCGATAGTTTTTTCCAGGCTAACTACCTATTTGTTTCTTGAGTGAGATTGCAAGAGCAATCCGAACACCTCCAGAGATAAAGAGGGAGAGTATCACCTAGGAGAAGGGTGAAGTTGTGAATCCTCTGAAAATTCCATCTGAGCTTAGCATCGGTCAAGTTTTGTTTCTATAAACCTAAGAGTCTAAGGATATCCCTAGCATGATTGGAGGTAAGTCAACCTAAGGTAGTTGAGTCACGTTTATGGATGTTTTGTTTGGTGTGGCTATTTTGGGGTTTATAACATTCTTGTTTTTGTACATATAAGCAAATATATATATGTATATATATATGAATATGTATATTCATATACGTGTTTCACGTAATGTTATTAACATTATTATGTGATAACTAAAGTGTGGCAAAGATGCCAAAATAATGACATAATGATCGACATCATTAGCCATGCAAATGATATTCTTATTATTATATTTATATTGAGTTGGCTAATATAGTCATGGAACTGGTGTTTTAACTCAATTTTTTTTAAATAAAAAAGCCCATTATGGTGTGTGATTGCTTGATTCTTTTAAAGAGGAGCATGTCATGATTGTTTTAGCTCAACTATATATCTATTTGAGGAGTATGTTAATTATGGTGGATTTAATATTTGTGCCTTATTTCGATCTCGTAAGGGAGTCTCTAAGGTGGCAAGAAATTTTCAAATTTAAATTTAAATATTCTTCACTTTAGGTCATGTTATTCACCACCTGAATCTAGCTCTCATACCTGCTTGCTTTCTTTTCCAAGCTGCTTAATCAAGTTCGAGTGGAATCAATACGGTTTGGGAGTATTTGATGTTAAGATTCAAAATACCCTTGGATTGGATGTATAACCACTTAGATAATGGTTTTCAACTGTTTCTCTTGCCTAATCCATAACATGAGAAATCATGGCAGGAGGATAGGGGATATATCTTCTTGGCAACTAAATTTTATAAGCATTTTTATAACCTTCCTGATGTTTTAAACCAGGGGTGTGGTCTTTTGGGAAGGGGGGGAATAGTTATTATTTGGAAAACCAATTCTTGGCTATTCATATAACTAATTCTTTCCTAGCTAAAGGGGGGAATTTTTAGAAGAAGATAACTATCTTCATCTGGGGAGAGTACAAGGGAACTCCACTCAAAGCATTTTTTGGTTGTTGTGTATAAAAAGGAACGATGCATCTAACATTAGAAATCGATGGTTCTAGTGCTCTTAAATGGATTTACAAAGGGTTTAAGGGTGGTGAGTTTTGGTCATAGGGATTGCTCATCCCATTTGTTTGACCTTTTCTCAACGAAGCCAAGATATTGATGTTTAGAAGTCTGATAATGCTTCAGTTATTAAAATATAGAATGTGTGATAACATTAGAGTAAGGGTGTCTTTCAAGGGAGTTTGGAGTTTTCATGAGGGGAACTTATTTCAGTAAGGGGGAATCATGAAATGTGTAGTGAATGAATGGAATTCTGACACCAAACTTGGATTCACTAGCTCCCTTTGTGGGTTGATTCAATACCCCATTACATTGGAGTCTCGCTTCGTTACCTAACTCCTTCCAAAAAGCTTGTTGTTATGTTATGCTCAACTATGTTGTAACAGTAAGACCTTAGGATAGGTCAAAAACATCATTATAGTAATGCCTCCATGTGCACACTACCATGATTGTATATTATGCATTAACTCCTATGTTTATTGAAAGCCTTATTATCATTAAGCATGTGCTACTCTAATAGGGTCAATTGGTTCTCCAAGAAATTAGTTAATCCATGACATTGATATGAATGAGGCTAATATTATGATTGTTGAGTTGGGGAAGCTTAGTTCAAGTTCTTGCTAATTCTATATTAACTTCAAGTTCAAAGTTTGAATAGAGGAGGGATGACATAAATTATCACATTCATCATAAGGCAAGTAATCCTTCTTTTCTTTAAAATGTATATAGTCTTTTCTCTATATGTATACATATATACATTGTGAAGATAATGGTTTATTGAAACCATTAGTGAGGCAGTATTGCCTACAAACCATCTCATGCAATAATCCTTCTTAGTTTTATTTAAATCTCCATGTTGAGATAGTGTAATTCTTAGATTTCTTTGGAATGATTTAGTCTCTTTAAGACCAGTTCAGGGTATTTTACCCTCAAACCCTCCTTGGCATAGTTGTGCCTAGGATTGATTCAAGAAAACTATCATTGTTTAAATGAGACTTTACACTTTTAAAGAAATGGTCTGATATCTTTTCCATGACTAGTTAAGTCAAATCGTATACTTTTATCGACAAGGAAAGTAGGGAGTCCTAATCCTAATGGTATACACTCTCTAATATAGTACACATCAAACTAGAGGCAGTCACCATGTCCAAATAGTTATAGTGTGTAACTTAGAAGTTTGACATGAGAAGAAACTAAATCAACTCAATCATGTTATGACTCGAAAGCCAAGTAATGTTGATTAAAAGTCTTCTTTATGTTTACCATTGATCAAACAACAAGTTTAATTCAACATTACGTTAGAATCTTTTAAATGATCAGGTGTGTGTTCTGATAATGGCAGAGTGTTATCTATATTTCTAAAGAAACCCAAGAATAGGTGAGAAGGTAAAACCTTTTTGTTTTGTGGTAAGGTTTTAATTTTAGGCACTAGCCTAGACCCTAGAGGTTACTAATGTGTGAATAGGGAATTCTATGCCTGAGGTATTCCTTTACAAAATCATTTATATTTCAAACTTAGTGAGCAAGCATTTATATTATGCGAAATTGTACAAGATGAGACCAGTTAGTCTACGATTGTGTTTATCCTTAGTAGACTATGTCTAAGTAATGTTCATACTACATTATGACCGAGAAGGTTAAGAAGATATCATTTCATTACAAGATCACTTAAAGATTATATCAAGAGTAGTCACTCTCAAGGGTTAGGGTTAGGACTTGAGCAAGTGGTGGTAGCCAAGACCTAGGTAGTTATGTGAAAGTAACTCGGTGTTTGAGTAAAAAATAACCAATGACCCTGATGAGCTTTTCACTTAATGAAACTTCACTATTTGAGGAAGGACTCTATAACAAAACTAAAATACTAAATATTCAAGACAATAAAAAGAAGGAATCTTCAAGTTAAGGCTAATATTCATTTACCTAATATGCTTGAACATCAAGTATTCATGAAAATGAATCCTTAAAGGGGCAAGTATTCCCTAGTTTGAAAATGTATTCTTAAATGGGCAAGTATGCCCTAGTCTGAAAATGCATCCTTATTTTATTCCAAAAAGGTTTTAAGGGAGTCCAAACCCAGTGACCTGTTTCTTTTGTGTTTATGTGTTGGGCTGAGTAGGTAGCTCCTATAAACCCTAGGTTAGTAGCATTTTCCAAGTCGAGTAGGGTGGGTGAACCATGACTATGCTCTAGAAGTGTTTGTATAATTGTACATAAATGATAGCCATAGTAAGTGCAAGAGCCACAACTTGCACATCAGTTCATCGTGACCCAATTTCTTAGCTAGCTAGATTTTTCGTGCTTGGTTGGAGGGTATCCATAGTAGCGTGATAGTGTTAGTCAAGTAGGGCACAACACCAGGGATTAGATGGAAAATTAAGAGGGCTCCCGACTAATCCCTTCATTATAGGGCAGGACCACTTTCAGTTAGGAAGGTGTGCAAGGGACCGCTTAAGTCCATGGTTGGAGGTAAAGAAACCGAGTGATGCTCTCCCTCTTGCAGGTGGCATGCAGATTCTTAGAAGACAGTAAGAATTAGATGAGGTTCTCTGACCCTATTCTCTCACAGTTCTTTGTTTAGCTTAATCAATTAAATGTTGAAAAGATTTGTATCTTGTTATTTATATTGGTGTATCAGTTAAAAGGTAATGATGCAATTTTCTCTATATGATTATACAAATGAAATGTAATAGAATGATGGTTTATGTTTTCATGTTTTCAAAAAAAATTATCCACTTTTTTTGTTTATGTTTTAACATTTTGGTGAAAACTCTTGGTTAACCTGAATCAAAAGGAGTTTGGTTGTTACACTTGTAACCTTTAAAAAATTTATAGTATCATTTTGGTTGCAACAATGTTGGACTATAAAAGTTGAAAACTTTCTCTTTGAAGAGTGGTGACTCTATTCATTCAACCCAAAAATTAAGTTATTCACAAATTTGTTATGGATAGAAGAAGACAACATGTATATCATTCTACACAAGAAGATCTTTCATTTTGTACAAAGAAAAGACATGACAAATGGAAAGCCAAAGATGCTAGTGAGTTCTCCAAGCCAAATGATTGAGACCAAGTAAGTACATCTAATAAAACCAATGCATTTATAGATTTAAGACATCAATATCAATATACTTATGATAATTATACTAATAAATTTATTAGAATAGGAGTAATAATGAATAGAAATGAATATGATGTGCATATAAATAATAGAATTATTGGTAGATATAGTAGAGATAGGTCCAAGGATGAAAGTATTATAATTTTTAGTATGCCTAACCAAAATACAAAAGCACATGTTGCTACCCAATACCACGTTTCACCTCCTAGGTCACAAGAGCATATACATGATACAAAAATTCTTGATGAAAATTAGTAGATGAATCTTGATACTAAAGGGAGATAAAGAATCCTCAATGAAGAGTTATCTTTATTACACCTTGCAAGGTTGAGGAATCAATATTTTAGGGCTAAGAATGAAATAATTGAGCAATAGAACCAATAGGCTCTAGCTCAAGCTAGAGCAACCCAATAATAAAACTTAAATTAACATCATCAACAACAACAAAATAGAAATCAACAGTAACATGGGAACTGCAACAATAATTAGGTTCCACAAAAATAGTGAAAACAACAATTCAATCAATACCAAAATTAATAGTTTGGCAATGTGTCAAACCCTATACATCAGGTTTGAAGATAGGCTTAAAGGTTTGTTTCTTTTATGTGGTATTTGGGTGTAGAAAGATATAGATAGATTTTTTTGGAATCCCTAATTACCCTAGCCCAATCCCTGATGAAATTGTTAGGTTTTCAAAGGCAGATATCTAAAAGCTAAATGCAGATTTTATCAAATAAACCAGAAATAAAACACACATAAAACTAACACAGAGAATTTAACGTGGTTCACCCAATGTGGGCTACATCCACCAAACCGCAGCCAACCAATGATATTATTAACCAGTGCAAAACCCTATTACAATATCGCGAATAATCGCCTGTTTCTTATAATACTATAACTCTATCCGAAACCCTTTATAAATTAGGGTTATACAAAATCGGGGTTTTTTTCCTTTTTATGATTTTTCCCTTTTTCGATAATTTCGCGAAAAAGCAGGACAAAGTGAGGATACATGAAGAGTGTACAGTATAGAATGATCAGTCACCACATACCAACAATCTCCCACTTGGAGACTGATTAGGCTCCACACCTAAACAATCTCCCACTTGGAGACTGAACCTGGACGACACCGCTGCACTTACAGCTCCCACTGGAAATAAGCACCTTGGACCCTGCTGCTTTCTTATACTTTAATTCAAACTTGAAGGCCAACCGAAGCTGAAGAGGAGCTCAGCTTCTCCCTTATCACTGCCTTAGTAAACATATCCACTGGATTTACATCTGTATGTATCTTTTCCAACTTTACCTATCCATCCTCCAACACTGACCGAATGAAATGATACCTCAACTGTATGTGTTTGGTTTTAGAGTGCAAGGCAGAATTCTTTGCAAGATGTATAGCACTTTGGCTATCTATGAACAAGTAATTTTCAGCCTATTGTTTTCCCAACTCTTCCATGAAAAATTGCATCCATATCATCTCCTTTGCTGCCTTTGTTGTAGCCACATACTCTGCCTCTGTGGTGGATAAAGCAACCACCTTTTGCAATCGAGATATCCAGCTTACTGCTGTCCCACCAACGGTAAATACATAACCTGTGGTACTCCGCCTGGTATCAATATCCCCTGCCAGATCTGAGTCAACATAGCCTTTTAAATCTGTATTAGAGCCCTCAAAACATAAATATTTATCTGGTGTACCTCTCAAATACCTGAGAATCCATTTTACTGCATTCCAATGCTCAATTCTTGGATTACTCATATACCGGCTAACAACTCCTACAACATGTGCAATATCTGGTCTCGTGCATACCATGGCATACATTAAACTACCTACAGCTGAAGCATATGTTACCTTGGACATTTTTTCTTCCTCCTCTTGTATCTTTGGACACATATCCTTAGTCAATTTTACATGACTGGGCAAAGGTGTGCTGACAGCTTTTGCATTCTCCATATGAAATCTCTGCAACACCTTTTTAACATAATCAACCTGAGATAAAAACAATTTCCTATTTTTCCTATCTCTTGTAATCTTCATACCAAGGATTTGTTTTGCTGCCCCCAAATCCTTCATAGCAAATGAATTTGCTAACTGTTGTTTTAACTCCTTTATGTGATCCATGTTAGACCCTGCTACAAGCATATCATCAACATATAAACATAAAATAATGTAGCTATCTTCACCTAGCATCTTAAAATAAACACAATGGTCTGAATTACACTTGTTATAACCTTGCTCAGCCATAAAACTATCAAATTTAAGATACCATTGTCGAGGTGCTTGCTTCAAGCCATATAAGCTTTTCTTCAATCTGCACACTAGTTTCTCCTTACCTTTGACCTCAAATTCTTGTGGTTGTTCCATATAAATTTCCTCTTCCAAATCACCATGGAGAAAGGCAGTTTTAACATCAAGCTGTTCTAAATGCAAATCTTCAACAGCCACAATACTTAACACAGTACGAATAGAGGTCATTTTAACAACTGGAGAAAATATTTCATCAAAATCAATACCCTGTTTCTATGCAAATCCCTTTACGACTAATCTAGATTTAAATCTTTTCTTACCTCCATCCTCCTCTTTCATCCTATAAACCCATTTGTTTGCTAAAGCCTTTTTACCTGCAGGCAACTTGCATAATTTCCAAGTCTGATTTTTCAGCAAGGAGTCCATTTCTTCTTCCATTCCATGCTCCCACTGAACCTTGGTATCCACCTGCATAGCTTCATGATAACATTCTGGTTCACCAGCATCAGTTAATAGAATAGAGTACAAAGAGGGAGAAAATCTTTCTGGAGGTCTACTTAACCTTGAAGATCGCCTAACATTCACTGGAGTTTGTGGTATTTCTTGTTGTTGCTGTTGCGGAGCATGAGGAACCACTGGAACATTGGTGTTTGTAATATCATCCAGCACTGCATAATCCTGTTCTTTCTTCTCATGCTGCTGCAATAGATCTTTGTACAACATTTTCTCATTGAATATGACATCCCTGCTTCTCATAATTTTCTTATTTTCAAAATCCCAAAGCCTATAACCAAATTCATCTATGCCATATCCAACAAATATACATTTCTTTGATTTTGCATCAAGCTTGGTTCTATTTTCAGAATCTATATGTGCAAATGCTTCACAACCGAAGGTTTTCAGAAAAGAATAACTTACCTTCTTACCTTTCCATGCTTCCTCTGGAATACCACAACCCAAAGGATTAGAAGGACCTCTATTAATTAAATAAACAGCAGTATTTACAGCCTCTGCCCACATGTTTAAAGGCAACCCAGCATGCAATCTCATAGTTCGTGCACGCTCCATTATTGTTCTGTTCATACGCTTAGCCACTCCATTTTCCTGTGGAGTCCTTGGAACCGTTTTTTGCCTACGAATACCATTAGAGGAACAATAATCTTCAAACTCTTTGCTGCAATACTCACCACCATTATCAGATCTGAGACATTTCAACTTTTTACCTGTCTCATTCTCAACCAAGCTTCTCCATTTTTTAAAAGTTTCAAATACATCAGATTTCTGCCTAATGAAATAAATCCATACCTTCCTAGTTGCATCATCGATGAATGTGACATAATAATGAGAGCCACCGAGAGAAGATACCTGAGCTGGTCCCCATACATCCGTATGCACAAGCTCCAATTTCTCATCCTTCTTTTGTTTCCCATCCTTGAGAAAACTAACTCTCTTTTGTTTGCCATACACACAACTTTCACAGAAATCCATGTTAACACATTTTAGACCTGGTAAAGCATTCTTTGAATGAAGTACTTTCATACCTTTTGCACTCATGTGACCAAGTTTGTTATGCCATAGTGCTGATTCAGAATTCGCAGCAACTATCTGATTTTCTTCCTGCTGAACTGCAGCAACTGTTCCTGAACATTGATTTTTATCTGCAATAGCTAAAGTAGAAGGAACAGTATGACCTGTACAAAGATATAAGGTGCCTACTTTCACACCTTTTGCTACCACTAAGGCACCTTTTGTAACCTTCCAATTTTTATCACTAAATGTAACAACACAACCTTCATCATCTAGTTGCCCTGCTGAAATTAAATTTCTTTTTAGCTTTGGAACGTGCCTTACCTCATGTAGTAGCCAATGATTCCCATTCTGCAACTTAATCTTGATGCTTCCCTTTCCAACAATTTGACAGGGTTCATTATCTCCCAAATAAACCAGCCCAAAATCCCCTTGGACATAATCAAGAAAATAATTTCTATGGGGCGTAGCATGAAATGAAGCCCCTGAATCTAACACCCAAGAATCATCAACATTGTCAAGAGAAAGAATCAAAGCATCCTCATCAGATTTATTACTTACCACATTTGCCTCTTTATTTCCTTCCTTTTCGTCTCCTTCTTTATTTTTCGAGACCAACAATCTTTCTTTAAATGACCTGGCTTACCACAGTACCAGCAATCCCTCTTGTCTCTAGATTGGGACCTTCTGTAACTTGATTTTCCTCGTGACTTCCCACGACTTCCATAATTGTTTCTTCTCTCCTTTGTTCTACCCCTGCTTTCTGCATTCAAAACACTGCCTGATGTGGATGTTCCACCTGAGCTTTTCCTACGAATTTCCTCGCTCAAAATAACACCAACAACATCATCAAATTTCAATGTATTTGAACCAGAAACAGAATTGCTAACAGCCATTACCAAGCTATTCCAGCTTTCAGGCAAAGAACACAGAATCAAAAGAGCCCTAACTTCTTCATCAAAGTTTACTTTTACAGAAGTTAATTGACTGGTAACTGTATTGAACTCATTTAAATGATCAGTAACTGATCCACCTTCTACCATTTTCATATTAAATAAACGCTTCATAAGAAATACCTTATTCGAAGCGGAAGGCTTTTCATACAACTTTGCTAGGGTTTCCATCAACTCTAGAGTTGTCTTTGCTGTTGTGATATTGAATGCCACCGATTGTGCCAGGCATAAGCGAATACTGCCAAGTGCCTTTCTGTCTAAAATATCCCAGTCCTCATCCGTCATTGTTGTGGGTTTCTTGGTTTTCCCTTCCAATGGCCGCCATAAATCCTTCTGATAGAGATAGTCCTCCATCTGCATCTTCCATAACTGATAGTTCTGCCCATTGAACTTATCAACCTTCATCTTACCCTCATCTGCCATTGCTCCCACTTAACCGTGAGACTTTCCTGCAAATGATAATTGAAAACAACTCGCTCTGATACCACTTGTTAGGTTTTCAAAGGCAGATATCTAAAAACTAAATGTAGATTTTATCAAATAAACCAGAAATAAAACACACATAAAACTAACACAGAGAATTTAACGTGGTTCACCCAATGTGGGCTACATCCACCAAACCGCAGCCAACCAATGATATTATTAACCAATGCAAAACCCTATTACAATATCGCGAATAATCGCCTGTTTCTTATAATAATGTAACTCTATCCGAAACCCTTTATAAATTAGGGTTATACAAAATCGGGGTTTTTTTCCTTTTTATGATTTTTCCCTTTTTCGATAATTTCGCAAAAAAGCAGGACAAAAAATTTTCTCGGGGGCTACCACCCCCAAACCCCCGCTCAGGGCCCGGCCCGACCCCGGACCCCGGCGAGGATACATGAAGAGTGTACAATATAGAATGATCAGTCGCCACATACCAACAGAAATAAGAGGAAATATTGCTAGGTTCTAGAGTAATAATGTAGTAAATGGGGAAGAAATTCTAAGGTATTTCATCAACATCACAAATGAGTATGAGATAGATGATGAGGATGTGATGATGGAATTATTTGTATATTCCTTGGAAGAAAGTGCTAAAAAAGGGTACAAAAGTCTCTTAGATAGTAGTATTATTTCTTACGAGGAGTTCATGAATGTTTTTAGGTTAGAGTATGGGGATAAGATTGATCCCAATATTGCCACACGCCACTTTCAAAAAGAAAATCAATGAAATAGTAGTGGATTTCAACAATAAATTCATTACTACAATGAGAAAGGTACCACCACACCTCAAACCTAATTAATCAATGTGTTTTGTTCTGTACTATGGTGTATTTGTTTCAAATATTGGATATTGTTTGTGAGGAAAAATTCCACAAACACTTAGAGAAGCCTATGCCACAACTATAAACACTAAGAGAAATATGAGGGATTTTGGTAAACATGTTAAGAGATCAAATGTGAAAATCTCACGAATAGATAGGGTTGACCCAAGCAAGCCACTTCCCATTGAGATCAAATTGGATAAGTTGATGTGTGTCATGAAGGACCTATCATATGAATTAGAAAAAAATGGTAAGGAAAGTTACCACCACCTCAAAATACAACAACTCATTTCAATGAAGGAAAAAGGTTGCATAACAATCCTTATAATACTAATTGGTCCAAGAGACCACAAAAATATTGGCAAACAAGTATCCCCTAAGTAGACTAGTTCTAGAAAAAAAAAAATGATACACCAAATTCACTAAGGAGAGATCATGTAACTTCCAAAAGGTGGGATCGTAGTGTAAGCATTGTTTCCTCCCTCATGATCCATCAAACTATGTTGGTGCTTTTTCAATGAGTAGAGATGAAGACTTTCCAAATAAAGAAGGTAGTGTTGAGTACATGAGGATTAAATTAACCATCTATATGTTTTAGGTGTAAGCTAGAAGATGAGGAATATTGTAATGATAGTTATGATGTAGAAGAACAAATACTTCAATATGAGTGTAGTGCTAGTCCTAATTAGTATGATTTGATAGCTTCTAATTTTGAGCATTTAAGGGAACTCATAGAGCAAGGATATAAGAAAATAAAACCTTTTGATGAGGACATAAATGACTTAATTGATGTAGCAATAGTTCAAGCTAAATTTGGATATCAATCATGAGGTAGGCATGTACTATCCCAAGGACAACCCACTACTAAGACAAGTAGAGTTGATACAAAGGTTGATAAGGAGAAACAAAGAGCAAATATTGGAGCTGAAAATAACACCCCAAATAAAAATGTGACTGGGAAAAGAAAGGCCTCTACACATCATCCAACAAAGAAAAAATATAAACTTAGGGCTCAAGAGCATGTAATACCATTAAATGGCATGCCTACCTAACATAAAATGTCCCAAGCAACAAAACCAAGTAAGATCAAGCAATACCATTGAAAGAGCCAAGTGGATTTGAAGAGGAGAGGAAGGAGGACTTCAAAAGGTAAGAATGTTGGCTCCTTTCATGTAATTATACCTTTTATTCTTGATGCAAAGGCTATAGCTATTTCACATGGAACACCCCTTCAAGGCTATCACCCTAATGATATGGCACAAGTTTTAAGTCAAGTAGGATTTTTGTGCCAATAAGAGAAATATTTAGGATTCTTGAACATGGGGATAAAAATTGTGTCTTGTGTCATTTTTGTGAATGTTCCAAGTCAACCTACCACCACAAATAATGTAGAAAATGATAGAGATGATGAAAAACTATAGAGGTGTACTTATGGGCTTCCCTAGTCAACAATAAACTATGTGTTGATCCTTTTTATACCACTTTAATAATTAATAGATGAATGATATAATTGTATGTTGGAATCTAGTGGCATGAAATTATTGTATGTTGGAATCTAGTGCCTCCAATAATTTCATGCCACTTCATATTATGAATGAATTGTAATTGCAAGTAGCTAAGTCTTATGGTAAATGTTTTGATATGGAATCTAAAGAAGTGAATATCATGGGTATTATGAACAATATTGAGGTTCAACTTGCTACATACTTAGATAGACCATTCTTGATGGATATAATCATTGTGGATTTTCCTTCCAAATGGGTAATGATGTTGTCTCAAAATTGGGCAAAATCTATTGGAGGTAGCATTCAAATAGATTTATCCTATGCTACCATCTCTATGCATGGGGTAAATGTCAACTTGCACATAGAATAAAAGGTATTGGGAAATGTGGAGGACATGTATAAAACAACCTATGATATAAATTTATTTGATGTTGGAATTGACCATTTCATTGGTTTATGTAATGAAAATGAGAATAGTAAAGTTGATCTCATCCCTCGCCCTATTGGTGAAAAAATTTAAATGGTTTATCGAACATTTTTTTTGATGATGCTTGTTCAAAGGATGGTTTAGGTGTAGGTGTTTTCCTTGTTTCACCAAGTGGTGAATTATTTAATTTTTTATTTAAACTAATATTTCAATGCATACAAATTATTTCTTAGTGTGAAACTTTATTATTAGGGATAAAAATTGCTCACAATAATGGGATTAAGTACATAATAATTTAGGTAGATTTAGAGCTAAGAATATATAACAAGTAAAGGAAATATATGCAGCCAAGGAAAAAGATTGAAGACATACAAAAAAATTGTTTGGGATAGTATGCAACTATCTAATGCTCTAGTAGTTGCATCATCTAAATATGTTTTGGAGTTTTTTCTCCCATATATCATTATAGTGTGGATATTCTCACAAGGTCAACTATTCCAAAATATATATACAACTGGAAAGTATTTGATGTTAACAAACAAATATACAGTTTCTTTAACTCAATGGATGAATTTGACAATAAACTCATTGACTAGCAACCTATGGTTGAAGTCAAGGATAGAAAATAAACATCTTTCAAGAATGAGATGGTGCAAATAAAAACTAACACTCTTCCTAGAGGGCTTGCTAAATTAGAAAAATGTTTGATGGTGGAGATCCTTACAAGAATAGAAGCAAACCAGTTCAAGAAAATGATGTTGAAGGTGTCAATCTAGGAAAAATGGAAAATCCCAAAATGATTTATATAGTGAAGATATTTAAGCCTACATAAAAAAAAAAAAATGCTAATAGAATTATTGAGAAAAGTCAAGAAGTTTTTTGCATGGTCTTATTATGAGCTCAAATCTTATAAGGAAGATATGTTTTAACATAACATTCCCCTCCACTAAGATGCAAAACCTTTTATCCAAAAGCAAAGATCCATCAACCCAATCCTTGTTTCACAAATGTAAAAGGAAATAATAAAGTTGAAGATATAAGTATCATCAAACCTATTAGGCAACATAAATAGGTTTCTAACCTTGTCTCAATGAGAAAGAAAGCATGAGGAGATCAAACTATGTGTAGATTTTCGAAATCTAAATATCATTCTCTAAAGGAAAACTATCCTCTCCAAAGCATGGATCATTTCATATAGAAGGTGATAGGTTCAAAATTAATGTCTATGATGGATGAATTATTAAGGTATAACTAGGTGGTGGTCAAGGATTCAAAATTAAATAAGACAATATTTATAACTCTTTATAACACTCATGTTTATGCAAGGATGCTATTTGGGTTAAAAATTTAGGTTCTAGTTTCTAAAGGGAAATGGATGTTGCCTTTTTTGGTCTTATTGATGAAATCATGGTATTATATACCAAGATGATCTCACTTTATTTTTCAAAGAAAGGGGTGATCATTGTAAAGACTTAGATTTGATTTTCAAGAGATGTATAGAATATGAAATTTCTTTAACTTCCAATAAATATACATTTGGTGTCGAGGAAGATAAATATTTAGGACACATTGTGTCAAAATATGGGGTGAGGATAGAACCAAAGTGAATTAAGGCAATTGATCTTATCCCTTGGTCCAAATAATTCAAAGGGAGTGTAGTACACTAGACAAATAAATTTTGTTAGGAGGTTTGATCCTAACTATGTTGAGAAGACTAAGGGCATCTCCAAAATTCTAAAGAAAGGGAAATTAGTTTTATGGAATGATAAACCAATTGAAGAATTTAAAGGTATAAAAGTATATCCTAAGGATCCACCTATTCTTATAAGCCTGGACTATTCAAAACCATTCAAGTTATTTTATTTTATTACTTTCTATACAATTGTTATTGCCTTACTTCAAAAGAATAAAGAGGGTTATGAACAACCCAATTCCTTCTTTAGTAAATCATTACAAGATACTGGGTTGAAATACTCAATTATGGAGAAGCATGCTTATGCCCTTGTAAAGAAAATAACGAATTTCAAACCCTATCTTATTAGTGCAAAGGTTATTGTTTGCGTTCCACACTTAGTATTAAAGGACATATTTATTCATTAATAAGCTTTATGTAAGAGATGCAGGTGGATCAACAAGATCCAAGAGTATTTTATGGAAGTGCATGTTACTAAATTGGTTAGGGGTCAAGGTCTAGCAAAATTGATGGTGGATGCTAATTTGAAAGGAGTAGAGGTGAACAAGATATAATCTGATAGTGCTTCCATCTCTTGTCATATAAAAGATGAATCATGTTATAAGAGTATAGTATTTTATTTGAAATACTTGAATTCCCCTCCCAAGATGAATGAAAATTAGTAGAGTAAATTGAAGATACAATCATAGAGGTATGTATTGATACAAAATGATTTCCTATAGATAAATCATGAAGGGTCATTTCTCAAATGCTTGGACCAAGATCAATCAAAGAAAGTAATTATTGAGTGTCACCAAGGTGTTTGTGGAGGACACTTTAAAGCTAGGACCATTTCCCATATGCTCCTTGCAACAATATATTTGTGACCTGCCTTGTTTAAGAATATGGTTGAGATGGTAAGAAAATGTGATGCATGACAAAAAAAAATGGTAAGTTGAAGTTTATAGCTTCTCTCCCCCCTCATAGTAGTCACAATTAATGCTCTTTTTCAATAGTTGGGGTATAATTTATTGGATAAATTCACGAAAGATCCAACAATGGTTACAAGTGGAGACTTATAGCCATCGACTACTTCACCAAGTGGGTTGAGGTAGTTCTAACTCACAATGCTACTTCTAAGGTGGTAATAGACTTCTTGACAACTAATATAATAAATAGGTTTGGTGTCTCATTAAGGATTATTATTGATAATGCCAGGTGTTTCAGATCTTAGGATATGTTAATATGTGTTCTAAATTTGGGATCAATATGATACATCCACCCCCTTATCATCCTCAAAGTAATGGATAGGATGAGTCTAAAAATAAAGGCATTATGAGGATCATAAGAACTTTTGATATAAATAATAAGAGGTGGGATGATAAGTTGAGGTATACTATTTGGGTTAATGGAGTAACTTTCGAGAAGAATATTGGAAAGAGCCCATTTGAGATGGTCTATGTACCAAAAGTTAGAATGATAATTAGTCTACAATTACTTGTATATAAGTTGCTACATGATAATGAAGAAGAATAAGATGGTGTATTTTCTCAAAGAATGCTTGAATTAATAGAGCTAGATGAGAGCAAGAGAGCTACACATGAAAATATTTTCCTACATAAACAAACAACAAAACATATATTTTATAAGAAGAATTTACGATTAAATTTAAAATTGGTAATGTGGTTCTCTTGTAGAATGTCAAATTTGAAGATAAGGAAAAGCACAAAAAGCTTGACCTTTATGACTGGGGTCATATGAGATTGCTAAGAGATATGATTTCAATATATACAATCTCAAGAACTTAGATGGAGAATTCATAGAGCTATAAATGCATGGTTAGAATCTTAAGAATTATTTTTTATAAGTAATTAGGGTTTTGATTGGTGAATAAATGCTACATATTTTTCATATTTTATCCCCAAGAAATTATGACACTTGTTTGCCACATGATGAAGCATTTTGTCACAATCCTTTGTCTCTATGTTGTTCTTTTTTATGGCATGCTCCTAGAGAATTGTTTTGGATTCTTATTGATCATATAAGATACATATGTACCCAACCAGACTCATTGTTGTAGCTATTGGAATGTTTAATTCTCTAGGGGGTCCTGAGGGTTTTTTTGCTGTCTATTTCTAAATCTCTAAACCATTTGAGGTTTTCCCCTTTCTATATTGCTATTGTAGCTTTTATAATTTCACTTTTATTGGTTTATCTAGTATAATCACTTAAGTGCTACAACTAATGCCCTTAAGGGTCATGGTTTACTAGCCCCTTGTCTTATTCATTGATATGTGCCCATGTTAATTGTTTGTTTTCTTAGATTTTCCTGATCTTGGGTATTTTATTAACTTGTGCAACACTCTTATTAGTAAAATATATTATCTATCTCCATGATGAAATCTGATGTAAATGTACAACCAATATTTTGATTCCCTATGCCATTTCTATAGGTACAATTGTATATACATCCATTTAGCTACTACAACAATTGCCAAGTTTGCTATCATGGCTTGATTTGAATCCTATTATTTTAAATATGTACTTCTTGACTTAATGAATGAGATTTAATATCACAAGACTTATTGTAGATGTATTTTTTATTATTTTGTTAAACTATGACATGGGCTTCCATCAATGCAATTGGATGATTTGAATTGCAAGAGTTGTTGTAGATTTTTGTAGGCTTTCTAAGTGGTCATTTTTCCATTTTATATATATAGAAGTTCCTATTTCATTTTGGGGGTGGTTCATTGTCATTTATAACAATTTTTTGTAAGTGTTAAGAATTTTTTAGGGTTCCAACTATTGAATATTGAGTTTTTAAGAGTATATGCTATGACCCTTATCCTATAGTTTGCATTGGGTTATGGGTAGTCAACTTGTGGCTACCTTAACTCTTAAATGAGTTACATAATCATTATTATAATAATATATAGGTATTTAGGTCATTCTAGGAGTTATACTTAAGTATCTAAGTCGGCCTAGGTGGTATCCAAGGCACAAGTATGGTATATATAGGAGGTATAGGTTAGCTATTATCATCTTGTTGAGTATTGTGTTTTTATTGAAGAATATTGGAGGTTTCCCCCTCAAAGTGGTATATTATTATCAAGTATTTGCAGCATATTTCATATTATATTATTTTACTATTTAAGTTGTTCCATAACAAGTGGTATCAGAGCATGATCTTGGCAGCGTGAGGAAAAGACATTTTTTTCAATTTTGGAGGTCATTTTGTGACACATATCTCTCAAATTTTGGAAAAAATTTGTCTAAATTTAAGATTTTAAAGAACACATTGAAGAATATACAATAAATATTTTATAGGATGAAATAGAATTGAGCGATTTATTACAAAATTATGGTTTCTAGAAAATTATTTTGGGAAGCACATATCTCTCAAATCTTGTTGATTTTCTTCCTTTTTTAAAAGGGTTTTTAAGGAATATATTGTAGCATCTACAATCCAAATTTAGGAGATATTGGAGTAAAATTAAGTTATTTATTACAAAATTAGGGTTTTCAAAAAGTCACTCTCAAAGTTACAGACCAACTAATTTCTTGGAAATTTTTCTAAGAAAGTGAGATCTCAGCCTTGATAAGTTACGTTAATTTTTTAGATCATTTGGATTTCATTTGTGTGATTTATTGCAAAATTATTTTTCTAGAACTTCTTCGTAACAAGAAGTATCAAAATAAGAAGAACAAAGAAAAAGGACAAGAACAAGAACAAGAAGTAGGAAAAGAAAAGAAAAAGAGAAAGAAAAAGAAAAAGAAAAAGAACAAGAACAAGAACAAGAACAAGAACAAGAAAAATAGTAAGAGCGAGAGAAAGAACAAGAAAAAACAAAAGGAAGAAAAAAAAATAGGAGAAAGAGAGAGAGAGAAATAGAACAAAAATAAGAGAGAGAGAGAGAATAAGAACAAGTACAACTACAAGAAGTAGTAGTAGAAGAAGAAGCAGAGAAAGGAGATGAAAAAGAAAAATAAAAAAATCTGAAAATAAATGTTTTATGCATTGAGGATAATGCTTTTGTAAAGAGAGGGGCAATGTTATGGCCCTTATCCTATCATGTGTATTGGGTTATGAGTATTCGGCTTGTGGCTACCTTAACTCTTTTTAACGTGCCCATTGTTCTACCCATTGTTTTTACTATGTTTTACTCACAAGTTAAAGTTAAAGTTTCTAACATTATGATCCATAAAAAAAATCATTTTCACATGAATGAATATATGCACATTTGAAACATAATCATTCCAAAATTTTCCATTGCATAACATAGAATCTTTATAATAATTCAAGCAACGATTTCACGTCACATAATTGCATGATAATATTTCTCATTTACAAATCCTCAATAAGAATACAGTTATATGTTTACATACATAGCTTCTATGAGCTCAATGATAAAGAGACATAAATAGAGTACAATGGTCTAGATGTCCCCAATGTTGGTGCATACCTCCTAGATGTCCCCATCACTTGGTGCATACATACTAGGTGTCCCCAAACTGGCGCTACATCCTCAAATCCTAGTTGCCAATTGTATGAGGGAGAGCATCACTCAAGCACTTTTTTTCCAACCATGGACTTATCGTGGTCCCCCACACATCTACCAAACTAGTAAGATGGCCCTACCCTTTGACAAAGAGATTGGTTCGGTAACCCCATAATCATGATCTTCTTGAGCATAGTGTTGTGTCCTACAAATCTAGAGCTACCACACCTTGATTTCCCTACCTAGATTGCAATCATAGACTACAGTGAATTAACAGTGTAAACAGTGGCTACTTACACTACTTTGGCCAAAGAATTCAACACCAAGTACTTCAAGGGAGATTCATCAATCCACCCACTCTTAAGCTCGATTTGGTATTGACCATAAACATAACACACATTTACCCTGAGGTGATAACATAATAAAATATTCAACAAGGTAATTCCCTTAACCATGGATTACCCTAACCCCAAGAATACCCAAGTCTATAATAAACTGATTATCTAGGTTACACCCTTACCCATGGATTTCACTAACCCCAAGTATAACCATACTAACCATACATATACACAATCTAGTGTCTAGCTAGGTTACCCCCTTTCCCATGGATTTCACTAACCCCGGGAATAACCCTACTAACCTCTTAAATTGACATAATCATAAAAGTACTATTTAAGATAGCAACATATTCCATCTCATGCATTATATAAATAGATTTAAGGAACTAGTATAGTTCTAATAGATTTTAGCCACACATATTCAATAATATATAAACGTAATCCCAATGATAGGGTTTTCTAATTTGAGACTCAATCAAGAATCACACAAGAATATTCATTTCTAGGAATTAACTAGGTTTATAATAACATGCATACCATACATTCATAGATTATTCCAAAGCTAGAAAATAACTAGATCATAAGAAAAAGCATATCATGCATTCAAACAATCTTTCCAAAAAAATGCATTATAATCAAATAACCTTTCAAACATAAGAAAAGGAAGAATAGAAATCAACATTCCTAGATATAAGTTCCAACTTGATAATGTTTCCTTCCAACCTTAACCTTAATGTTGCCTTCCAACCTTAACTTTCACCTTCATGAACACTACTTCTCCAAAGAACAACTAGCCTCCAAACACTAGCCTCTCACAAATTCTCTCAATGGTATAATTGTAAAGCAACTCACTAACTCTCAAGCTCTCTAACTTGCATAGAAAATACAGCAAAATAACAATAGAGAAGAGTAACAAATGATAGGAAGAGCACCTCAATATATACTAAAATTTGAGCAACCAAAGGCTACAAACTAGCTAGCAATTTTGCCACCTTCCTACTCACATGCAATGACTCAAATGATTAACTCAAAAATTTGCAATGGCTCAAACTATGGAAGAAGAGTTTTGGTCAACCCCTTAGAAGAAGGGTAAACAAAAGAAAGTGGGTGTGGGAGGTCAATCCAAACCTGGTAGGCCCAATCAGCAGCAGACCAGGAACAAAGAGACAACAAAAGAAATTGTGATAGGTAAACAAAGGACATTGGAAGTGTCCTCAAAGAAATATTCTAAATGAAAGTCCTTTCATGGAACGTGAGAGGGTTAAATATCCCCCACAAGAATTTGGATCTGAAAAATTATGTGTTGGAACACAAGATTGATGTCTTGCTTTTACAAGAAACCAAGATAAAGAAAACTAATTTTGAACCCATAGCTAGGTATATTTGGCCAAACGTCCTATTTTCTTGTAGTGATGCGGATGGGGCTTTGGGAGGTCTATTTGTGATGCGGAATCCCATTAGGATAACTGGTTCTGAATTATTCCAATATAAGAATAGTGTAGGCGTCAAGTTCTCAAATGTTGGGGGTTCTTGGTTTTTTATTAACATTTATGACCCTAATGTTAGGAATGCAAGGAAAATCCTTTGGCAGGAATTATCTAATTAGATTATGGCTAATAGGGGAGCCCAATGGATAGTGGTTGGTGATTTCAACTCCCCCTATACCCCTCAGAGAAATGTGGAGGTCTGATTGATTAATCTGAAAACATGTATGATCTGGCTGACTTCTTAAATTGTACCGGCCTGGTGGATATTGACTTGTAGGTCCAGTCTTACACTTGGTCTAATAGACGCCTTGGGGTTGGTTTGATTCAGGTTCATCTTGATAGATTCCTTTTTTCTCCCAATTGGACTGCCTTACTTAATGCTAATATGATGGCTTTGCCCCAGACTGTTTCAGACCACAATCCTTTGTTGTTGATCCTAAATGAACATATCGTTGTGGGTTCGTTCCCTTTCCATTTCAAGATTATGTGGAACTCCCATCTGGATTCCAGGAATAAGGTTGTTTCTTGGTGGAATGTCCCTGTGCATGGGTCCCTTAAGTTCAGGATTTTCCATAGGCTCAAACACATCAAAAATATGGTCAAGGGGTGGAACAAGCGGGTGTTTGGGGATGTGTTTTATCAAAAAATGTTTTGGCTAACAAGCTCCATGAGATACAAAAGAGGATGGAGGAAGGAGATATTGGTATTTAGACTTGTTAGTAGGAGAGGGTTGAGCGCATGGAATGGGAATTTTTTTTGAATTAAGAAGAAGTATTCTGGAAGCAAAAATCCAGAATTCAATGGCTGACTGAGGGGGACCAGAATACGTCTTTCTTCCATGTTTCGACCCTTAAGCATAGGAAAAGGAATTAGATAAAAAATTTGAAAAATGAATCAGGGGATTTTGTTACTACTCCCATTCAAATTGGTCTTTTGGTTGTTGGTCACTTCCAATGGGATTTGTCGATTCCTTTTGGGGCTCCCAATTCGGCGTTGGATGATTTTCTATTGGAACCCCTTCCTAATTCTATATCCCAGGAAGATAACGATTCTATTATGGGGGTTGTTACTCCTGAGGAAGTCCAAGCTATTGCATTTAGTATGGGTGCTTATAAGGCCTCGGGACCCAATGGTTTCCCCCCAGCTTTCTTCCAGATCTTTTGGGATGTTGTGGGGGAGGACCTTACTCTTGCAACAAGGAGATTTTTAACTCTTTCAAAATGCTCAAACAACTAAACCATACCTTCATTTCCCTTGTCCCTAAAATTGATGAACCGCAGACCATGGCTGATTTCCGCCCCATCAGTCTTTGTAACACTATTTAATAGATCTTTTCCAAAATCTTGGTGAACCGCTTGAAACCCCTTCTGGATAAAATGATAAGTCCAAGTCAAAAAGGCTTTTTTCTGGGTCGCCATATCTTGGATGCGACTATTACCACTCATGAAATTTTTCATTCTATGGATAGGTGTAATAATGTTAGTATGGCATTTAAGCTTGATATCTCTAAAGCTTACGACAAAGTCCTATGGAACTTTCTTCCCAAAATCCTTGATAAGTTTGACTTCAATCAAAGAGTGATCAATATCATTATGGAATGCATAACCACAGTGAGGTATTCTGTGTTGGTGAATGTGGAGTGCCCCATGGTTTCTTTGTGGCTGGGAGAGGTATTAGATAGGGGAACCCCTTTCTCCATATTTTTTCATAATGGTTGTTGATGTGCTAAGTAGGAATGTTGCTCATATGTTGTCAAAGGGCTCCATCAAGGGTGTCAAGTTGGCCACCACTATTGACCCTGCTGTCATTCAACAATTTGTGGATGACACTATGTTATTTGGGAAATCCTTGGTTGTGGAAGCCAAGAAATGGAAAAGTTGCCTCAATCTCTATGTGGCTTGTTCAGGTCAGTGCATTAATTATAATAAGAGTATGGTCTATTTCTTTAACTGCACTCCTGGTCTACAGAATTGTGTGACTATTGTTTTGGGTTGTGTGAGTGCCTCACTTCCTTCAGTCTATCTAAGTCTCCCTCTCACTATTAAGGAAGTCACTCCCAATTTCTAGAATACTATCCTTGAAAGTATTCAAATAAATCTTGTAGGGTGGAAAGGTTCGATCCTGAGTCATGCTGGTAAACTACAACTCCTTACTGCGCCCTTCAAGCGACTTCGGTTTATTTCCTCTCAATGTTCAAAATTCCTAGTTACATTGCTGAGAAATTTGAAAAGATCCAAAGAGTCTACCTCTAGTCTGGTGCTGAGGAAAAGAAGAGGACGTCTCTTGTCAATTGGGATAAGGTGTGCCTTCCTAAATATTGGGGAGGGTTAGGCATTAGGAAAGTCCAATCTACCAACAAAGCCTTGCTTGCGAAGGTGGGGTGGGACTAGTTAAGGAATAAAAAGGACTGGTGTAGGATAATGAATGCCAAATACCTAGGCAATTGTCCCCTAATCGGGTGCATTTCGAATGATCACCCCTGTGGGTCCTTAGCTTGGAATAATATTTGCAAGATGACGAAGATGCTTCAATCAGGACTGAGATGGAAACTTGGTAGGGGCAGTTGTATTCGTTTTTGGGAAGACCCTTGGCTATTTGACTCCCAATTGGCTTTTTCAGAGTTTAAAAACCCGATAGAGCCTGTGATTCGATTCTTTGGTAGGAATGTTTGTGACTACCTTCATGGTTCATTGGGTGTCAGGAGATGGAAAGACTTAGGCTTATGCTACCCTCTTTCCCTTGACCTGAAACATTTGGCTATCTCCCTATAGGAATTACTCTCATTATCCAGAATCCCCATATATGATGTTGAGGATGATTTCTTTTGGTCTTTGGAAAGTAGGGGCAACTGTTCTGTCAGGATGGCTTATAGTTTGTTGTCGGATAAGGGCACTCAAAGCAGGATTTGGAAACAGGTTTGGAATCGACACATGATTCCAAAAATAAATCTCTTCTAGTGGAAAACTTGTCACAATAGAATTCTAACCCAAGATAACCTAAGGAAAAGGGGCTTTCTAATCCCGAATAGATGTATGTTATGCAAAAATAATGAAGAATCAGTGGATCACCTGTTATTGCACTGTCCTTATGCTACCGAGGTTTGGGACCTTACTTTCCAAAAGTTGGATACTCACTGGACCATAAATAAGGATTTAAAGTCCTTTATTGAAGGATGGACTAGACCCTTTCAACACCCTCTCCCCTTGAAGATCTAGAGGCAAGTCCCCCCATCATCTACTCGTGCTTATGGAAAGAAAGGAACAATCAGATCTTCAGAGACATTGAGAGGAACCCCAAGGAAGTCTTTGGCATTGGATCCAAACTTATTTCTGAAATTATTTTCCAATTCAAGTGGAAACCCCCAGACATTGCCCCTACTAAATGGGAGATCAAAGTGGAAAAATATTGGAGCATAAAAATTGAGACCAACTCCTTTGATAACTTCAAGTCCCTAGCTAGAAAAAGCATAGTTTGGAACCCTCCACGTTTGGGTTGGTTTAAACTAAATTTTGATAATGCGGCCAAGGGGAACCTTGGTATAGCCAATATTGGTGGTGTTATGACAACTGAGTCACGGGTGCTGCTCAAGGGCGTCTAGATCGTTGTCACACTGGGTATAAAAAAATTATATATTAAAGGGGATTCTATGACAGTGATTGACTCTATTAATCATGGTCGGTTGCATAGTTGGAACATCAAGGATATCTTAATAGACATAAATCTATTGATTTCAAACTTGGAAAGGAAGTACTTAACTCACACCTACAAGGAGGGTAACCAGGTGGCTGATGGTCTGGCCAACTTGGGCTCCACTTGGAGTATATGCAAGTGTTGGAAAAGGCTTGAGGCACTATCGAAAAATATACAAGGATTAATCCTTACAAAACATAGGAATATAACCGCTTAATGATGGTGAACAATTCTAGTGATTATGGGTATAGGTGGCTCTACAGGTCGAGACCTTGGATGACGAGGACTAGGCCGAGTGAGGTGGCGAGGTTAAAGCGGGTTGCCATGTGGTTAGTTTATTTCATAACTATGTGGTACTACACGTCGGGACCTTGGATGACAAGGACCAGGCTGGGTGAGGTGGCGAGTTTAAAGTGGGTTGCTGAGTGGTTAATTTATTTCATAACTAAGTATGGTGGGGTCCTTGGCCTTTATGGCCTATCCTTTCAAATGTTCTACATATCCCATCAAATCTTTGGGATTGTGTGTAATGTGATGTTCATCGCTAGCTTGTTTGATAGTTCCAATTTAATTAACCTTTTGATGAGCATAAGATCTTATAAGATGTACTTAAGAGTTTCAAATCTTGGTGCCATGACTAAAAGGCATGGGAAAATGTGTAACTTCAATGGGACTATTGACACGATGGGTATTAATTATTTGGATTTTATTATCATGGCTTATTGCCTTAGCTTATGGCTCTTAAGGGATGATTATGGCCCCACGGAGTTGGTGTCTTTGGGAATGATTGTTGAAGCGTGTGAATGTCTTATTTATTTTATTATGCCTTACTATCCCAAGTGGCGAGGTAATGATGGTTTAAGAAAGGGTAAATCCATTGGTGACCAGTCCATTTTCTGCCTAACTTTGTTTCTCTAGGCAGTTCCTGTGTGTTGTGGGTTGTGATGGTTGGCGATAGGGTCAGGATCTAGCCCGACAACTATGAGGAGTTTCGTAGGGACCCCATAGCTTGGCATATCTATATGGAGGAAGGTTAGGCACTACTTTTAGAGAGTCTAGTGGGCCATGATGAGAAAATGTCAACCCAAATTTTTGGTTCGTGGAAGGATAGGCATGTCACCATGGGTGGCATCTCGTTTGAGGTGGACGAGGAAGTGATTGGTAAGGTGATGGGCCTCTCCTGCGATGGAAATAAAAAACACCAAAATGCAAGACTTGGAGAGTCTCAACGCCTTCTTTAAGGACAATGAGAAGCAAGTTAAAAAACAGTCGGGGTTCGACCGTGAGGCGCTACCAAAACCCTAGGATAAGGTGTGTCTTTCTCTTATGAAATATTTGACTTTAGAAGGTAGATACAAGGTGTTTTACTTTTACCATTTGCCTTTGTTAAATCACCTATGACACAAAATGATCCTCAACTTTCCCTTCTTTCTGCTGACTTCCTTGGAAATTTTGATCAAAGAATCCAATGATGTTTCCACTCTCAATCTTGATAGTTTGCCTCACCTACTGTTGCACCAGGGCCTAATCCTTAGGCTCTATCACTTCCATTTTGCCTTGTTCCCTCCTGTAATGAGTGAAAGTCTTTAATTTCAAATAATCTTATAATTCCTTGAATAAGTTCATTCCCATTCCATAAAATATCGTAATTCCATTAATTAAACTTTATTTAATCCAAGTGATCCAAAATATCGACTTAAATTTTACAAAGAGCTTCATCACACATCCAATTACATTCATAAATATGTGTCATCCTTCACGACATTTATAATACAAAACATTGTAAAAGAAATTTACAATTCGAGACTTAGGCATTCTGTCACCTTAGGCTCCACAATAATCATACAAGACTTAGGCATTTTGTCGCCTTAAGTTCTACAATAATTAATTCAAGAATAAAATAATACATATATGAAGATATCTTCATTTGATCTTCAATCCAATTGCTAATCTTTAAACATGAAGATGAGAACAAGGTTCAGGCGCTTTTTCTACCTGACCTCAAAGCTTACGCTTCCTCGAAATTCCTTAGTCATTCAAAGAATGCTCGACCCTGCACGAATCGCTTAGCAAAAAGAAGTCGACAAGCAGGATGGAATCTGATGCGTGCCTAGTATAACTAGTAATTCCACAAGCATTTTCATTTTTCTAATTCATTTAAGAAACAAGCAAGTTCGATACTAGGATACGGTAGAGAGTTATAAATATTCCGTCTATTTCAATGGTCCTTATGTTACTTGGCCAAGTAAAATTTCATGCACGACAAATATTAGTAGTTTTGGAAAAGCAAAATTACTCTCTCTATAAATCCATATTTGGCACCCGTCCCAAAAGGTAACTTTCCAAACAAATGTCATGCGCATTCAATTATCAAGCATGCATGGTTCCATTAAAAATCAAATATAATCTTTCTCAAACACATGAAATGCACTTTCATTTTTAAGCAAACATGGTTTTTAATACAATAATTTCATTGTTTTAAATCACATATAACATTATGTTCAAATTTAAAATAAAATAAAAGAAGGTGTTTCTCAAGTATGTAACTAAGTACATATAAAACCAGAATAAATGAGCACACATTCTTTTGGTTCATTTACTCATAAAATTCATCTACACTTCGCAATAATCTTTTTCTAATTCGTTTCCATTCGAAGCAATTATATTTTTAATTCTATTTCCTTTCTTTTTTGTTTTTCATATTTTCCTTAAAATAATATCGTTTGAAAAACTACATAACACCTCACATTTACTTTTGTTTCGTAAACAAATTTTAGAATCAATCTTTGAGATTTATCAAAAATCCATTCTTTTGCTTTTCAAGCATATTTAAATACACGAAAATATTTAATCTTCCATTTTGGAAAACATTCTACAAACTTGTTCTGTGATAATTTAATAACTTCATGTTCTTTTCTTATAATTTCCAATTCTTTGTCTGTAAAGTTTAACGAATATAGTGTTATTTTCATGGTTTTCTGAATCTTAAAAACATGCTGCTTTCTGTGGAAAACTTCACTATATTTAATGGAATAAATCCTTAAACATCCAGTTTTCTGTGCAAATCTTTAAACATGCTAAAACATAATTCTTTAAATAAGAAATCTAATGTCTCTTATTGTTTTCTGTTCAATTTGGTTCTATAATTTTATGCTCAAGTTTGTTCTTTTTCTACATGAAATACAATCTGATGTTTAATCTTTTCTTCTAAATTTGACAAACAGTGATTTGTTTTCTATTCAAAACTAAAATACAAGAAAAATAGAACAAATTTAACTCGGTATTGTTTTAATTGTAAATTGGTTTTTCAATCTATCTACCTGGCAATTTCTTGAATCTGGAAATTGATTATTTGTTTTCTCTATAATTTTTTGTGGTTGCTCTGACTGTTCTTCTTTTTCTCTTCTCTTAATTTTTGAAGGGAGGCATATTTTGTTCTATGCTCTTTTCCTAAACTCCTTCCTTCTTCTTTAATTCTGTGCACACCTCATCCTTACCTCTGGCCGACTCCTCTGTCTCATTTTCCTAAGTGCCTTGTCTTTCTTCCCTGTCCACCCTGCTATTCTCTCCTACCTTCCCTTACGCGCCTTTCACCAATTCTCTGCCGGTTGCATCCTCTCTTCTTGTGCGCCTCGTCACCTACTATCCTTGCATATGAGGAAGGCAAAATCTCCTTTGATCCTCCAAACATCACCTCTATGTCCTGTCCCACACACTTTCTACTTCCTCCACTCTATTTTTGTTCTTTATTCCCCTTTTGTTCTAGCCGCCGCTCTTCTACTTCCACATGCATATTTATTGAAGATTGATATCTTTTGTCTCCCTACTCCTGGTTGCGTGTCCCTCTCTTTCCCTTGCGCATGAGGGACAATAAATTTATGTACTCCAAAACTCACTCCCTCCTCCTAGCCACCTTGCCTTTTGTCTTTACATGCGCATGAAGGGTGGGAAGAACTCTATTTTGTATTCCTCTTGTAGTTGGTCATGCACCCTTCACCAGTCCTCTTCTCTTCACAAGCTAGTTGCGCCTTCCCTCTTGGACTCCCACTTAGTTATTTCTTCTTGCCACACATTGGTTCTTCTCCTCCTTCCCATGCGCACCCTCTCTCCTTGCTCTCACGCATGAGGGAGATCAAAAGTATTTATTAATAACACCTCCCCCTTCTTGGCTATGTATGGGAGATGGGTAGTATCCAAATAAAAACCAACAAATTGCTCTCCCTACTTCAAGCCACGCGTGGGGAATGATAAAATGAATGTATTCCAAACAATAAAAGCTCTCCTGTGCACATGTGAAAATGTTATGAATCCCATAAAGATAGAAGAAAAATCTTTGTTTTCTGCTTGCCTTCCCATCATCGGATTTACTCTTCTATTTTGCTCATATGTGCATGCCCCCTTTCAAGATATTTTTTTTCCCCTTAAACTATGCAAATGGTGGAGTAAACAAGAAAGTTGGATCCACAAATTGTGCCACATTCCTAGCAATGATGGCCATAACTCGAAGTTAACTGCAATTTTATTTTCTTGATTGAGAGGTAATTGTTTTCTAACTGTTAACTGTTGTTTTGATTTCAATTTCAAATCTAAAACGTATTTCATTTATTTCTTATTTTCTTCTCTTCATTGAAATACATATTTTTAATATATATCCTTTCAAACATTTGTTTATACTCTCATTTAAATCTATTTTCACATCATAACATAATTTAATCAAATTGACTAAACTTTTTGCAAATAATTCAATCTTTCCATTTCAAAAAGAAACATATTAATTTTCACACAAATTTGACAAATTAGATAAACTTATTTAAAAATTTCCAAATATAATCATCACAAAAAAATACATTAAAATAATAACTAAGTGGTGTGTGAGATTCCATCATCCTCATTAACATCTAATGGCTAAAATGACTCTACCTGAACAATGTTCTTGCCTTCATTCTCTTTCACCTGTTCCTGCGTTCACTTGCACTCAATTTCTCATTAGCAATGACAATCCTCGAATTTCATAATAATGAATTCAAAATCATTTCATTTGCATTCAAATTTCAATTTCAATTCCAATTTATATAATCATCTAATATAAACATTGAAATTCTCATGATTAATAATTGCAATAAAATAATTGATAAAATTAGTACATGACACCTCCTAAACCTATCTCGGTTGTGCATGGTTCCAGACCTTACCTCTGATAAACAGTCCCCTATTGCTTTGGTGGGTCCTAAGAGGAAAACCCCCTTACCTGAAAATGAACCCTGTGTTGAGGCTAAGTCTAAATGCCCATCTAAAAAGAAGAAGGGGGAGGTCGGGTTGGCCCAGTCAAGGTTGTGACTAGGTTATGTGAGCTAAAAACAAACCTATCAAGAGGGACAATAGACCCACTACTAAGATGAAGGGGATAAAAGAATCTTTGTGCCAGGTGGACATGTCGACCACTGACAATGAAGGAAAAAGTGTTGAGGAAAAAGACTCCAAGGGGGAAACCATGGTGTCTATGAGCTTTGATGTGGGGACAGAACAAACTACTATGAGGAGGTCCCATAGATTGGCAAAAAATAAAAAAAGGGATTCTGGTGGATGAGATTTCAAGTGATTCAGAGCAGACTAGTAGCAAAACCAAAGGCAAAAAAGACATTGTGGAGGAGAGGGCAGAAGATTTCATGGAAGGCCCGAGTCATTATTCAAGCATGAATCAGATGCTTAATGAGGAATCCACCCACTCCTCGAATCCTAGGGCTTGTGAGGAAGCGGCGACCCGGTGCAAGAATGACAAGGATGAGGACTTTGACATGCTACAGGAGCGGGTTATTAAACTTGAACAAAAATTCAATAGTTTGGCCCGATTCACTATTAAAATGATTCACAAATCGGTCGTCACACTTTAAGATGTCAACAAGGAGGAAGTGGACAAGATTACTGTGGGTGAAGGTCCCAACTGGATTGGGGACGATGTTCTAAACCTCCTCGTCCAAAAATGGGAGAGTGTTGACAGTTAGTGGTTGGGTCTATGTTGTGCTGGGTTTCTGCTATTAGTGTGCAGTGTCTGTGTTCCATTTCCATTGCTTTTAGTTTAGTTTTTATAATGTTTTGATGATCTTGGTTCCTTTTTGGCCCTACAGGCTTTTTGTGTAAAGGGTACAACACCCTACAAATGCTAATTATATTATAAAAAATAGTCCATAATCTTCTAATGAATGATTTGACCTCTTTATGAGAGATAACATGACTCTTTTACTGAGTCAAGGGACATCAAAGACAAGCTACAAGTTTCTTAATTAGTTTGTAAGTTGACTATCCTCTCATATTTCTACCAGCACTTCATTTACTAATTTTAACATTTATCCAAATCTTGTACCTGTACATGGCACGGGCTTTAGACTTCTTATTTGCTTCACACACTTTAAACTTGGCACCACATATTCATAGCTTAGTGCCCCAAAAGATAGTGCTGCCAAGACTTGTTGTTATTTTTTAGAATCAACATTTAATCTCATTGCAACGTATAAACTATCTTCCTCTTTTCATGTGTGGTAAATAAGTCTGCATTTGACTTAGTCTTCACTTGCTTTATGCATAGTTTTAACCATAAAATATAAACACTACAACGCTACACTTATGCGCTTTACTTCACTATATTCATTTACATTTAAATGTGTTAACATCAATGTTAACTTATGCGCTTTCCATAATACATATGCAGTGCCTTATATTATGTGCTATGATAGATAATATGCACTATCAATATATAATTTAAACATTATATATATATATATATACTATATATTATTAGTATATATATACAAACCAAATATTATATATACATATATATAATATGTGGTTTATATATATATATAATCACATTCACTTGATTATTAAAATATATCTATTGCCAATAGATATAAGCATATCTTAAATATTCATATATATATATATATACACATATACGTATTTTAGTATATATGTATATACATTTTTTACAAACGTACTATACACATACATATTAATATATATTATATATTATATATATCATTATTTTGATTATCAAATACAAACATATATATGCATGTACTCTTCAATTGATGTGTGTACATGAAGTGTGTATATATATACATGTCACTTTTATCCAATTGATACTCCCATACATATGGGTTACCCGTTCATGAGCATACGTAGGTACATCTACCTACGTATACTCATGCACGCATATACTCACATGTATGAGTTATCGTGGACATGCTTATATATACATATATACATTTTATGTATATACTTCATCGACTAACATATTCCAATAAATACATATAAGAAGAACTCTCACCCAATATAAAGACTCAATCATATAACCTTAGTCAAAATACTCATAGAATAAGATCATAAACCAATACAAAACATTCACAATCAAGACAAAAGGTTACTTACTAATCACCCAAATGGACTTGACTCAACTTAGACCAACTAGGGTGTGAGTGTGTGTATGTTCAACTAGGTTCATCAGGGTTACCAAACCAAGTTCTTCTCCTGAGTGATACTCCCCCTCTCTTCTGGAGGTTCGAGCTTGTTCTTGCATCCAACTTAGTACATCATAATAGTAGTTATCCGATAACAATACAATCATATGCATCACATATTTCATTGTCAAAATCATTATACAATATAAACTTGAATTAAACATTCATTAATTATATATATACATATATATATATATATATATATATATATATATATATAAAGCATTTTTAACCCATCAAGGTAAAAGTAAATAGGTAATAACACAATAGGGTGTAACACTCTTAAATAAGTTACATAATTATTATTATAATCATATATAGGCATTTAGGTCATCCTAGGAGTTATACTAAGTATCTAAGTCAACCTAGGTGGTGTCCAAGGCATAAGTATGGTATATATAGGAGGTATAGGTTAGTTATTATCATCATGTTGAGTATTGTGTTCTTATTGAAGAATATTGGAGGTATCCCCCTCAAAGTGGATTAGGGGGTTGCCCCCTCAAAGTGGATTAGGGGGTTGCCCCCTCAAAGTGGCATATTATTATCAAGTGTTTGCAACATATTTCATATTATATTATTCTATTGTGTAAGTTGTTTCATAACAATATAGAGGGTTTTGAAGAATTTGAAGGTTAGTGACTATTATGGATGTCTAGGATAGAATATCTCAAGGGCTGTATACATGTCTTTAAGGGAATTTGTATTAGTTTGTATAGTTTCTCTCTTGTCACATTTGCTGACATGAATGTAATTTTTTATGATAAATGTCACAATTTTTTTAAAACACTATAAACCTTGTAATTATCATTTATTTCTTGCAAATAGATCTATATATCATAACTCTGGATGATTAAGTATGTTCTATGTTTGATGTTTACTCTTTGTTGCATTTATGTTTAGATCATCCTTCTATATTTCCATTCATTATTTCTTCTATCTTGTAAACTATGAATCTATTACCCATTTGAATATGTATTGATCCCAGTAAATAAATGATTTAATCGTACTTCTAAACAAAAATAATATTTTATAATAGTTTAAATTTAGTTTTCACATCTTTGCAATTCATGCTTCAGCTATAAAAGTAGGGAAAATACTCTCCATGAGTATTACCAATATAAATACTTTGTGAATCATTTCCTTGTATCATCATCTTGCATATATTTCAATGGTGTTATGATCATCTTTATAAGAGGTATATGTGCAATTGGCTAGTCTTTAACCTAGTGACAACTTTTGGGGTTGAACTTGCCATGGATACAACTACAAAAATATTTTATTATTTTACCTTTCAACACCTTCAATCCCATTTAGGATCTCCTCTAGGAATACCCTCCTAGGTTTAATCTAAGCCTATCATAATAAATAAATGATTCAACCATGCTTCTAAACAAACAAAATCATTAATAATAGTTTAAAGTTAATTTTCACATCTTTGCAATTCATGATTCGATTATTAAAAAATAGGGAAAATATTACCCATGAGAATTACCGGTAGAAATAATTTGTGAATCATGTCCTTGTATAATCATCCATCATCTTATAATAGTATTATTGTTAGCTCTATAAGAGGTATATGTGCAATTGGATAGTCTTTAAGCTAGTGACAACTTTTGGGGTTAAACTTGCCATTGATACAATTGGAATTTTTATTATTTTACCTTTCAACACCTTCAATCTCATTTAAGATCACCTTTAAGAATACCTTTTTGGGTTAAGTTGAGCCCAAAGTGCATGAGATCTTATCCAATCTTCTTCATTGGCCTTTAACCCTCCATAATTTATGGATAAACCTTGGTTTTACTTTCATGATGAAATCCTGTGGCCTTGAGAGTGAAATCATGTTCAAGATTTTATAGTGATGATTTTAAGACCCAACACATGGATACATCGATAATGACCCTTAAGATTTTTATCTTAGATGATCATTATCTTCTATTTGTGTAATGATGTTTATATCAACTTAATATAGGTTATATGTGTAGTAGTTTAGTTATTAGTCTAAAAAAAAACTTATAGGGATAAAGTGCACATTGGATACTACTACAATGCTCTCATTTTTTCTATCATTAGTTGTGATCATTCATGTTAAGGATACTTCTAGGAACACCCCTTTGGGTCTAACTAATCCCAAAGTGAAGAAGAGATTTTCCACTCTCAATAATTGACTTGTTGTCACTCACATTTCATTGGTGAGTTAATCAATCTACCCTCACAATGATATTTCCTTAGCTTTGAAAACTATTGATTCCTCTAAGAATGTGAGTATTAGTTTTGGGATGCAACACAAACCATCTCGAGGAATTATAATCTAAAAAAATCTTTCATAGATCTATAATATACCATGTAGTTTAAATAGAAACCTACAAAACCAACCATGACGAAATTATACATGTAAATATGAATCCCTTAACACATCTAAAACATTATAAATCCCAATATCAAGAGATTCATATTCTAAAATGGAATATCATTAATTTACAACATGCAAATCCAAAACACCATGAATTTGTAACATGTAATTACATGCATACACAAGGACTAGAGGGTTGTTTAAGAGCTTTAGTTCAAGTTCATCATATGAACAAATCCACAACCTCCACTAAGTACCTACACCTAGGACATTTAGGTCAAAGTCATCACATGACCAAATCCTCCATCAAGTACATGCAACTAGAACAACCATATGGCTATCTAAAATTTCTAGATCATAGTCATTGCTTGACTAACTCCACAACCTCCATGTGACCAACTATGTAGGGCCTATCTATAAGCTCGAGGTCACTATAATACCAAATCACAAATTACATGTAACTAAGGAATGATCTCAAATTACTAAATAAGAGCTCTAAGTCACTACATTACCAACTTTAACAACATAAGGATAAATTATAAGGAAACTAGCATCATCATCCACAATCTATTCATCATGATAAGGAAAATACTCCATATTGAGTACTAAATTTTCAAAATTTTCTCCATTAAACCTCTCCACATCCATTCTAGAAGTTCTTTCCATAACTATCCTTGAAACAAGATCAATTGGAACCACCTCCCACTCAAACAAGGATTAATAAAAAAATAAGCCTTACTCCTATCATGAATTAACAAGATAGATAGGATCTTATACTAAATAATAGGAAATATTTATAATTTCTTACATTAAACTTATAAAAGGAGATGCCACAAGTTATGTAATTTAAATATAAATTCTACTAGCATTTTGACATAACAATATATAAAAAACATAAAAGAAAGAATAACCATACAAGTGAGATGTTGATATACCTTAAGAAAACCCTTTTAGAAAAAGCCTAACCTCTAATTAATGATAGAGCTAACTTATCAGAATATTAGAGTTAACATATTTTGAGGGGTTCATCTCTACTTACAATAATCCAAGGTTATGAATCTATAATGATGAGTCCAAATAAAGTTTTATTCCATATTTATTTGTCATAATTATTTTATAACAACTTAGAAGTCTATTTATCAAGTCATTTTAACAAGAAATAAAACTTAAGAAGTTATTCGTTGACTAAAAAAATAAGAAGTTATAATTACTCAAAATAAGTTATTAAAGCACTCAAGAAAACTCAATAAATTATTATATCACTTAGCATTTATGTGTAACACACATTTATTATATAACTTGATCAATCACATATGGAGTTTTAGGGTATAGTAAATTCTCGCATTATCTCGCATAAGCCTAACTAATTTGTAATTAGAATACTAAATTTAAAATCTCTACTTTGATGAGATATGTTTATAGAGGTTGGAGTTGTTAAGCCTATTTTAGTAAGGCATCTCTAATTTGAGTGGAGAGACTAATCACATCAAATACTTATTCTTCATTGTTTTATGTAAACATAACTTGTAATAAAAATAGTAAATTTAAAATCCCTATTTTGATGAGTCGAGTCAATAGAGTTTGTACTTACTAAATCTATATTATTAGGATAACCTTGATTTGAGAGGTGAGAGTGATAACATCAAATGTCCTTTTCACAACATTACTCAATGAGAAGTTTATAGCCCACTGAAGAAAACATAATAAATTATTCAATCACTTAGTAATTATGTGTTGTAGCCATTTACTATGTGACTTGACCAATGATACATATAAAGGTTCATGGGTATAATAAACCTTAACATTGTTTTGAATGTAAACATAACATAATTATAGTTATAAATTTAAAATATCTATTTGATGAGATGAGTCAATAGAGGTTGGAGTTGTTAAATCTATTTTATTTTATTTTTTAATTTTTTGATAACCTACAGGTATCCCCAACCCTCGTGTCTAGCGCTCAGATTTGCGACTTCCCCCAATGAGCTCCACCACCCTTGCCCTGGTCTTACTTTTGCCAGGTTTTGGGGGACAGAGGAGGCGAGCAGAGGCGGGACTAGTCCTCTAGAGGCATGGACCACACCCGACACGACTCGTACCATTATCATCTAGGAGCATGAGTCGACCTCAAGACCTATATGGGACGAACCCAAATCCCTTAACCGACCATGCGGTATTCTCTAATTTAATGGGGAAGAGCAACTCTATCAAATGCCAATTTTCATACACATGACTCATTCAAAAGTTACTATCTAACTCATGAAAATTCAAGATATTATTAAATGACTAAGTGGTTCTGCATAACATACAATATTACATGACTTGATCAAATGCCATAAATAAAATTTTAGGGGCATGATAAACACTTACATTGTTTCACATAAACATAACTTATTTGTAATTACAACACTAAATTTAAAATCCCTACTTTGATGAGATGAGTCACTAGAGACCTTGAAGTTACTAAATCCATTTCATTAGGGTAGCCCTATTTTGAGTGAGAAAAATGTTTGCATTAAATGTCAATTTTCACATTACTCAATGAGAAATTATAAGCTTACTAAAGAAAATCAAGAAGTTAGAGGCACTTAATAGTTATATATAATAGATATTTATTACATGACTCGATCAATGACACATATAATGATTTAGGGATATAATTAACCCTTACATTATTTCACATAAACATAACTTATTTGTAATAACAATACTAGATTAAAAATGCCTACTTTGATGAGACGAGTTGATAAAGATTTGAGTTATTAAATTAATTTTTTAGGGTGAACTAATTTGAATGATAAAATATACTACATCAAATGTCAATTTTCACATCATCACTCAATGAGAAGTTATTACCTCACACATGAAAAGTCAAAAAGTTAAGGGGTATAACATACATTTACTAGATGACTTGACCAATAACACATACAAAATGTGAAGGGGTATAATGCACATTTAAATCATTTCACATAAACATAAATTATTTATAATTACAATTATATAATTACACTCTCTACTTAGATTATATGAGTTCATAAAGTTTGGAGTTGTCAAATCAATGATATAAAGGTAACTCTAATTTGAGTGGGTAGAATTTCTACATCACATGTCAATTTGCACAACATCACTCAATGAAAAATTATCCTTTCAGAGTTCACATAAACACAACTTATTTGTAATTGTTTAATAAATGTATAATCCCTACTTAATCAAGTCAAGTTGATATAAATTCGAGCTTGTTAATCCATTTTATTAAGGTAGACCTAATTTGAACAACTCATGCTTTAGATGTCAATTTTTTAGATGAAAATAACATATATTCAAACCAAATTAAAGCATACAACCATATCCTAAAAAAACAAACGACATAAGATCACACCCTAAAATCCAATCGACAAACTAATATAACCCAAAAAAGAAGCCACAATATGCCCCTGAGGTTTAGCTCGAGTGGCGCGACTGCCCCCTCTAAGTGTGTGGTAGTTCGTCCACCCGAGTTCAAATCCCATTCACCCTACCGAAATGGGGTGGGCACCCTCGTGGAGGCCTGAAGGTTATATGGGCTCGCCCTGTTGATCGCCGTGTTCATGTGAATGGTGTTCAGGCCAAGCTAATCCATATGGCAAGGTTGTCAATTCCTCTAGTTACCAAAAAAGAAGAAGCTGTAAAAAGGGGTGGGGGCCCCTGTGGAGGCCTGGAGGTTATAGGGGCTCGCCCTGTTGATCACAATGTTCATGCGAATGGTGTTCAGGCCAAGCTAATCTAGATCGCTAAATTGTCGATTCCTCTCGATACCAAAAAAAGAAGCCGCAATACAACAAAAACAAACCCACTAAAAAAACAACCATTTATTCACATAAATGTCACTCAATGTAAGTTCATCCCTCCTCCAAATTACACAATCACCCAATTCAATGAATGAGAAGATGAATTAAAGTGCATATCCACCCCCATACGTTGATAAAAAGTCAGCATTATTTTTTCAATCAGTGTACTTTCATCCTAATCACTTCCAAATAAATGCTATCATTGACTCAAAGGCCTATCCATTTACACTATTATTCAATAGCAATTATTCTTTTACAAATACTAAGCTAAAATTATTCATGGCGATGGGCCCCCACAAGGGAAAGCTGTAAAAAAAATAAAAAAAAAATCCACAATTTTCAACATTGCAGACTCGTATGGACACCTTAGAAAATGAAATTGACAGAAATTTCAACCCAAAAGTCTTCGTAGTCGTGTAAAGTTATTATTATATTGACATGAATTTCAAGCTCGCCCCTTTCACGTCAATAATTTCCGTCACGTCAAATACTTTGGAAGTTTATAGAAGAAGAATTGAAATACAAATCAACACGAAATGTTTGGTAGAGAAAGCACCAAAATCATTGACAACCCCAAACCCCAATTTGACTACCCCCTTTAAATATCCAACAAATATCAACTTAACTTGACCCTTTCTATTCATTACCTACAAAACTCCAATACTCCACATTATTGAGGACTAAAACCCTAAAAAAAATGGGGGGCTTAGGATGTGGTCATATGGAGGAGGTTTTCGAAGTTATAAAAATGTATTGTTTTTTTCTTCTGGAATTATGTTGAATTGATGGTTTGATGGTTGGGGTCGGTCGCTTTCTTGTTCTTTTGTATTTGGGTCCATGTATTGTTATTTCTGACTTTATCAGTTTGACTTTAAAACATGATTCCATGCTATTCATATTTTTAAAGTTTATGACTAGACATTTTAACTAGTAATTTTGATATATTATATGATAGTTATTTTGATATATTATATACAACATATGAAGAAAAGCATAAATAACTTAAGATTTGAAAGTTGGGTTGAAAATGATCATTTAAAATTTTTTTACCTTCACAATTTAGTTGTTGAGGAACTTTATGTTTTGTGGTTTTTTTGAATAGAAAATATTGATTATTTAGTCCAAACAATTTTGACAATTAGGTAGTATTTTTTGTAATGTGTCAAATTAAAATATTTTTATCATGATTCATTTGTGTGGTTTTTAAGTCAAATTCATTAACCTTTATTTTAGAAGTAGAGATTCATATGAACCTAGGTCTCATGAGCATGGATAGTCCACTTAACACTCATTGCATCTAAGTGATGCAGGTGGGTGAAATATCCAATATTAGTCTTGATTCAAATGTGTTTAATCCTAGATGTTCCTCTAAGATAGGACCCACTTAACTTGCATAAAAAATATAACTACTGAAAATCTCTTAAAACTTTAAATATATTAAAGGGCTTTTGGTTTATAGGTGAAGTTGAATGGCTCTGAATGAGTCCATCAGGGATCGAGTCTTGTTGAGTGCAATATCCTTAACACCATAAAAAATGAGGCCAAAATTGTGCCCTGGTTGTGTGTGCACATGAAATTAGAACAAACCAAAGAATCAACAACAATAATTAAAAATTATTTATCCCAATTCAACACAAACCTTTGGTAGAGTGTTTTGGATATGCTATTGATTGTAATGTTTACTGTTGCTTGCTTGACAATATCTATTTGTTCAAACCTCAATCGTCATTGTTGAAAGGTGAATGTTTTGACTCAATTAATAAGATTTCGAGGATATGGATGGATGGCTAGGATTCCACATTAGATCAAGAGCTTATCCCATTAAAGATGAAGTGGATGAGGATAGGTGGCAACTGCTATTAGTCAATTAGTTGATTTATTCATTTTTTACATTACTTACTTATTTTTCTCTAATAGTTGACTAATTTGATTTTGATTTTTTCCTTTTGAAAAATTTGTTAATTATTTTGATCAATAAGTTAACTAATTGATTTATTAAATTAATTGTAGATATTTGTGAGGAAAATGAGTTTTATTATTTAATCAATTTTTTTGCTACATAAGGAAATATTTTATTAATTAAAATGTGGGATTATAGATATTCGCCCTAGGGTGACAGAGAGTAATGCTTCCCATTTCATTTAACCCTAGCTTTGCATAGGAACAACCTGACACAAACCAATTTCTTTAACACCCAAACCCAAAATTTGCCCAGGTAGGGGCTACATTCAACTCCCAACATTGCTTAGCAAAATGGTTGCTAATATGTAGTATGCCAGAACCATACAATACACCTACTACCACTGTTGGACACCATTTATGTCGAGACCAAAAACCCAAACCCCAAGACAAAGGGAGGCAGAGTCAAAAACCCCTATATTACATTTTGCCCACACTACACAACCCCAAAACACTGAAAGCTATTAATTTAATGGGTTAAAGATTAATTAATGGAATAATCAATGTGAGTGAGTTGTTTTAATAAATGTATTTTGTTAGGATTATGGAGACGATAATACATAAATGAGAGCGAGATTTTAGTATCTACAAGTTGATTTTGGTAGAATGAATATCCCTCATTTGTTCACTCTTCATAAAAGAGATATCAACTTAAACTCATGTTCTAGAATCTTTTTGCAAAAAGTCTCAGTTAATAGAATGAATATCCCTCAATTGTTAGCTCTTAATCGAAAAAATATCAACTTAAATGTACATACTCTAGAGTCCCATTGCAAAGGTCTCCATTCAATTTGAAAATAGATACCCCTCAATTAATAACTCTTGACATAAAAGAAATCAACTTAAACTTGTACTCTCAAATATAATTAAAAAATAAGATTTCCGTCTTTTAAGATACATTAGTAACTATTCCTAAAATATTAGCTTTTAAAATAAAATTCTGAATATTAAATTCTGAAAGATAGAAATCTTGAAATGTGGTTGCACGTATTAACCCCGCCACACGGGCCCAAATATTTATTGGGGCCTTGAGCCTTAAGGTCATGTGAAAGTAGTACAAATTAAACGAAAAATCCAAGTATTTTGACCGATTTTATTACGAACAAAAATCTTTTCCTCCCCTCTTCTTCCGATGCACAACAAAAAGGCAACAAGAGCCCCATGTTGACAGATTTCTAGTCCTCTTCAGACAACAGGAGATCTTTTTCGTTTTCAGCACAGCAGAGCACTGATATCATCCCACGGTTCTCACGATAAAACCAGGGGCTTATAAAGCCATGGAAGGCAAAGAGAAGAGGTCGGGCATGGGTGAGGGTGGAGGAGGGGGCTTACTGCTAACAAAGCCAGCAGCTACGAGGCCCCCGTTAGCTCTACCGCCGCGTTCAGAGGCGATTCTGTCCCCCGGTCCTATGAGCCTCGTGTCCTCCTTCTTTGCAGAGCATGATCCTGACTCTGAGTGCAAGTCCTTCTCCCAGCTGCTAGCAGGCGCCATGGCCTCACCGCCCGCCAGAGATAATACCAGTAGTAACAATAATAATGATACTAAGCCCTCGGGGACTGCAAGTAGCAGTAGTGCCAAGTTCAAGTGTATGCCGCCTGCAAGCATTCCTATTCCTCGGTCCCCCTATTTGACTTTGCCTCATGGGCTCAGCCCTTCTACTTTACTGGACTCTCCCATGCTGCTAGCAAATTCACAGGTGCGTTTCCTGACTGGGTTTGCCATAATAAAAACACCAACTTATATTCTTATGCGATATTCAGAATTATTTGATTTTTTTTGAACTGGGTTTGATATTAAAAACATACCGACATCTATTTTGTGTCCTTTTTAGAATAATTTGGGTTTTTTGGTAACTGAATTGCTGATGGGTGGATCTTCTGAGTCTGAATTCCGGCTTCAATTTGTGTTTTTCGAACTTGAAGTCGTATCTACCAAAGTGGGTTTTTGTTAGAAATGGAAATTATTAAAGATCCAATTTGTCGAGGGGTCTAGAAATTCGTCAGGAAGGGCGCGGATATCAAACAGCTATTTTTAGATAAATGTATGGTTTAAGAACTGTGAATAGAATGTCAAAAATCTTAAAAAGCGATAGAGGTAAATTTGCCTGCTGATTATCTAGGAGCTAGCTACCTTTCCATTAAAACTTTGCTATCTTCATCATAGTTTATTAGTATAAAAGTATATGTCTTCAGCTGAGAAGTCTAGTACGTTTCTGCCATCAACCTTTGTAGGGTCACTGATCGGCTCAACCTCTAGGCTGATGGTCCAGTGCTGTATATAACAGTATTCCTTTCTAGCCGAGAAGTCAGCCATTCTTCATGCTGCCCTCACTTCAGGGATTCACCAAAAGCCAATGGTACAGCAACCAACCTGAGTTAACAGAGAAACTTTTACCATGTGTTGCGACCTTACTGGGTTTTTAGACACGAGACATAGGTCCACCGGGTTTTCATATGGGAATTGACTCCACAGGTTTTTGAATGTGGGGTGTTTTAGTAAATAAGTATCTCAGGCTCTGAACTAAGGCCCTCGTTGCAGTAAGATCAATAAACGCATGTTTTTTGTAGGTTTGGTAATTTATATTAATGTTGATGTCACGGGCTAGTAACTCGCACTTAGATGTAGCGAATGGATCTTGTAGTATAGATGGAAAGTGAGCACCTTCATGCGGATGCCTAATTTTTTTTTATTCAAATATTTGTAATCGGTTTTTATTGCCTACTGGTTACTCTTTACGTTATTTACCATAGTATTTATCTCTTAGTTGAGGAGGAAGCCACCTCATATAGTTCCCTTGGAAAGCCAACTTCTGCACCACTTTACAATCTTTGTTATTGTACAGTGATTCTCTTTCAGTTGAGAAGCTGCTTCAAAATATTCTCCATGGTGTATGCCCTTTGAAAGCCAACTTTTCTACCACAATCTTTGTTATGCTACAGTGTTTCTCTTCCAGTTGATAGGCCACCTTAAAATCTTCCTCATAGTACATCCTTTGAGAGCCAACTTCTCCGCCACTTCACAATCTTTGCTACAGCACAGTGTCTCATTTTTTTTACAATCCTTGTCATGGTATGATGTTTCTCTATTGTTGACAAGCCATCCACCTCCTCACACTTCCTTGGTATCAAGAATTTATTGAAAGCAATTTCCACCACATTCACTAGTATGCTGCATTAACATGGAATCTGCTTAACATGGGGTCATGCCTACCAGGCTTTAAATTTGAGTCATTAGTGCTTTAAGTGCACCATTTTTCCACTAGATCACATTGTCCTTGATTGATATTTGTAATCTTTTGCTGTTTAAAAAGGAAAAAAAGAATTACGAGTAGTGCACTTTGTGCTTTGTTGCTATCCTCAAAGACAGTTGCCAGCTGTTTAAGAAAATGTCATTTTTGTGTGTTGCAGCCTTGATTTGTCTTTATAGACTGTCTGTTTTTTGAATGAAATGGTTGCTTTGAGTCTTGATTCTTGAAGTTGGAACATATAAATTTGGTAGAATGAAGTCACATTTATTTGGTTAATTGGTTATGGATATGCTGCCAATTTATATACTGTTCTAACTTGGGAATGTGTTGCTGTATATATATGTCAGAAAGTGATTTATTCATAGATTTTTGCCAGCATGCATGTGTGACTATGCTTACTTGACATGTAAATAGTTATTAATAGGAAATAATGTTCAATTGAGTTATTTGAAAACAACTTTAGTGCCACTTGACCAATTGGCTTGCACAAGCTTGAGTATTTCTTCCTTAATACATTGAGAAAATACTATGTTGACTGTTGTAGTATTTAATGTCATGTGTCACTGATGTTGCAATTGATTTAGCTTCCTCCTAAATTGTTTTAAGTAGAACAACCTATGAAGGTTTTTGTTTTTCCTTGTTTGATTTTGAATATAAATCTGAACACACTTTTAATACTGGCAAAGTTAAAACACTATTTTCTGTTGCTTGTACTAGTATGCATGTCACAGAGCATGATCTTGTTTTTCTTGTTCTTGGTAATTCCTTAATTAGCAGCTAAGTGGTAAAACTCTTTATCTATCTTCGTAGCCCAAAAAAATGTAAATGTGATTTCATGCTAGTAGGTAAAAAAAATGAGTCTTTGATAATCATTTGTCATGGGTCATACTATTAAAATTTATAAGAGTGTGGGGATTGGTTGAGAGTATTGAGTTGTGATTAAATGCATGCATCTTTGATTCTTTAGCATTGAATATTTTGTTGTCTTGAAAAATATATTCTTGTAAACATGGTTTATGAAGTTGCTTTTAAAGCTAAAAATAGTTGATCCAGATAATATAGCTGTTGGATATTTCCAGGTTGAGCCATCACCTACAACAGGCAATTTCCCACTTGTTCCTATCAAACAAGAGAATGCAGATAAGGAAGGTGGATCAAATTTTGTCTTCAAACCATATCCAAAGGTAGGTACCACTAATTCCCCTCTGGAAATCCCTTTCAAGTCTTGTAGGTTTTCCAACCTGATAATTTGTTCTATACACACTTGTATACTTAGAATTTACATATAATTGTCAATATTTCTTGCAAGCAATGTGAAAAAGCGTTTATTTATCTCTTTTTGAAATTCCATTAACATCAATTATGTGGACAATGTAAGCTATGGGCACCATCTTTGGAATCACTTGTCAAGAGTTTATTTATACTTTATAGGTATTGTGTTTGGATACAAGCAATGAAAGGTACATATACGGACACTGTGCTTTGAATCAATCAAGTGAATATACATATGGCCAATCTGAAAAAAAATTAATTGTGTTATGACAAACTATGATATCTGATAATAAGTCTTCAGTGCATAATTTCATAAGCTAATTTATAAGTCATCCAATTCACAACAAATAGCACAGTTCCAGAGATTGAAAATGATCTTATATGTGTGTGTGTTTTTTTTTCTGTGTATGCATATGCTTTTGTGCTTGAGTTTTCTATAATCATTTTCCTGCTAGAGTTTTCTAGTTTCTACAATTTGAGATCTTCATGCATCTATAATGTTATGCATTTCAAGGAAGGGAAGTTTTGTTAAAGCTTGATAGCTAGAATAAAGCAACTACAAACATTCAATCACAATTTGTCAATTTCTTGTCCAGCATACCAATATAACTTGGACAAGCAACTGTGTTCTACTGTAAAGGTTGATGTAAAGAATATTGATTCAAGACCTTGATTTATCTCAGGGGATTTGTGCTAGCTTGCCTTTGCTTTTAATTTGTAGACAGTTATATAATGTTGACATAAATTTTTTAGTCAACAATACTAAAGAACAGTAGGTGGTTCTGTGTCAATATTCAAAAATAATATTTCATTCATTTGAAACTCAGAGTAATCCAAATTGATCTAGAGGCACGCTTGAAATATATGTAGTTGTGCAATCATGTTGGACTTTGTCTAAGTTACACCAAAATTTGGGGATGAGAGTGAGAGTGCATCCCAAGCAGATGAATACCAAAAAATATTTGTTAAAACTTAAAGATCTATCATGAGAAATGGTTTTTGAATACTTGTATTTTTGGGATAATCAAATAAACATGCTGTACAATATTGAATGAAATAGTCATTGATATAGCCTATAAATGAGCATTGAACATGTGACATGTTAGTTCATTGAATTGTTGAATCTTCCTAGTACTTTCTATTAGAGAAAATGAAAATATAATTATATACTTAAGTTTTAACTGCAATGTCCCGTTTAATTCGTAAATGTCTGCAGCCTATGCTTCAAAAGAAATCAATAAATATAATTAATATTACACCAAACTGGCATTAAATAAAGATTAAGCTGTTAAGAATGGTCAACCAGCATATGAAAGGTTGTGTCCCTTGAACAAGATAAGGTATATAAGGAAGGTAGATCTAGAAGGAAAGGCAAGGAGAGGAATTATTAGGAATTTAGGACTGATTATAAGTAATAGACAGCAGCACTAAAAAATTGATTTATTTAAAATTAAATTATTATTCTCCAAATACAGCAATGAAGAGTTGTAACTGTTGAGGTGAAGAGGTGTGTGTTGCAAAGATGGTTGCCGTTACACCAAAAGATCAATCTTTTAATGCCCGATACAACTGCCAGAGTTAATGAATCCACGGGAGGCGGTTAAGCCATGTCACGAACTTGAGTGCTGCACCGCGTTGCGCAAAGAGACCAAGGGCGCACACTTTACAACAAATCCCCCCCCTTCTAGTGCAAGCGAGGGGTTCGAACCCGTGACCTGGGCTTTGATACCAATTGTTGCAAAGATGGTTGTTGTTGCACCAAAAGATCGACCTTTTAATGCCTGATACAACCGCCAAAGTTAATGAATCCACGGGAGGCGGTTAAGCCATGTCACGAACTCAAGCGCCGCACTGCATAGCACAAGGAGACCAAGGGTGCACACCTTGCAACAGTGTGACTCCCTCAAACTTGAGATATAAAAGGGAGAACATTTCATCTGAGAAAGAGTTCCATAACATCATTTAGTCAATGAATTAAGAATAAATATGATGTGACTCCTTCTAATTTGAAAGGTTGTGACTCCAAATTTGAAAGGTTGTGACTCCCTCAATAATAAGATATAAAAGGGAGATCATTTCCTTGTGGATAAAGCATCAAGGGAGTGGATTGGAAAAAGGAAAAATAAGAAATTGGAATATAAGAGATCTATTGGAAACAAATATTGTTTTAGAAAAAATATTATTGGGAAGTAAGTTATAAAATATAAATTAGTAATATATATATATTATAATTGCATAATGATGTTTTCATTTCAATTAATGAAGTAGATTCCTTTAGCAATCTATTTTCATTTTGAATTTATAGAAGTGTTTTGCAAATAGGGAGGCCTATCAACCTTCCGAGTTCACAAGAGATGAAGTACCGACCTTTCATTCATCAAGTATGCCACCCTCGAGATGGAGTGCTCGTGGGCCGAGAGGCGTATGAGTGCTCTTGGGCTTGTTAAGGAAGGCAATCTTCATGCATCTAATCAAACCCACCACCTTGAGATAGAGCGCTTGTGGGTTGGGAGGCGAATGAGTTTTCTTGGGCTTGATCAAGGAGGATGGAGTGCCTCCAAAGTGGATTGAGGGATGGAGTGTACCTGAGATCTTGCCATGTTCGTGGGCTGAGAGGCGGATGAGTGCTCTTGGGCTTGAGGGACTTCTCAAGTACGCCACCCCCGAGATGGAGAGCTTGTGGACTAGGATGTGTATGAGTGCTCTTGGGCTTGAGGGTCAAGTACGCCACCCTGAGATGGATGGACAAGGATCCACCCATGCTCTCGTAATACAAGGACAACCATCCTTGAGATTGCGGTTTGCAAGTACTTCAAGTGAATTCCTAATATGATTGGCTATAGGAATATACTTTGGAATAATTATTAAGGATGTTAAGTTATTTTGAATTCCAATGTTAATGATGATATGAACTGCATGTCTAACTATTATGATGTTTTAGCTATGATGTATTGCTCTTGATATTATAATATTTTATGTGTCAATATGAATATAACCATAAAGTTTATACTCGTTATTACTGATATCAGTTTTCAGTGATTATTATTGGTTTGCAGGCCTAAATTTAGGAATATCCCAAAAGGGGACATTACATTAACCAAAAAAATCTAAAAATATTTTTGGTGAAGATCAAATTCCAACATATGTATCAATCTCTCCCCAATTTGTCACTTAGCTGTAACATCCACATCCCATCATACTGTTGATCTTTGAATATACTATGGAGTCTTCCTAGTCCAAAGACTAGGAGTTTTGTGAAAAGAAACTAGAGTCTTTGATATTCCATAGGAAAGATTATTCTTGTTGATAGAATCATTCAAGGCATGGGTAACTAGAATTTAGGATAATAGGTGATTGGAGAGCTTGCTGAAATTTTGGAACCTTTCACCATTCATCCTTCATTATTACTTCTGGCTATATTGAAGATGTAGTTACTTGATTTTCCCTTGTCTATGATTTTTGAATCAGTCACTGATGATGCAGGAGCAACTTGAAAAAATAATTGTGTTTTTATAGGAATAGGTAGGTGAATAAAGTGAGTAATCTTTGTTCAAAGTTCATGATGATCATGAAGGTGAAGAGTCATGACATGGAATGTAAAGAGTCATCATATGGAAGCAAAGTGTCATTGTATGGAAGCAAAGAGACAAGAATGCGACGAGCCAACATGTATGTGAAGAGACAAGAGATGAAGTGTTGGAAAACCGATCTTTAAATTGGTACTTTGATGATGAGATTATTAGTATAATATCTTTCTATTTGTGTTGTTAATGGTCATCTAGCTGTTTCTAACTTCGTCTCTTGTTAACAATTGTTTCTTTTAGAAACATCGTATTTGTAATTCTATTTAAGGAGCCTTTGTCTCCTTTGTTAAATGAACGACATCGATTCTTTGAACACGGTATTAGAGCGGGAATTGTTTTCTTGGCTCTTCGTTAAATTTCGTAAGGTTTGTCTATTTGAAATCGCATCACTCCCTTCTGGCCTAAGACAAAATTGCGTCTGTAAAATCATGTGTGGGCATGTGTCTGAGTTCGAGGGTTTAAGAAGGTGAAAACGCGTGTCTTTGTGGGTGTGTTTTTTCCTTTTTTTTTTGGGCACAAGTTTCTGCGACGCGTTTTTGGTTCTGGGCGTCTTTTTCTCTAAGAAATCGTGTGTGAACATTTCAGCAATATTTTGAGCATTTTAGGCACACGATTAGGGTTCTTGAAATGTGTTTATTTCTCTGCTTGCAACCTGAGATTTATTTTGCTGGCTTGAAGCGTTTCTTGTTTGCACTTGAAACCCTTTTTTGGATGCGTCTTTCTGGTCAAGATTTCATAAAATCGCAGTGCTTTTTCAAGGATTTTTTGGCCGCGACTTGGGCGCTTCGAAACGTGTGACTCCTGTGCATTTCTGAGCGCGACCTTCCGAGACTTTCCTTTGGCATTTTTTGGGCACGTTTTTGTGCGAACTACATGCCTAATCAATGTTTCTGGGTTTCAATAATTGTCCTAAAAAATTATTAATATTTTTTTTACTTGAAAAAAATTATGATGGGTTTTTAATGTTATTTTACCTGGAAAAAAAATTATGATGGGTTTTTAATATTTTTTTACGGAAAAAATTATGATGGGTTTTAATATTTTTCTTGAAAAAATTATGGTGAGTTTTAATATTTTCCTTCCAAAAAAAATGTTTATTTGGGTTTATAATTTTTTCCTCAAAAATTATTTGGTGGGTTTTTAAAAATAATGAGGGTTTTTAGTAAATTTTCTCCTTTAAAAAATTCTGCTGGGTTTTACTGTTTTTCCTCAAAAAAAAAGAAGAAGTTTTGTACTTTGATCCATGTCTCAGATTCCGTGTTCGGTTTTGATCGATTTTTATCTTCAAAAATCGTGTTTGGGTTTTTACCGTTTTTTTCCGAAAAAATGATGATTTGTAATCTTCGGATTTTTGGGTTTGGCGATTTTTTCCTCAAAAATTGTACTTTACTGCAGTCTGTTTTTAGTCGCACTTGGAGTTGTTGTGTGAACATCTACACCAGTGGTTATTTTGCAGTCTGTTTTCGGGCATCTTGCTCATTTGCAACAGTTTGGAGGGTTTGCTGATTTTTCATAAAAATCGTGGCAGCTGTTCTCAGTATGTCTTTGGTTATAGGGAGGGACAGTTCTGTTTTCCAACATCAGGTTGGACGATTGGTGTTGTTATTTCCAGAAGTTCTGCTGTTTTTGGGAGGGTTTAGCGGGGCCTATTGAAGGGAAAAGTGCAAGGGAACTCTTAGAGAGGGAAAAGTAGTGGGTTTTTTCTTTTTGGTAGAGCAAGACTCTTGGGGAAAGAAGAAAAACTCGGTTCAGATTTTGTACTGAGAAATCAAAGGAATACAAATTTGTGAAGGGCTGCATAAATTTTTCAATCTGTGTTGTTATTGCTCATGGTTTCTTAATGTGTTGAAATCCAAATTATAACCATAGAATTTTGTCTTTATATTACATGAGCAATAGGTGTATTATAGCTGAGTTCTTGGCTGCAAGGATGAGGTTAACATTAAATTGGCTCCCTATCCTTGACTGCATCAAGTGAGATTTGTAAAATATAAGGACTACTTTGGAAGAATGTATCCTCGTTATTAGTTAGCTTCTTTCTAACATTGACCCACCAACTTTTCATCCTTCTCTTTACCCATTTCTTCCCACTGTTCGTACACTTTTCCTGTGTTTTCCAAATTTTCTCCATGCAGCCTTCTTTTGAGTTCTTCTAATAAACATTTTTTCCAAACTTGTGGATTTGTTGTTTTGTCACAGTTTCAACTCTAGGTCTAGAGCATTCTGTTAACTGCTTTGCTTAGGAATTTGGATGCCATTATTGTTCAATAAATGATATTTTTTTTTGGTGTTTTTATTTGTATTGTTTTGCCGGGGCTGGCTAATTCTGTGTGAACAGGTTGCCTGGGTTGTCTCCTTCTTGGCCCCCAGAAGAGTCATTCCGTCAGGAATCATATTACATTTTACTTATGTGCCTCATTTGTCTCTGGCTATAATTCTGTTACAGCTTACAAACATGATCTGATTTCTTATGCTTGTATGAATCAATATTATAGTTTTGAGTCACATAAATAGCTTATAATTTCTATCAAAATTTGTTTACTCGGTAGCAACCAACATTGGTTTACATGAATGAAAAAAATATGATGTAGTTTCTGCATAATGTAAGCAGTTTATTAATAATTTTATCATTATGTTAAGCATGCTTCCAATTGCACTTTCTCCTCCTTCACTTACACCTCCTACACATCAATCTTTACAATTGTAAGCTTCAACAGAATGGTATAGTTAGAATTTTACAACATGCCTTAAATATAATATTTCGTAGCTTATTGGCTTCTTGTTACCAGGGGACCTTTTGATGTTTATTGGCTTGTGTTGATAGCAGGGACCTTTTGAGATCTCTCATCAGCAAGTGCTCGCCCAGATTCAAGCCCAGGCCCGGGCCCAGGCCCAGGCCCAGGAGCAAATGCAAGCTTCTGCACTTCCTAACATGCCACTGATTCCTTCATCAATGTCACCCCAGTCTTCATCTTCTTCTATGGCAGTATCTAGTGTTGTTACTGGTTCTGCTTCTTCTAATGCAATTCCATCTGAAAAGAAGAAAGAACATCAATTAGAAACAAAACATATGGGTTCATCAAGTAAAGAGTCAAATCGAATTCTTTCACCTTCCATCCCACCATTTCTTGTAGAGAAACCCTCAGCTGATGGATATAATTGGAGAAAGTATGGTCAAAAGCAGGTGAAGGGTAGCGAATATCCCCGGAGCTATTACAAATGCACTCAACCAAACTGTTTAGTGAAGAAGAAGGTTGAGCGATCCCACAATGGGCATGTGACTGAGATTGTATATAAAGGGGAGCACAATCACCCCAAACCTCAACCCACAAGGCGTATGGCTATTGTTTCACATAATTACCTCTCAAACAGTGGACAAGACTTAGGAGCTGGAGATATGAAATCAAAAGGTAATGGATCTAGTCCAGGATTTTCTGAAGACCCTGGTGGCAGAAGTGAAAAGAACTTAGATGGTTCGGATCCTTCAACATCAGTGAAAATAAATAACTCAGCTAATGATAGTCTAGAACAGTCATCTGGTTCAAGTGATGATGATGGAAAGGATAATGAGCCAGATTCAAAACGAAGGTAATTGTTTTGAACCAAAGTTACAAATTTGATTCCATTTTTTTTCTTTTCCATGATAAGGTTTTTCATTTTCTTCTTTTCATCTATAGTAAGAAGGAGAAGAAAGCGGAGGAAGTGCTTGTGGTTGCACCGCTTAGGACTATTCGTGAACCTCGTGTGGTGGTTCAGACAAGAAGTGATGTGGACATTTTGGATGATGGTTATCGCTGGCGCAAGTATGGACAAAAGGTGGTTAAGGGAAATCCTCATCCTCGGTATGTATAATTTTCCTTCATAACTCGTTCCTTTCCAAATCTTTTCTTTGATGTTTTGTATTGTAATATTCTGCCTGCTGCTTTTGACTAACCAAAAATGAAATGCTTGGGAACATAAGGTAGTTTTGGGGATGTGGAGGCACAAAATAAAACAAGATTCAAGCTGTTAAAAACTTTAAAATTATTAGAGATCTTACAGAAAATATTCAGTGATGCCTGATCAATATTGTTTTCCTAGTTTATAAACTTGCCATTCTGAAAACTATTTATAATGAGAAACAGAAATGGAACTGAGCTCATACAAAAATTTCAAACCATATTCAGAATATTTAAAATAAGCGAAGAAAATAACATAGCTAAAAAAGCAAAAAACAGAACAGAAATTTCTTTTCAACCTCATGATTCCAACTTTGGAAAGCAATGAAAACTGGTTAGAAATGCAGCCAGAAAGCCAGCAAATTTATGGCAAAAATGAGTTATTTTTGCGAGAATCTATCAAAAGTCTGATCATAGGTGTGAGAAATTATCTTTTGGATTGTATTGTGTTAGCACACAGAAATATTCTTGTGGTGTATTTGTGTTTTGTATTCATGATCAAAACTTTTTGCCTCCAAATATTGGTCTGATATTTAGTTGTGAGAAGTTATCTTTTGGATTGTACTAGCAGAGAGAAGTTTTACTATTGTGTATTTTGTGATTCATATTCATAAATTATAATCAAGGAAACCTTCAAATGATGATACCACGGAGAGAAATTTGATTTTCTTTAAAATATTCTTCAACCTATGTTGCTTGACAATGTTTTAAGATCTCTTATGTTGGATATTTTTTTCAACTTATTCTGGCTTTAGATCCTTTTACTGTTTATAGGTTTTTCCATTTTTTTAGGTTACCCTCTCTAGACCATTCAAAAGTTAAGACTATCATTAAATATAATCAGCTTAGAAAGGAAGCTTATCATTTTCAATATTTGCATTAAATGGTAGGTAAGTCTTAACAGCATATGGGGACAATGTTATACATGATATAAACAAGGGTGCAAAGCTCAGAAGGACCAAATGAAATAGTGTCTGTAGATTCTGTACACACTTTTGTCTTAGAAGTGGCTACTTTACAACTTTAATCATCTAGCCAGCAATTCTTTGCTAAATGTGTCACACTTTTTTGTAATGGCTGCTTGCATTGAGTTAGAAATATTGAAATAAGAGAATATTCAATATATAGATAGATAGGATTGTTTGGACATTGGCTTTCAATTCTCCCGAGGCTTTGTTTTTATCTCAAGAAGAACTAGACTGGTATAGGACTTTCCAAGGTGAAACCTGTTAGTGATAATTTTACTATAAGCATTTGGCATGAAACAAAACTAAAGCACGATTAATTGCAACAATAGGCATTGTTTCGTAGCTGTTAAAGAGCATATCTACATCCTAATTTACTAGGAAACTGAAATGGAAATTGGAAACTGAACCTGAAACACTGAATTTTTCAGGAACCTCAGAAATGTAGTAACGAAGAAATGTACATACAAAAATTTGAAATACACACATATGTAGACATAAAATACACATGGTATGTCAGTTTATTTTGTCTTTAATTTCCTGGACATCAGTCATGTGTGCACCTACTTGCAAGGAGATTCTTAGCCAGAGGAGGGCTACATGTCTATTCAAATGATCTCTATCAGTGTCAGGAAGTTAGCTCCAGTTGCTGGATGTTCTGAGCCGGAAGACTACACACTTGGATGATCTCCAACAGTGTTGGAAATTGGGATCAATATGCATAAAATGTTGCTGAGTGAATTGTAATCGAAATGTATTAAGGGACATTATTTTGTTGCATGTTGTTGGCCAGAGAATTGCAATGCTGAAAGATCCCAAAATCTGAACATTTTTGAAGACTTTGAAAACTGGCTGAAAATGTATTTGGCAAGTCTGTGAACTCACTACAGAAAATGAATTAGTTTAATGTGTGGTATTTGTTCGGGAAATATATCTTGTTGTATAGAATTACCACACTACAAAATTTCTTATGGTGCATTTTTGTGATTTGTACTTGTAAGCAAGGCTAGTTTATCTTCAATTGTTGAATTCATATTTTCTTGGAGAGAAGCTTGTATTCAGAATTTTCATAAAATCTTTCTTCGAGTTTGGTTGTTTTTTTCGTTGAGTGGAATATCCATATTGTTAGATGAATTTTTTGCCTCATTCAGGTTATAGGTGTTTTTAATAATAAAGGAGAGGAATACTCCTTCAATAATAAATTACAAGACGATGTTTCTAAAATAAACAATCGTGAAACAAAAGCAATAAATAGAAAGTTGCTAAAACTAACTAAAAGCAATCTAAGTTAACTGAAAGAAAACTAAATGACTAAGATGACCATTAAATATAACAATATTAATTTAATACCCTCTCTAATGGTCATTCTACTAACTATGCCAAGTTTTCCCCTAAGTTTTACAAATTTGTTCGGACTTAGGGACTTGGTAAGAACGTCTGTAGTCCAATCCTCAGTTGGAACATACTGCAACATCACTGATCCATCTTCAACAAGTTGTCATATGAAGTGACAATGAAGCTCAACATGTTTGGTGTGCTCGTGGAAGACTAGATTTTTGACAAGCTTTAGCACCCCTTGGTTGTCACATTACAAGGGTGAAGGCCCTGTTTGAGACATCTTCATGTCAGAAAGCATCCTCCGAAGCCATATTGCCTCACATGCTGCCATAATTGTTCCTCGATACTCTACTTCTATCGAGGAAAGAGCTATTGCTTGCTGCTTCTTACTGGTCCATGTGACTGCACTCGTACCAAGATTGAAAACATACTCAGAAGTAGACTTCTTGTCATCAATAAAACCTGCCCAATTTGAATCTGTAAAACCAACTAGCCTAAGATCTTTGCTTTTGCTATACAAAATGCCAAAGTCAAGTGACCCTTTCACATATCTTAGTATTCGCTTCGCTGCAACCCAATGTTCAACATTAGGGGCAATCATGAAACGAGAGATGTAACTCATAGCATAATTGAGATCAAGTCTAGTGGCAGTAAGATAGATGAGGTTGCCCACTAGTTGCCTGAATGTTGACTCATTAATCACTGGTGGGTCAGATTTGGATGAAAGTTTCAGCCCTTTCTCCATGGGAGTAGATGAGATTTTGCAATCTATCATTTTGAACTTCTCTAGCAAACTCCTGGCATACTTCGACTGAGAGATGAAAAAATTGCCACCTGTCTGCCAAACTTCTACACCAAGACAATAGTGTAGAAGACCCAAATCCCCTAATCTGTCAAATTAAATACTTGACACAAATTCAATTTGATCTGCTCAAGCAAATGTAACCCACTGCCAGTAATAATGATATCATCCACATAGATGACAAGAATAATGATATCACTACCAATGCTCTTGACATATAAATTGGCATCTGAGGGACTCCTTTGAAAACGCCGTGCAACCAAATATTTGTCAATCTTCAAGTACCATGCCCTGGGTGCCTGCTTTAGGCCATAAAGAGCCTTCAGCAATCGACATACCTTGTGCTCTTTGCTTGCAACCTTTAAATCACTCAACTTTTCCCCTATTTCTTCAATATTTCTCTTGAATTTCATAAAATCAGAATCCTTGTTGCTAGAAGAACTGGAAGAGTTGGGATCCATTGTCTCTTGAGACTTGGCAAAGAAACCCTTTAGATATCTTCAAAAACAATGCACAATACTACAATGTAGATCCCACCTAGTGTAGATGAATGAAATTACCCTTGACTTTTTAAAACCTTGATGCATGACTTATCAGCTGTCTTGATTGCCACCTATTTTGACAAACCTGAAATTGCATCCAAAATTACTGGGAGCTATGTTAATGCCTTGTTGTACACTCAACAGTGTTTGACTCCTTGTGGAGTCGATGATTGTATTTGCTCCCTAGTTTATGATTTAGTGCCATGAGGTCTATCAATGCATTATTTAACTTCATATTTTCTTCCTCAAGCTTGATAAACTCTTAATGTAATTTCTTGGCAGTTGCCTGGCTGAATTGAGCAGTATAACTGCCAAGGTTGCTGACTCAGATGCTGAGACATCTCCCACCCTTTTAACTATCAACTAACTTGCTAGCTATTGGGACATAACATATTTGAGGTTTTTTCGCGTTTTTGGGTTATTGCCCAAATAGCCAAAGTTTGAAGGTCAAATGCAAATCCGGAGAAAAACTTAGCAACAGTATCTGTGTTACCTTCTCTTCTATTTATAATTTATGGAATCAAAAGCAGTGGCCTTTGCAATATCCCAACAAGGCAGCAGTAAGCAACTGTTAGCTTGCACTACCTTCCTCACCTCTTCTAGAGTGATATTCTCAACACCAGTATTAAAAACTGGGGGAGGTGCATTACTTTCTTGGTATCTTGTTTTTCTTCTATGAAGATTGCCTTTTCTCTCTCCCGCTAGCTGTTGTTTCTCTTTACTTGACCATTGAAGCAAATCTTTGAAACTCTGAAGTTTTTACAAATTTATCATCATTTAAAATTTCATTACAAGCTTTAAGACTCATATGTTTACAATCCTCTGCACTAGAATATTGATCCAGTCGTGTTGTAGAATCTAGAATATCCAGTTCTTGCTTTGCTAGGTGTTGTGGAGACCTAATGGCAGCAATTATAGGATCATGTGGATGCACATGTTCATCAGTTCCCTCAGTAATAGAATACTCTACTGGGTGATTGATAATAATTTGGCTGGCTGCCTTCTCATTCCTTTGTGATGGTTGATGGCATGCTGATGGCGATGTTTGTGTTGTTCCAAGGGGTCTCAATTCTATCTCTTGAATAGATTCTTCCTTATTAGATTCACCATATCCTTGTTGAAATTTGTGACATTGTTGGCTCTTGATTGTTAGGCATCTTTCCATATATTCTACATTTTTCAGGAGCTCATTCATTCTCACTTGTGTTTGTGAGAAGAGGGAGAACTCCTAGATATTTTGGATCCATCATTTGTTTTTCCCTTTTAGTCAAAACAAATTAGCATCTATTAGTCTGTTCTCTTTTTCTTCTCAACTTGATTTTTGCAACTTCTGAGCAAATCCTCAGGCTCATCATATTTGTGGTTTATCCTTACCTGTCCCGAACTTCGTTTATCAATGAACCTCTCAGGATTGTAGGGACTCCAATCATCAAAAACGTTCCCAAACCACCTGTGTATTTCATTTATTTTTTCAATGTCATCTTTCCCTAATAATGAAAAATCTTCACTCTTTATTATAGTAGAAGGAAACCGTACTTTTGAGGATTCTTAAACTGATACTTTGTTAACAGAATTAATTTGTCTATTTGCTTCCAAGAAAGCAATCTTGGCAGATACTGCATGGGGTAACATGTACAGTTTAACTGTAGTTGGTAGCCCCATACTTTATAATTAAAGTGTATTTTGTATAGAGGAACAAATCTCCCTGATTGCTCTTTATTTTTACCTCAGATTGCATCTCATAAGGTTTGATAAATTCCATTGCTTCTTTTGTCAACCTAGGTCTGCATTCACCCAACTTTTGTAGCAGAGGATTGTAAAAAAGGTTTCAAAAGTGCAATATGATGAACAAGTATGCTGTCCAGGTAATGTCCCCTTTTTTAATCAGTTAGTTGAGAAGTGGATGGGCAGCATAGGAGTGGCAGTTAAATATTTTCATAGTTACTTTCAGTTTCAGTTAGGAATGTTTGTTGCATTTTGGAATAAGGTGGGAGTATATGTCTTACCATTGAGCAGATGTTGAGTCTTGGAGTTTCTACCAGTTAACTCTCTGTGTCTTCCAGTCGAGTAGCTGCTGAGACTTTCAATACCTACCGGTTAATGCCACCGATTTAGAAGTTGACTGATCAGTTATCTGCCACCAATTTAGGAGTAGACTGGCCAGTTATTTGCCACTGATTTAGGATCGCAGGAAGCAGAGATTAGAGGAAGTTCTGTAAGGAATGGGAATGTATCTTTTTGAAAATTACAAACCAAAAAACTCCATTTTGTTCACAACACAGTGTTTAGGATGAAAATGTCAAGTGTATCAGTCAGTTTCCTAGGGATGGAAATCCTCAGGGCAATTCATTGTGCAGACTTCAGCAGGAATGTACAGCAGATTAACATCAGGATTATCAGAGCATTAATTTATAGGCCACAGAACTTCATCAGGATCCTCTAGGAGCTGGTCAAGATTCAGGCATTATGTTTGGATTTGTTAGTTGTATCAGATGGGTAGATTTTGAGTTGTATGTTTTGAGATGTCGCTGTAGACTTCTTATATTTATTTATAACCCATGGAATATCCTCAAATGGATGCTGGTTAGCAGCTTGCTTAGGGGCCATTTTGATTGAAGAGAGAGGTTGGTAGGAAATAAAGGGTTTTATCTTTTTCAAGAACAGGTTTACATATAATTGTTTGTAGCAACTAGACAATCCTTCTAGGGTTTTTAAGCAAAGGCACCAATATTGATTATCCACCTCAACATTATAATCAAATGAAACCTACACTTAACTATTTCCCCAAGCAACAAATTATCAAGTTTCTTCAAATTATGCCCCTTACACCTTGTCAAGATGATTGCTTTTACTATTGATGCAGAGAAGAGGGCTTGAGCTTACTAGGAAATCTTGGCAAGTAGAAAATTCTAGGTGTGTGATTTGATTGCAATAATTGGTTTGCTGGGTAGGGCATGATACTTCAAAAATTAGCTTGCAATTGAGAATTTGAGAGAACACAAATGCTTAAATTTGAAATACAACTTGAAATTTCATGTGAATCCTCATTAATGGCACCCTGCTGTCATTAATTGGCAATTGTTACCTTTATTTTGGAAATTAAAGAATTGTTGTATTAGGTAACTGGGTTGAAACTTTCTTTGATTAATGGTGCAGCTTAAGTCTTCTTTTTGATTGATGGTTGTGGCCTATTACGAGGTTGCTAAAACAGCATTTGGTTCACCAATATGCCAGAATTACTAAAGATATAACATACTTGCAAAATCTACAGCTTATATTTACTTTGGGACATTGGCATATGCAAAGAAATAAGCATGAATGTCATGTGGATTTAAAAAGTCTCTAAGGAAAAGTTATCGAGTTGTCACAACGAGCCCACCATTATCCTCATCACTGGGTGCTTTTAGATTCCATGTGGCAGCATAACATTTGACCTTTCAGAGATACATGCTTGCTAGCGTCCATATATTCACTTGTCTGACCAATAAGAGTCAATTATGACGCACCATGTGTTACCCAAGAAATCCCTTAGACACATTCACTTGCTAAATGTTGAGCAAAATCAATGGTAGAACCACTATAGATACACTATGGATATGAGGATCAATGGTGTTGGTGGATCAGTATATCATCAAGGTTTTGGATGGTTTATCTGCCAAAACTTACCATTTTACCATAGTATGCTAGATCACTCTACAATGAATCAGTATATCTTTTCACCTGCTCGATATTATAACAATGGGCCCCACCTTTGCTTGATACTGTCCAGCCTTGCACTTAGATCAACAACCTAGATCTGCCCGCATAGAAGATCAGTCAGGTGCTTTGCTAGAAATTGTTAATGAATGGAATTGCAGGTGTCATTGGATTAGATCTAGTTCGACAGTTGCTGCTGCTTTATTTGTATCATGCCCATGAACCAAATAGAACATGCCACATACCCCCCTTTGTTGGTACTGAATTGCATTACACAATTTTTAAAAAGTTGGTCATGATCTAATGCTCTAATTTGTCATGGCAAGTAATCCACCAGATTAATGGCTTAGGCAGATTACTGAGGCACTAAGTAGTTCAATGTACTGACAAGCTGCAAGCAACAGGATTATGACATGTCACCTTAGGCTCTACCACAGAAAAGGAAACTGCTTACTTCCTCCGCCAACTGTATCTCTGCTGCACCAGTCACAAGAAGGAAATGACATATCACTACCTGGTGGCAAAGAGCTCTAAGATGGATGGCCACCACATTAACGAGGACTATTGTGGTGGATCTGTAGATGGGTGAAGAACCTGCCTAGTTGGTCTGCCGAGATGCACATAACTGGTACCGGGTCACCAAAAAGACAGGAGCAAGCAACTTAAGTTAGAAGCAACGGCTGATAACAAGTCATTGACAAAACAAATCAAAAGTGCACAGGCCAAGGTGAAGTCTTAGGTTAAATATGAGTTATAATGAACAAGTCTGCTATGAACATATAACCAGGAATTCAATCAAGGTGACAAGCATAAAGATTCATATAAGGTGGAGAATGAGAAAACAAACCACCCAACCAAGTGTTAACATAAGTGCAACATAAAATCATGTTAGGATAATTTTATATTAGGTGCCAACAACAACTGTCCATTAACCACTTTATGTATAACAAACTCTAACTCTAAGTGATAAGGTTATACATAGGATTAATTATTGTTCCTAGCAGATCTTCTGTAATCTTTACTCAACTGAGTGTTCATTTTCTGCAACTACCACAATGTAGATAGTGAGCTCAAACCCAGAAGCAACAGAAAAACTTAAATTCAGAACTTGTGATTCAGTTCCACACCCGCAAGGAGTTATACCAACTCATAGCATGTCCCTGTTAATCATATTTCAAAGAGAGCAAAGATGGAAAATTCAAGCCAATCCTCTTGAGTAACACAAAACCCCATAAAAGGTGCTCCAGCTGCACCGTAGTCATCTGTGGATCTGTGAATGTTCAACATATGAGCTCTCAATCTCAAATAATGCAAGCACATGTTGAAACACAAAGACTTCTCCTCAGGCATACAAACTATGCCAAAACTGTGAAAATCTGATGAATCAACTACATGCATAGTTGTAAATCCATGATGTTTGCAAAACTGTAAACTTAATGCAAAACTGCATTATCCCAATCTAAGCATAACAGTTGTTGATCTGAACATCATCTGTAAATGCTGGAGATCTTGAGCCACGTCTCATCCTCAAAAACTGCACTAAGCAGTAAGCTGCAATCACTTTGTAATGGTGCAACGGGCTTGAAGCAAAAACTGTTCTAATGGTTAATTTGAGTAGTCGTCGATTTATACACACCCAGGACAACTGCAAAAATCTCTGTAATAACCTTGTAATCAAGGGATAAAATACTCCCAACTCACAATGGTGAAAAACAAGTTGTCTGCAGGTAACTCACACTTGAGACAATTCCTCAAAACCCTGTACTGACTCAAACAACGCTATAATAACTCAATAGATTATATGCTAAGGTATGTCCATGTACAATCATTTGGAATATCCAAAATTTGACACACATGTTGATCACAATTATCCAATCCAATTTTAATCATTTGAACAAATTTGAATAACACATGCAAGTGCTATAATCAATGCAAAAGCCCTGTCATCAAGGGATAAAATACTCTAACTCACAATCGTAAAAAGCAAGTAGTTTCCAGGTAACTCACATCTGGAACAATTCCCTAAAGTCTTGTAATAACTCAAACAACTCTATAATAACTCAATAAGTCAATAGGCAATATACTAACGTATGTCCAGGTACAATCATTTGGAATATCCACAAGTCAATGTTCATGTGAATTACAAGCATCCAATACAAAGTTATCCATGACAAATTTTGAGCAACACATAAATAAATGCTTTAGTCATCCACAATCAGGTACTCTAGCAAATGCAGAAACCAGTCTCTGAATAATAAACAAGTGCAAGATCAACAACCGTGCATCAGTAACACAACTACTCAACCTGGAAATTCCAAAATTTCAACTCAGCAACAAACACAAAATCTGATTCCAAATGTTGGTCCCCTGTCAGATGAGTGTGGAGAGCCTCTGTATGGAATTTCCTTGAAAGGAAAGTAGCTGGAAAAGAAAGTCTGAATCAACAAGACAACCATTGATTGGATTTGAAGCAACAGTATCTCCAATAGTAGGCTCACGAATCACAATCAATAGTGAACAATAGATTAGCAATACTTGAGAAAGTAAGATCAGCACTAACAGAAGACCACACTTTACTGTAAGACCCTGACAATAGATGACACTCTGGCCATAATTGGGTGTGACCAATCCACCTAAAAGAAACTCTACAGAGGGAATCTATAGGAGCCTCACATAAATAACACTGCTTGATTGCATGAGTTAGTTAGACCATAGGATGTAAATAGATGCAACTCCAAACAAGTACTTAATCATGACCTTGACTACCACAATTGAAATAAATAACTATTGCTTGGGAAGCAGAATGTTAATCTGTGATAACTCAGAGGGTTTAACTACACAGTTGGAACTGACATGTGAAAATCCATCTCGATTATCTGTAAAAAGGCACCCTGAAACAGACTAGAGTTTTGGAGTATTACAATAAATGAAAACTGACAAAACCTTGATACTGTAAATACCCTTTATGTATAGGCAATGATACCCAGTCTTACAATATGTAATGTTCCCTCTTCGAAACCTCCAGCAAGGATTTAGTGCAAGTATCTAAAATTTCAATTGGGCATATATGAACAGTATGCCACACAATTTAACATCCTCTTAAAACATTGTGCAACATTCTAAAACATAGTGCAGTCATAACAAAGGATGGCCTAGCATAAAGAAAGAATATCTAAAATTTCAATTGGGCATATATGAACAGTATGCCACACAATTTAACATCCTCTTAAAACATTGTGCAACATTCTAAAACATAGTGCAGTCATAACAAAGGATGGCCTAGCATAAAGAAAGAATATCACAAGCTTTCACAAACTAGGCCATAATGATAGGGCGTAACCGATAAACGTAGCAAATGAAACATGAAGTAATTTTTATAATTAAAATTAATTTTTAATAATATCAATCAAGGGGCATTTGAAGAATTATGTCTTTTTGAGGAAAATTCTATTTAAGAGAGGGCAAGCAAGGAGGAGGCGGCATATTGAGAAGACATTCTATTTTTTGATTTCTGGGCCTTGTTGGAGCATGGAACTTAAGTTCAATTAACCTGAGGATAAAAACCTTCTAGGTTTGGAATTGGAGGATGAAAACCCACAATTCCTTGGAGTTATTTTATACAGAAATCACGATTGTGTAGATTGGACTAATTTTCAGTTTGTAATTAAAGAAATATCCTTTCAAATCTACAATTCATAATTGGTTTGCAGCAATCTGTATTCTTCAAGATTGCATCAATCCATATTCTTCAAGATTGCAGCGACTTATATAGTCTGAATCTCATTTGAGGCAGTGACCATTTGGGTAAATAGACCTGCTATGTAAATAGGCCGATTGTATCAATTTGCAGTGACATCAATGAGCAGCAGCGTTTGACAAGTCATTGCGGAAATCACCATAGTGCAGATTATACTAATTTTAAGTTTGTAATTAAAGAAATATCCTTTCAAATCTACAATTCATAATTGGTTTGCAGCAATCTGTATTCTTCTAGATTGCAGCAATCCATATTCTTCAAGATTGCAGCGACTAATATAGTCTGAATCTTATTTGAGGCAGTGACCATTTAGGTAAATAGACCTGCTATGTAAATAGGCCGATTGTATCAATTTGCATGACATCAATCAGCAGCAGGGTTTGACAAGTCATTGTGCAGCAGTACTGAGTAAAGGTTGATGGTTATATGAATAAGATCTGCCATCTTAGTAAGCTGAGTTCATGCTGATTATATATTCTGGTTTATTTGTTCATCATACGATCGCTGGGATCAACTGCAAACATTTTAATTGCGGAATTAACTCTTATTTCTGGCTGCAGATTTATATCATTTAGTGCTGTTCCTTAATCTGCTGCTTCAGACTAGGCGATTTATCATCCATAACTACTGCATACATAATTCAGTATTACAATTGAATAGCAATCAATAATATTTTTGTTAGTGAAGCTAACCCTGGAAACTATTGAAGTGGATTAAAATTGGGTAAATATCATAAAATATTCCTTTTGGGATTTTACACAATAGGCTTATTCTTGTTCTGTTTGACAATAATGGACTTTGGAAATGATGCAGTCTTAGATTGTTTTTGAACAACAGGTTATACTAGAAGTTTTATGTCGGGTTTGAGTAGAGGTTTTATGTTTGGCGGACCGTTGATAGATGGAACAACAGGTCTGCCAAAATGTTGAACCGTAGTTGACATAAATGTCAAATATCAACATAGTGTATTGACCACAAAAGCTGTGTAAACAATGGTCAGAACTGTCTCCAACATTTGGAAAACAGGTTGGCTTCCTATGGACTTAAATGTCCTAGCCATGACATGCAAGGACCTAAGTTACCAGGTTCTCCAAAATAGCCCTTTGTACCCTGCAAAATGCGTTTTGGGTCCTGGTTAGGTCCTGGTATGTTGTGGGTTCGACCAGGGTTCCCACAGAGAACTCAGGTGGCCAGAGAGGAACCCCGGTCGAACCCACAGCATACTAGGAAGGACCCGGGCGGACCCACAGCAAACAATGCCTAAAACGGCAAAAACTCAATTAAAAAAAAAAAAAAAAACCCTAAAAAGTGCATCTAATACATTATATTGCCTTGGCGACCAAATGAGGCTCATTTTGAAAACTCAAAAAGCAAAAAACACCATTTTTTTGCCTCCAAGCTGAAATAGTTGATTTTTGCAGGTTTTCTTTTTTTTGAGGTGAGGTGAGAGCTATGAAGGAGTTTAACCGATAGAAATAAGGGAGGAATAGGTGCTAAGAAGATCAAACAATCGAAGGAGTGAATCCATAGTTTACATACTCGGACTCGGAGAGTACTCGGCAAGCCCAAAATTTTGACTCGGCAAATAACTTAAAAAGTAGCAAAATTTCTCATGAAAACACTTTTTTTTGCAAAATTCAATTACAAAATGCATCAAATGAGTCTAAAAACCATGAGGGAGTGTTTTATATTAAATTTCATAGTTCAATACATATGGATTACAAAATGGCATCATTATACGAAGCCACATAGTGAAACTGGTAATAACTATAATGAATTTATGATGATTGTATTTGAAAATCATCATCATAAATTTCATATCTAGGCAATTACAATTTCCTCTTCCCCAACCTAGTGAAAAATTGGGAGGTAGAGGGTATGGTCCTTGCACTCGATTCTGGCTCCCTGCTTGCCGTAGAAGATTGTGGCAGTGGCTCCACCATGCTGGTAGGTGGCAGTGGCTCCTCCTCCACCACATCAATGTCATCCAATCCAATCTCCCCTACTTCTACTGCAGGCAAATCCTCCATAGCTTGCCTCTCGAAATCAGCAATCTCATCCTCTGTAAACAAGGAGGCCTCATCATCCTGTACGGTCCAATCACTGTATGGATCAATGTCATCCAAATCAATGAGCTCATCTGAAAAGTCCTGCACCTTTCTTGTGCGAAGCCGAAGATTATATTGCACAAAAACAAGATCATTGAGGCGTTGTTGAGTCAACTTGTTACGCTTCTTCGTGTGAATGGAATCAAACAAACTCCAGTTTCGTTCACAGCCAGAAGCACTACAAGGTTGAGACAAAATTCGGAGGGCTAGCCTTTGCAAATTTGGAGTTCTTCCACCCCAATCATCCCACCAAGAACCTACAAATAAGATATTCAAGTTTTTGTAAATATTGATAAACAATATTGTAATAAGTTAATAACTAATAAGTAATAATAATTGTAATTCATAACTTGCAAGATAAAGGCTTCACTTTTTCTTACTTGGTGTTTGGATCTCTCTTCCTCGTTCACATAATGTGGAAGAAAACAAAGGCCCCCTAGCTGCCTTATATTGTTGCAACTCTATAAGGATGAGGTCTTTCACTTCAGGTAAAGGTGTCATCCTGTCAATACATGTGAATAGGCCCTCCATAACCTCTCCATTAGCATCCGTGAAGCCATCAGAGAAGTAGAATTTGGGGTTGAGAAAGTACCCCGCTGCATGAATGGGTTGGTGGAGTTGATTGTTCCACCTTCGATCAATGATCTCCCAAATAGGGGTAAATCTATTTGCATCCCCCATGTAATAGTGTTGGATGGCCTCTTTGGCCCTATCCATTGCTTCATAAAGATATCCCATCACATTTTTCTCACCATCCACCAAGCGCAAAACCCTCACCAATGGCTCAGTCACCTATAAAGTACAAAGTAGAACTAAATTTAAATTACACCTTACAAGGAAACAAAATACTTATAGAATTTTAAATTAAGAATAAAGGATTAAATCTGAAAATTCATTAGAGTTTAAGTTACCTTGACAATCTCTAATGCTCTAGTTGCAAATTGACCATCAAAGATTATTGCTACAATCTTTTCTCCATCAGCCTTCTTTGAGTAAGTTGAGTCTACCCATGGTTGACTCACAAACATCTGCTTCAAGGAAGTCAATAAACTAGTGATACTTTGCAACGTTAGAAAATTAGTTGCAAACCTTGTAGCACCCGATCGCACAAGCTCTTTCCCCTTGGTGTGATCTCTCATCAATTGAAGAACCCATGGGTGATTATATATATATTTTGTTATGTCTCTTGCTTGTTCTACAATTGGTTTCACCCAATCAATTTTTCCTATGTCCTCCAAAAGAAGGTCAAGGCAATGAGCTCCACAAGGGGTCCAAAAAAGTGTTGGATGCCTTGCTTGAAGCAATCTACCAGCTGCCACATATGCCGCCGCATTGTCAGTAACAACTTGGACAACATTTTCTATGCCCACCTCTAAAACAACCCGCTCCAACATCAAACTCAAATTTTCTGCATTCTTTATTATGTTGGAGGCATCAATTGACTTTAGAAAAACCAACGCACCATTTGAAGCCACTATAAAATTGATAAGAGTGCGGTTTCTTCCATCTGTCCAGCCATCTGAAAGAATTGAGCATCCATACTTTTGCCATTTCTTCTTTTCAGCTTCCACAATTCCATTTGCATCTACAATAGCATCTTCAAGTAACCTGCCACTTAAATCTCTTGGACTAGGGGCCTTGTACCCTTTCCCTGCAACTGTCAATGCTGTCACCAAACACTCCCAATATGGACTCCTTGCCACATTGAAGGGAAGGTTATTATAAAACCAAAAATTTGCACAAGCCTTGTCTGCTTCTTTGTGCACCTCCCTATTCCACCCAGTACCTTCCAATGAAGGTTGTGATCCTTGAACATTTCTAGGGACAAAAAACTGGAATTTATTTGAAGTGGATGAAGTGGATGGGGTACGTATACGTGGACCGCGACTAGAGCCCACAATGCCTTGCATATTCACCTCAGAATCTTCAGTCAAATTAGGAGCAATGGCTTCTTGTATGGCTGCTTTTGTCTTTGCCCTCTCCAATTTTTTTTCATCAAGTGCTGCAAGAAGAGCTGCCATCTCTCGTTTCACCTCTTCAGGGGCTTCTTTACATGCCTTTGCATCATGGCAAGGAATACTAGCAAGATGGTATTTGAGGCGATTGATGCCTCCACTAATCTTCTTCTTGCACCAAGTACAAATAACACTCCCTGGTACTGGCCCATAATAGCCATGTTTCCAAGCGGGATCACGGCTACCAGGGGGTCTCCTTTCAATGGCCTGGCTTGAGGCAGCTGTGTCTGAACCAGATGCAGAGGCAGATGCCATTGTGATTAAATATTAACCTGCAATATTAGAAGTTGAATAATAAATATATTAGAAGATGCAACAGATCCAATACAAAGTGAAAGGAACAATCAACTAATTGTTTAACTTTATAATTTCAGTCATTATCAAACAATAAAGTTGTAAACTATCAAAGTGAGACATTTCATTTAGTATGCTATCTGTTCTAATTTCAGTTTTTTTATTCTTATATTTTTATTTTTTGTTGGATGCACATTGATTTAATTTACTTGTATGCAAATTGGCATTGCAGTCCTAACTCCTAACTCCTAACCTTGTTGGTTGTTGCAAATTTGCAGGTGGGAGCAGCAGGTTATCTGTTATCATACTGTATTTAATAATTTATTGCAGATATTCCACTATAAAAGTACTTTGAGACTTTCGATCATAGTTTGCAGATGGGCGAGTAATCTCTTATTCTATGTAGATGAACAAAATTTGTGTGTATGTGTGTGGATTGTCATTGTGCAGCTGTATCAGCATATGGATATGAGTAAAAGTTTAAAGTGAAAAACTGTAAACAAGCTGGTGTTGTCTATATCAGATTTAATATTTATTATTATTTTAATTTTTAAATGTAAAATTTCATATATTATTCTATTATTATAAATTAATAATACCATGGGAAAATTGTAAATAATAATATCATTTTTGACATCAAATTTATGATTTATTGTAATTTGTTATTTTAAAACTAAAATTTCATATATTATTTTATTATAAATTATAATAATATCATGGCAAATAATAATATAAAAAGATATTATTATTTGTCATGATATTATAATTTATAATACAATAATATATGGAATTTTAATTTTAAAATAATAATATATTATTAAATATGATGTACAAAAGTGAATATTTTATGAATATTAAAAATTAAGACTCCCATGATATTATTATAAATTTATAATAAAATAATATATGAAATTTGAAATTTTAATTTTAGAATAATAATAAATATTAAATTGATGTAGAAAAATAAAAAAATTTAATATTTTTATTATTTTATACATAAACATTTGGAAGCATATATATAAAATAATAAAAATATTAAATCATTTCGAGGCATATGTTCATTTAATATTTTTATTTTTTCAAACATATTAAAAACGACATTAAAGATTTAAATTTTAATATGTAGGCATATGTTCATTTAATATTATCATTTTTTCAAGCATATACTATGAAGTATGAAGTTTTAAATTTTAATATTCAGGCATATGTTTGAAAAAATGATAATACTAAACTGAAACATGACTCACGACCTGGCACAACCAATGTGAATAGGAACTAACTTGGAAATCGCGCAGACTCCAAGTCGTGCAACCACCATTGCAAATCGTGGAAATAAATCACGCAACCGACACTGCAAATCGCGGAAAATGAAAAGGGTAAATGTAAATTGCAAATTGTGGAAATAAATCACGTAGCTGACATTGCAAATCGCGGAAAATGAAATGGGTGATTGTAAATAGTAAAAGCGAGGTTTCAATAGCAGAAAAACGCATCCAAAACGCGGAAAAAATGTGTAAAAAATCTCGTGAAAAGGTAAAAACGACTTGAAAAACGCATCAAAAACGTGTTAGGTTTTCTGTGCCGATTATTTTGCGAGCAAACAGAGATTAATCGGCAAGTACTCGGAAAAAAACAGGAAAAAAGCTCGGCTAGGGTTTCCTATGAGTAAAAGTCAAGATTACTCGCCCAGCCAAAAAACGTGCAATTACCCGGCTGCTCGGCGATTAATCGCCGAGTATGTATACAGAGAGTGAATCTATCCTCTTTTTTGAAGTTCTCAATAATTTTTTTTGAAGATTTTTCAAGTTTTTTTAGTAAGTTTTGAATTTTTTAAGAAAACTTTATGCAAAATAAGGGGTTATAATGCCCATTTTTTCTTAAAAAAATTACTTGTGTTAATTTGTTTTAGTTTTTATTTATTTTAGGTTCATAACTTCATAACGAATGGCCAATAGTTTTGCTTAAGTTGGCATAATAGGTGTAGAGAATCAATTTAAATATGATCCAGCCTCACCTCTTTGACAACATACGACAATGATTCAACAAATTCCCGGTGGAGGGGGTTTTGTTTGGCATTGTAGCCAATGTGGAAATACATATAAGATCTCCTACTTTTGAGTGAGAGCCCATTTATGTGTGCTGTTGGTCAACAAGGAATAAGAGTTTGCCTTGGGCCAAATAAAAAAGGGTTTCCAAAGGCGCAAATAATGGCTTATATTAAAGAACAAGAGGACATTGACAATGCATTCAAAAAATTAAAGGCTATAGAACATCCTCTTGCCAAGAAAACTAAAAGTAAAGGCTTGCGAAGACCTAGTGGCTTATCACAACCGGCTGACCCACATCCTTTCATGGAAATGACACAATCTTCTCAAGGAGAAAATATTTCGGTCACATGAAAAAGAGGTCCATTGGAGAGAGCCTTCAAAAATGAAGCAAGGGAGTTGGCAGATGAGAGCATTGCATGTTGCATTTATGGCAATGGGCTTCCTTTTAACATTATTAGATCACCTTATTGGCGGGAAATGGTGAGAGCCATTTCTAATACAACTTCTAATTATGTTAGTCTTGGGTATGGAAAGGTGTGAACCACCTTATTGGCAAAGGAGAAATCTTTAGTAGAGGCAGCATTGAGAGTAATCAAGGATACATGGGTCGAAACAGGTGTGTCCATCATTTCTAATGGATGGAAAGATTGCAAAAATAGACCATTGATAAATGTTACAGCAGTATCCCCTAAAGGGGCGATGTTTTTGAAGGTAGTTGATTGTGAAGGGAAAATAAAAGATGCAAGTTTTATTGCCAATATCCTAATAGAATCCATTGAAATGGTGGGGTCTGAAAGTGTTGTCCAAGTCATAACGGATAATGCTAAAAATTGTAGGGCAACCGGGGCTATAGTGGAGGCTAGATATGGTCACATTTTTTGGACATAGTGTGTAGTCCACTCACTCGATTTGATAATGCAAAAGATTGGTACACAAATTGAGTGGGTCAAACAAATCTATGTGGAGGGTGAGGAGATCCAAATGTTTGTGACTAATCATCATATGTCACAAGCCATCTTTAGGACCTTCTCCAAGTTGGAGTTGTTGAAGGTAATTTAAATTTGATTTTTTAATATAATTTTTTATTTTTTAATTTTAATTTTTCATTGCTGATTTGTGACATGCATTTTCTTACCATATTAGGTTGCTGAAACTCGATTTGCATCTCACACAATTGTCTTAAGACGACTTGTGAAGGTGCAAGAGGCCTTGAGTTCTATGGTCATCAACAACTCGTGGAATGTATGGAAGCAATCAAGCACAGAAAGAGCCCAAAAAGTGAAAGCAATGATCTTAGATGATGAGTGGTGGGCTCGTGTGGAATATGTTATAAATTTCACCGAGCTTATTATGAGCATGATTAGGTATGTTGATATTGATCGCCCATGTTTGGGTGAAATTTATGATGGCATGGATTCCATGGTGGAGAAAATAAGAAAATAATAGATGCTGAGTAACATGACCCAATGGAAACATTTTTCAAAAAACTATGCAAAAGATTATTGTTGATCGTTGGAACAAGATGACCACCCCTTTACATCTCTTAGCATTTTCTTTGTCACCAAAGTATTATAGCAAAGAGATACTTTCATTGCCAAGGAGGGTGGCACCATATAGGGATGCAAAGGTTGTTGTTGGCTATAAGGCTGCATTTAGAAAGATATTTTCAGATGAAGATATTTAAAGCATTGTCACGAGCAAGTTTAGCTAATTCATATCTTCAAAACATCATGCTGTTTCTGCTCTCCTAGACAAATATAGGAAAAATGCCGATGAGTGGTGGTATCTACATGGTCAAGGCTCCAATTACTTGCAACCTCTTGCAATTAAAATACTCTCCCAAGTATGTATCTTTTTATTTATTTATTTTTTTCGTTTTTCATTTGATGCTATTATGCTATATATTATCGGCAAGTGAAATTAAATACTAAATGTTGTATGCATAGTCAACAGGTTGCAAGTTCTTCTTCAGCTGAGCGGAATTGGAGTACATACTCCTCCATCCACTTAGTCAAGCGCAATCATTTGGGTACATAAAAAACTGAGGATTTGGTCTATATACACTCCAACCTTTGTCTCTTATCACATAAGAAACCTGAATACAATGAGGGTGTGACAAAGAATTGGGATCTCGCCCCTAAGTGTGCTGATTTAGATGCTACAATTGCACAACTTGCCTTAGCTTCTATAGATGACAATGAAGCAACTGATGCATTTGACGCACCTAGTGGGAGTGGCAATCCAATTGATAGTGGTTCAAATGAAATTGAACGAATTAAGGACCACGACCGTGATGCTTTTGATGAAGATGAATTTGAAGACTACTAAATTAAATATTGATTGTAATTTGAATTTTCAATGTGTAATGACATTTTAAGACTTGAGTATTTACTATTTAGTATTTACATTTTTGCAAATTATGAAAATGATTAGATGAGGTATTATCGCATTTCAATATTCTATTTATTGGCAATTATGTTTAATAGACTATAGTTTATCAATTATCATTTATGAATTATGTCAGTGGCAATCCAATTGATAGTGGTTCAAATGAAATTGAACGAATTAAGGACCACGACCGTGATGCTTTTGATGAAGATGAATTTGAAGACTACTAAATTAAATATTGATTGTAATTTGAATTTTCAATGTGTAATGACATTTTAAGACTTGAGTATTTACTATTTAGTATTTACATTTTTGCAAATTATGAAAATGATTAGATGAGGTATTATCGCATTTCAATATTCTATTTATTGGCAATTATGTTTAATAGACTATAGTTTATCAATTATCATTTATGAATTATGTCTAATGAATATCATTGTTCTTATAATTACACTTATAATTTTGAACATGCTTATGAGTCTATGGCATTATGTTTATCATTTAATAATTTATTATATATATATACACACACACACACACACTCTTGTACCTGCACCCAAAAATTTTTTTTGCCGTACTGGTGTACTCGCATTTGTACAAGTATTTGAACCCGTACCCGAACCCGAACCCGAACCCGAGCTGGCAACTTAGGCAAGGACAAAATGCCATTAGGGTATAATGTGGAATCCATGATGCAATGAATTAAAGGAATCTAAACAAAAAAAGTTGAACACACTAAAGAATATTTGTATTGGATGCCACCGAAAATGTTTGGATAAAGATAAATGTTCAATTAAACCTCGTTCACATTTCGGGCAGGTTTATAAACAATTCAATGAATATTTTCCAACCTTATTTCTATACATCAATGAATTCAATCACCTTTTTAGGTTTTGTTCATACTTCTCAATTTTGTGCTTGTATTACAATGACTTTACCCCTCTCCACTTCAAATTCTGAATGTTTTCTTTTGTTTCAAACATTAAATTCTAATACATGCATGAGTCTCATCCTACCATGTAGGCGCTCAATAATTTTTTTTTGAGTCCGCTTTTAGAGAGTTGGAATCTTGCAAAATAGTTTGACACTAAATAATGCAAAATTAAATAGTGTTGGTGATATGTCTTGACTGAAATTCTGAAAATAATTCATTTTTGACCAAAATTCTGAAAGTGGTTTAGATAACATTCATTACTCTAAGACTATTTATTGGCAATAAGATTGACAAAGAGAATGTAAACAATTTGATGGGCAAGAATTGTGAGATTGCAGCTTATTTAGAACAAATCACAATATAAAGTACATGTGATACACCCACCCAACAGGGATAACATTAAGAAACCCCCCAGAAACCCCCCCCTCAGCGAAGGTGTAAAATCTTGGTGAATCTTTGACTTTTTTTTTAATTTTCTTGGCGAATCTATGCACATTATTAATTTTTTTGTAAAATCTTGGCGAATCTCAATGAATAATTGGTAAAAATAATAATCATAGTGGCGAATCCTAGCGAATAATCACTAAAAAGACTGATTACAATGGCGAATCTCTCCTTTAAAAAATTGCATAGTTGGTTGGCGCAGTTCCCCCATATTTTTTTTGTTTTTTGTAATATTGAAGTAGGGGCCCAAGGGCGGCAACCACCGGCGGGGTCAAGTGGGTAGAGCACACACGGATTAAGTGTTTTTTAAAAATCTCATTTTAAAAGTAAGACTAAATGAAAAGTGAAAATGTTACCATTGATTAGCTTTTTAATTGGATGGCTGTAGGTTGATTCTGCGACCTAATACACCCATGCCTTTTAAAAGGCTTGATATGATTAGATTTAATCATGTGGCCCAAAACAAAATTCGGGCCTCAACAAGCCTTTTAAAAGGCACGTGCGTATTAGGTCGTGAAATCAACTTGCAGCCATCCGATTAAAAAGCTAATCAATGATTTGATGGCGATGAATAAAAGCCCTATTCAAGGCTAAAATATCCTTGAAATTAAATGGTAATTTATTATTGTGGTGATATTTCTCCAAAATTAATGGTAGGAATATAATATTACTGGCGGATATAATTAATATTTGTAATTATAGTATAAACTACTAGCGAATTGGTTCCAATGACGCATTGTTTACATGGCGAATCAAATTGGATTTATTAGTTTAAAAAATAATGCATAAGCAAATTAATCGAGACAAAATTAATATTTTGTAAAAACCTAGTCTCCTTTTTAGCTTGTAATATTCGCCATTTCTGGAGGTCCCGATTTCTACTATTTGCCAATTGGTGAAGATTTGCCACTAAAGTTTTCCCTACCACCCAATAACCACTTTATGTATAACAAACATTAAAGTGATAAAGGTTGACTTAGGATTGAATTAATATTCCTAACATACCTTAGCCTTTATAGACCACTTAAAAGTCAAGACTGCTATCAGCCACTATCAGTTTGCAAAGGATACTCATTTTTTTCAACATTTTCCTCTCAATCCATGTAGTAAATGAAAGGTAAGTCCAACAGCATATGGAACATTATTAAATATGGTACATCCAAGATTGCAAAACTCAATTGTTAATGTCCTTAGCAGGACCATATGAAATAGTGTACTGAGATTATGTTCATGCTGCTATCTTAGAAGTGGGGATTCTTCAATTTCAATTGTCTAGTCAGCACTAGTTACTGAACATGGTACAGTTTGTTCTAATGGCTGCCTGCACCTCAGTGGAAAAATAAAAAATAATAGACTTCCATATATGTTGGATTGCTGCAAATGTCGGCTTGGTTCAATTCTACCGAGAGCTTTTTTTTTTGTCTCCTATAGATATATCCTATAAGAGGAAACCTGTTAGTATCAAATTTAATACTAAGCTACTGGGGTCGTTCCCAGAGGCCCCCATGTCTGGCCTGAACAGGTCCAGGTCTGGGTCTGATGTGGCAGGGAATATATTCTCAAGTGTTGCTTGAGAACCCTCCTTATTATTTTTGCCTGTGATCAAACTCTTATTAAGGGCCTGTGTGGATGTATTCACTTCTGCTACATTTGCTTCAGCAATTTCACAACTGAGCTGTCATTCCTTCTACACTGTGGATGTGACAGTTTACATATCATTGAATAATTCCACACTTTCTCATAGTGCAAGTGTTGCTGTTTTTTCTTGCATTTTGTCTTACAAAACATTTCATCTACGTACACCCATTGTGCTATTGCTTTTTTTTCTAGGCATGAATAAATATCAAATTTGACTCTAAACAACGAAGAGTCTACCTTTTGCTTGATTTCTTTGTCACACTAATTATGCCTTTAGTGGATGCCAAGGAAAATAAAATCCACCTGATATTTAATAATGTTAAAAAAATTAAATGTTTATATCTATATTTATATAATGACAATCAAAGGTAAATTATTGTATGGCTGAACCCAGCCATATCGAACCCAGAAAAAAATTGCTGAATGCGGACATGTGCCTGACCATGCACCCAAACTGGCAAAATTAGATTTAATATAAGCACTTGACATGAAAGAAAATGTTAAGCCACAATTTATCATGACATGAAGGCTACATGGTAGTTATGAAAACATTCTTACACATGTTAAAACCAAGATGCAGTTTTGGATACTCCACAAGATCTAGTTGTTCCCAATGGATGGGCTTTAATTCAATGCAACACCAAACTTAAGTAGGGTTACTGGATTTGCATGTCATTGACTGATGCTAAATATTATAGTGTGTGAGAGGAATTGTTGGGCCTTTTGTTCGATGATCTATCAAAGCCTTATGTCCCATTCCTTAAGCTCTCTATTGTTCTAGTTTGTATCACCTATTGCTTGGTCTTTGGTGTTTTCTCTGGCAATCATGAAATGACTTGTCATTTATTCCATCATTATAAGCAGTAGTAGCAGTTGAACGGCACTTTGTCTTCCATATATGTAAAAGATGGCTTAATAAAGCATTTCATGATGTGGTTTGAATCTTGTTATTTTGTTGTGTTCTTAAGGGAAAATTGTAAAAACTTAAACAAGAAAGTTTTGGGGGGTTTCTAATTGCACTTATTAGTGCCAAATAGAGATTTTAGGGGAATGTATGACACACATTTTTGTGCTGGTGTACTTTGACTTGAATTTGCCTCCTGTGTTCCTTCTTGCACCAATTTTTTTCTGGTTGCCCTTCTTGCACCAATTTTTTTCTGGTTGCCCTTCTTGAAGTGCATTAATGTCTATTATTTGTTCTTTGTAGATGCTTCCTTTCTTAATCTTATTCACTCATAAGTAACAAACTACGAGTTCTTTCTTTGCATAAGCTGGTTGCAAATATTTTAAATTGTAAAGTGTTGTTAACCACAGTGTACAATTGGGAACTGCTTAAATTGTTGACTTCTCATAGCTATTATGCACGGTAGACATCCGTGATTGGTTTCATATTAATTCATGCTTGCTATTGATTTGTTTTGTGCTAGCTTTTATGTGAAAAGTGAAGATCACTAATTTAATTATTGCTTCTTTGATAGGAAAACCACAAAGAAGTGTATCAGAAGTGATGAAATCATGGTTGAGTTGGGCATGCTAAGCTTATTGCATATCATCAATTCTTTATTAATGAAATAACATGTAGACTTTAATATATATTAGTAGTTTGTTGGATGGTCAAAGGAAATATATGGCTGTTACCAAGTCTGTTGTGTAATAGGTAATACCTTTACAAATTTTTTACAAGATTCCACAGTTATAAGCACAATAATACCACCATTGTGCAAGACAAAATGACTGTATAAGCATCCAATTAGTGTTATAAGATTCACCAAAACTTGCAGAAATCACAAGTACTTGTGAGTTGCAGTGGATACCAAATAACTCACCCATTTGTTCGTGGCAAACTTCAGCGAGTTGGAGGCTAGGACTTGCAGTGAGCTATGTGAGATCTTGTTGAAAACTCAAATCTGAGTTTTGCTGGGCTTTTACCAAGTTGCCAAGTCCTAGTCAAAATTGGGTCTGTCGAGTTTTGCCACGTTGTGAGTTCTAAAACTATGCATCCAATGGTCAGTTGTTCTATTTAGATACAAGCTTCTGTGTGATGGCTTCTCAAAGAAAACTCAGAAACAAATGAGCGATTAAAAAGAATCATATTGTTTAAATCTGTGAGATAAAGTCATATTCAATTCGTATTGAAGAAACTTACATATTTCAAGGTAATAATATTTCCAATATTTATGTGATGTAAATATGAAAACAGTCTTGCAAGTCTTAAGAAAAGTATCATATTTCTAGGGCTATGATAATATGGTGAATTAGGTATTAATAAATAAAGGCTTGGGGTACATATGCTTTATAAGTCATCCCAGTAGCTAATTAGAATAAATGTACATATCCCACTTGTATAGGGAAGTGGTAGTGATAGGAAGTTGAGTGTCATGTATTTTAGGCAAGCCAGTCATGACATGTGAAGAGTATTGTATCTGTTTGGGATCTCATATGAGAAGTTGTGGGGTGGATTTTTCCACTAGGAGGATTTTTTGGTGTTGCCTTACTTCAAGGGTTTAATATCTATTGGATATCTTTTTGAGTATTTTTATTATTTTATGCAGGTCCATAACAAATTGTGCTATGATCTCCTATGATTCAGTTGTGCTATGAATTAGATGCTATGTTGTTGGTTCAGTTATCTAAAATCCGTAGCAAACTTATTAATGTTCCTCACTCATTCTCTTTTCATAGTTCTTAATTGAGTTTTCAATTGTATGAACTTGAGCTGTAGTGATGTAGCTTTTGAGGTCACTGTGTGGGCTTCTTGAATTTATAATGATCCTTTTCTGTGCTTTGTTGTTTTTGTCCGTAATTGTACGGGTTTATATCCGAATACATCTGTCTAGCAGCTTCAGAACCTATTGTCTGTAATGACTCACATTACACATAGGTGCTTCTTGGCTTTACAGGTTTCTATTTCCTCTGGGGTAACATGATCCAATCTGCTAATTTGATTGATCCACTGCTGTAAAATATCTGTTTTTACTTTTTTAACACCTTAAAAGTGTGCTAGCTGAATATTGAATCCTTTACTGTCGATCCAAGACAAAAAATATTAGGTACTTCACATCATGAACAGCCCTTGAAGGTTCTGTTGTCTTCTTAAAAGTTATGGGCAAAGATCTGGATCCTTGATTAATTATCACTCTCCACCAATTCGACATGCACTAAGTATGTAATTAGAGTAAATATACTTGTAATGTTTTGTTAGTACTTGTTGGCTTTGGTTAGTTGCTATGATTTGTTGTAGTGGTCTAATGGCAATGTTGTAACTGACAACTGTTGGCACCATTTTAAATTCACTTCTTGTAGACAGGTCAACTCTGATCCTTGGCTGATCTTCCCTGGTCTACTTACATGTAAAAAACTACAGTTGAATAAGGCTGTTACTGTTATACATCTGTTGCTCAATCTGGTATGCATTGTTGTTTCTGCTCATTACTGGAATTATTTATTAGTCTTATTAGATAAAGGAGTAAACAAAGTAGACTGAATGTAACCAAATGATAAGAGAGGAATCCTATTGCTGATCTACCATGGATCCATAGCCTGCCTTCACATCTTTTTTGATTTTCATTATGTCATTCGTTTTTTGAGAGGGACAATTCTGGACTGAGTATTGCTTATGATTCTTAATTTAGTTCAAGTGGTGCAAAAAATATTTGTGAGAGAAAATGGAAATTTTCATTTCTTTATATACATTTCTCTTTTCTTAGCAAAGTTGTCTATGTTTTAATGTCCATGGTGATTGGTGACACAAAATCGGTAGGGTCTTGAGCAGAGCAGTTGTTATTCTCCTTAAGCATTAGCCAATTCTGTGTCATATTCTATTATGTAACTAATTGAGATTAAGTATGGAAAAGTTAGCACCTAAAAGGAATACCATCATTCACAATGCCATTGGCAATTTCTCAGGAATCTGTACCCTGTGCGTCATCTATACTAACCCTTGCATCGTATGTTTTGTGCATCAGGAGTTATTACAAGTGCACTAATCTTGGGTGCCCTGTGCGCAAACATGTTGAGAGGGCATCAAATGATGAAAAGGCAGTTATAACAACTTATGAAGGAAAACACAACCATGATGTGCCAGCTATTAGGCATAGCAGCCATGATGTAGTGGGTACTATTTCACAAGCTCAGACAGCAAATACAGCTGCCAGCAGGAGTGTTGTAACAAATGCAGTAAAAAGTGAACGGATTGTGAACAAACAGTCTGCTTTCAGCAGGATTTCAGAGAGCAGGTCTGAAGGAAGGAATGATGCCAATACAGAAAGTGGAGGGATTGAAGAAATTTCGCCTACCATTTTGAACAGCCATAGTGGAAGTATGCAAACTGCTGCCCCTTTATCAGCAACTTTGCCATTATTAACATATTCAACAAATGAAGGTCGGTCTCTTGGTAATGATGATAATGCTGTTGTTTCAGAAAAAGCAGAAGTCTTGAGGAAGCCGAAGGAAGAGCAATGACACTCCTCAAGTTTTATGAATCTCAGCCAAAATATGGATCTATGATTGCTGGAATAGTTTGCAAGAGGGGCTAAACTGTATATCATGCTAATGTACTAGCACATTTTGTGCATTTGTGCAGGAACTATGGATGTGCTGCCTTCTCCCTTTGTGAAAATTTCGCTTTGAAGCCTAAACCTGTGAACCATCTGAGACATCTAAACCTCTGAACAATAGAAGTCGGTATCATGTGCAAATGAAGTGCTAATCTTTCTTTCTTTATGAAAGGTGTTTATATGTCTTTTCCCGCATTGGAGTTTTGATTGTCAGGTAGAGGATTTCAAGCTTCCAATGATGGAAAGATGGAGTTGTTCTGTTAATCTGTAGTTGTAGTGTGCTTTCTTCTCTGTTGCTAGCAGGAAGCGCTTTTTTGTGTACATTCTTTGGCTGCTTGTAGCTTTTTTGAGGCTCCTTATTCTTTGTGACATTATATCTGATGAACTGTGCCTAAGTTTTAATTCTGGTAATACTGTCGGGCATGGACATCACGTTAAGTTTATGCTCAGCAAACATGTGGCTGGAGATTCTAAAAATGGTCTCCTGGCTCCCACGATCCCTGTAAAATTATTATAAAGTCTAAATTCTTATTTGTCAAGGTCATCTTTGAAAATGATGTTGCATTCACTATGATGCATTCATGTTTAATGGCTTTTGGAGGTGGGAGAACATGTTTAATATTCTGAGACCTTGATCATGTGTTTTTACAATGTGCTTTCAGTACATCAATTTATTTACATAGTTATGCTGTTCACTTCAGTGCTACTCTTGGGATTTTCGCTTCATGCTTATGTAATGGAACTAACATTTGCAAGGGCTTATGATTAATGCGCGTTTATTCCACTGATTCTAGCTTCTAGCACTTGAATGGAAACTAGCTTGTCCATCATGCCAAAAGAAAAGTCTCAAAATAATTGTGATGAACTGTAAGGATGGTCGGATTTTCAGTTGGTCGGCATAATACCAACTTTGTAACGTACAATCTTATATAAAAATAGTGATGCTGGCACTGGCATTTGAAAATTTACCTTTGAGATTTCAAGAGCAGATTTCGACACACAGCATTGCATTAAGAACAATTTTGAGATGTTTTGAAGGGACACCATATGCAAAAGCTTTGTCAATTCAGAAGCAAACATTTTTGGTGTGTTAGGAGCCTCCTATACTATGGCCTTGGCATAACTTAGCAGCTATTGTAATGTTGTGGTATGTTTTCTTCGAGTCTGTCTTGTGATGCTCTCTTATATTATAAATTTAGGAAAGCTTCATGGCGTTTGCCTGGTTAGTGGTTTCATTTTACAGAAGTATACCTCACGGTAATAAAAGAAGAAAGAAAAAGAGCAACAAATGACTTGCGTGTGGAATTTTAGCATTGATAAAACTAGTGAGATTTGGAAGGTGTATCGAGGTAGTCAATGCACAACCACTGTGGAGTGGGAGTGAGGCATCATCACATTTCATCATCTGTAAAGAATTTGTTTTATTGCATTTTATAAAATGTAAAAATTACAGGTTTAGAAGTGAACAAATAAGCTCAGGTTTTGTCTTGAGGAAAATATTGTGGCACTAATATGAAAGCCGGAATCAAAGTTCATACATGGTTACAGTCAATTTGTACGTGTGATGGCAACAATTTGTTCGGCAACTGCAATGAGAGGCTGGATCAGGCCTGCATCAGATGGCTTGTTTCGCTTGTTTCTCTTGACTCAGTGAACTCCTCTAGTTTAATTTATCATACCATCACTGAAAGTTTGGGCCTTCCAAACAATGGCTAATATTTGGAATGGTTTCGTCCTTCCAAGGAAATTGTGCTCATTTTTTTGCAGTGCACATCAATTTTTTTTCTGTTAAGTGTATGAAACATGGAAGATTAAAGTAAAATGACAAACAAAATCTTGTTTGATTCAATGAAATATAAATACAAAGATCTCCACAACATGGGGTGATCCAAAATGTTATGCAAATTTTTTCCTGCACAGTTGATTCCAGAAACAATTTTACAATGCACAGTTGATTCCAGAAGCAATTTTACAAAACACATTGATTTTTACAGGCAACTTTTAAAGATTTAAGCTTCGAGCTGCTTATTTTGTTTTACAGTCTTGACGAGCAGTATTTGTTTTTTGAGTTGATAAAGGAAACCAATTAAAAGTATTTAAGCTTACCAATTAATTTATGAAAAATACTTCATTTAATGCTAAAAATAGCTCAATAATTTCAAAAGAGATGGCCGAGTATAGGAGGACCTACAAATTCTAAAATGAATATTTTTGCATTAAGCATTGAAGGAGATGGTTGTATTCGTTTTGTGCATTTAAAGTTTTGAAAATATGTGGGATAAATTATATGTTGAGGGGAAATTAATAAAGTAAAAAAAAATATATTATAACCAAATATTAGAAGAATGAAGAATCTAATGGATAGCAATTATATTTCTTCTCACATTTAAAATCTGACAACAAATAAATGAAAATAAAATAAAATTTATAATTGTGAAGTTTACAAATTTATGCGAATTTTATTTTGTTTTGTGTTTATTTTGATGAAATATCTTAAAACAATTATAAAGTGACAAGGCATGCTATTGTGTTAAGATTGACATTTTTGTGATCTTTTACGTCTTCATTTATACACTTTTATAGATTTAACCTTATCTTACTCCTCAAAATATGCACTCTCACATTATTCTCATTATTAGTTGTTATCGTACATACCATTGCACTATTATCCATATATTTGTTTTTTGCCTTGAGATCCATGCCTTTTTTTTTTATCTTGGTTTAATTTTGAGGTGCATGATTTTGATTGAATTGTGTGGAATCAACTCTCAAATTCAAATTGTTGATTCCTACTTTATTCCACTAGTCATTAGGAGCCAATTTACGCCTATTTATTATATCTTTTGCATTTAAAGACACTTGTTTGTGCGTTTAAACATGTCCTAGATCTTGCATAAGATAAGCAAATTGCAAGGAACATTGATCTTGAGAGCATTTTAGTTTGGAGTGCAAAAAAAAAATTTGTATTTTTATTGAATATAGAAGGAACAACAAAATTACATAGTGAAGTTCAGATGAGCCACTGCTGAGAATCCCCATTACAAAACCAACAGCAAAATGTATCCCATTACATTCACGGAGAGTGCATCAAAATTATATCTATACAATACAGACAAACTGCTGCAACCCTGAACCTTACATAGCCTGTACATAGCCTGCACCATACATTTCCAAGGCGACCATATTCCTGGACTTGTGAGCAAAACCATTGTATTGATATTTGCATCTTGGAAATTTACATATTTGAGAGTGATGTCTTTGATATGCATGTAAGGCCGTAAAGCCAATCTATCGAGGAGGTTGATTAAGGGTAGCTTGTCCCTCACAATCTAACAACTTATCTAAGATATTAATAAATACTGCTAGTCCTTGCACATCTTGAGATATCGATATTAGGACAAAATGAGTTGTTGGAACGTATAGTTACTGTTATCAATCTTTTGAGTTACATGATTGATTTTGTGGATTAGGTTACTTTTGAGGAGCTTAGGTTTGGCCTCGAGGGGCAATAAATTCAAATCCCATGATTGTGTAACTCAAGGTGATGATAATATTTCAAGCTTTAATTTTTTGGTTCAAGGCAACTGAATTTTGTATGATGTTAGCATTTATTTCTTTATCATAATTCTTGAAACTAAGTGTCTTAACCCACCTCGTTTAATTTTAAAATGTTATTTATTTCAATTATTAAATCTCAAACATTTTTAATTAACCTAAACAATTAAGTCAAGAGGTTTTCTACAATGACATTAATGAAACATCATGTTGCGATTGCATACAATAAAATCCTAATACAATCAACATATATTTAAAAAATAAGATCAACCAACTCTTAAACAAATGAAATAAAATAAAGTCTCTAAATAAATTAAATGATATACTTAAATAATTGTAAGATAAAATCAAATAACACTTACAGAAATAAAATAACTCCTAAATAAATAAGATAAAATACAATTATTCTTCAAACAAAAATAAAATAAACAATATAAATTAAATTAAATAATTCTTATAAATAAAACATAATAACTTGGTGTGGGGGGTCTAGTTCGATTGGCTAATGCATCCGCAAGAGATCATGAGGTCTAGTTCCCCCCAAAGCCGTGGTGGCTAAAGCATCAGCAAGAGGTCACGAGGTCTAGTCTCCCCTCAAACCCGTGGTATTTCTGCAGTCTAAAAAAAAAACATAATAACTCAGATTGTGGGGAAGAACTAATATGTATGGCTTTATAGTGGAACTGCTCCTTCATTTTCATAAAAAATCTTAAGGTCTACTGTTTCGTGATCTATCCAGCCTCTAGAATGAACATTTAACTATATTTATTAATTAATTGAAAATCAGATTACAATAGATTTTACCTTGCCCCTTGGTGGCTGTAAAGTCAGGTTCTCATAAACACCACCTGGCAAGGATGGAGATTTGCTGTTCTTTGGCGATTTGGTCCTCTGTACTTCACCCATGGCAGCGCCCCTCTGAACTCACCCCTCCTATTTGTGTACTACAACCCTGTATGATCATCCAATAAGGTATGAGGACTCTCCAACTAGCCCTGATAAAACACAAACTATGATTGATAATAAGGTAGATCTTTCTTATGTATCAGACATTGACGGTTATGCAGATTTGGGACATCCATTTGATCCTAGAAAGGATGTGTTAAAGAAAAATTTGGCGGCCATGGCTCACTGCGTTGAACATACTTTGACAGTGAGTTTCGGGTAAGAGGTGGCCAAAAGCTACAAAAAGTGGCTTTGATCTGCAAATTTCATAATTTTTCGCCCAGTTTGGTTAATCTTCATGGCTGGTTGTCTCGATTTCCCCGGTGAAAGGAGGTTTTGCTATTTGTCCTTGTGCAAAGGGATGGTTCTTGGTACTGTGTAAATCTATTACAGATAGGGATGTTCTACTTAAGGGAGGTCCCTGGTTTTGGGACAAGGCATATTTGGGTAATTTCAATCCCATGTCTGCATCCTTCCCTTATTTTCTGATATGGGTTAGGCTGGCTGACCTATGCCTATAATTTTGGTCTGTGGAATATTTCTCTTCCATTGGGAATTCTCTGAGTAAGCTTATCCTAGATCTTGAGCAGATGTTTACTCATTTTTTCTTTGTTAGCACTCTAGTTGGGATTGTTTTTTTTTTTTAAAATTGCTAGAAGAAATATATCGAAGTAAGATGACATGAAAACAATATATATTATGGAGGACATGATGTAGATCATGCTTTGTTATTGGCCATTCAACTTAAAATTGCCCTAAGTTTTCTTATTTGACTCTTCAACAAAAGCAGGCTAATTGGTGGGTTGAGGTTGAACATCATGATTGGTGGTGGGAGGAAATCAAAGTTTTTTTTTTTTTATGGTTGTTTATCTTTTGAATCTTTTGGTGATAGCCCCCTGTTAAATCTTCTAGACTCTTCTATGGCTCCATCTATTCAGCTCAATGTCCCACCTCTTGTCATTGGTAAGGTGTCTCCTTCATTTCACTTCTTTATACTTTCATAACCATATTTGACAGAAGAGTGTAGATCATCTCGCTTTCCCATTGCACTTTTAGTCAAAGAATCCTTCTCTTCTTTCTTACCACTCCGATCCACTCGAAACAAACAAACCAAAAGATGGGATTCAAGATTTTTTACAAGATGACTTAAAGAGTATCATATTATTTATAAGGTATTGAACTCATTCTAGGAGAGCACACCACCATATTCATTGGAGAAAGAATCACCCAACTTTCTTCTCTAGTGTCCTCTCATATAATGAATTCAACACCTCACAAATAATATGATGGCTCTTTAAGTCATCTTATTAAAAAATCTTGAATCCCATCTTTTGGATTGTTTGTTTTGAGTGGATAGAGTGGTAAGAAAGAAGAGGAAGAATTCTTTGATTAAAAATGTAATGGGAAAGCAAGATGATCCTACACTCTTATGTCAAATATGGTTAGCAAAGTATGAAGGAGTGAAATAATTGACTTTGGGACAAATAAATATTTAATGATAGATCTAATGAGCTCATTGTTGTCAAATCCCATGCTTTGGCTTTTTTGCGGTCGTTGGATGCTTAAAAATAATTCTTTAGATTAAAATAAAGTACACATTGTAAATAAAATAGAACAATTTTAAAATAATGTTTTTGATTAAGGCAAAAACAGGTTTTGATGGGACCCCGAAACCCAATACAAGCAGATTTTGAATGGATCTGTAACCCAAAACGAGAAGGTTGTCAAAACTTAAAGACATGAAGGCACATACAACCAAGGATAAAAAGGCCATCAAACAACCCGCAACCGGCCAAAAACCAGCCCCCTAACCAAGAACCATCAAGATTTACATTTAGAATTGCTCTTGTGGGAGCAGAGAGTCATGTCAAAAGGAGGTTTAGAGGACTTATCTTTTTTTCCCTTTACAGTGATCCAACCCTCTTCCAATTTTAAAATAATGTTAAAGTAAAATAAAATAAAATATAAGTAAAAAAAAAAAAAAATTCTTAAATAATTTTAGAATAAAATAATATAACTTAAAATAAATAAAATAAAATAAAATTTAAATAATTGTAAAGTAAAATAAATAATTTTAAAGTAAATTAAAAACTATTATTAGATAAAATAATACATTCAATTTTATTTTAGATAAATGTATTTATGACATCTATACGAGTGTTCTATTTATATGCATTTATTTAATTAGTATAGATTTATGTAAACACAAATCTATTTTGTTGCAATATTTTAACAATACATAAGACGAATAAACAATTTAATGGATAGCAATTATATTTGAACTATTTATTATTATTTTTTAATTAATTAGTTAGGAGATCTATTGGGACACTCACCTTTGGAGAAAAGCATGAAAACATACATAACAATTATTGCAATTCAAAAACTATTCTCTATACAAAATTGCACATCTAAGGCAACCTATCATAATTTTAACATACGCTACCATGCCATGATGAATTGCCAACTACATTGATGGGGGCAATGGCTATTCTTCATACAAAATTGCACGTGTAAGGCATCATATCATGATTTTAACATATGCTACCATGCAATGATGAACCACCAACAATGACGATGGGACCCATAATAGTTGCTAACTTTCATGTTTCAACCTTGCCATTTTCCATTATGATGAATTGCCAGCTATGGTGATGGACCCATTTTTTTCCCATTTTCTATTAGCCTAGTTACCTTAGTAACATATGGAGCTGACACTTTCAAATATTTGTCACTTTTATTATCGTCATTTGTTTTAATTTTAGAATTCAAAAATGAGTTTTAGATGACTAAAATCCAAATACTAGTTGTAAATGAACATAATTCTTATCTATAGTTTTTTCTACTCTATCTAAATGTCTATTATTATCTGCTCAAACCGTGAAGTAGAGTTTAACCAAAGTTAAAAAAGTTTAAACCAAGCCCTATATCATTCTTCCTACCTCATTCCCTTATGAAAAATGATACAGGGCACAAGATAGTGCAACTGTTGTCCACTTTTTTGTCAACCTAGTCATGTTTTAAGTTTATTGTAAGAATTTTCATTCAATACTACAAAGATAAGGGTTAACTTGTAACTTTTGTTGGGACCCCTCTAAAATTTGTAAAATCCAACTAAGTCCTTCCTTTTTTGGTGATTTTTTTTTCCTTTTGTGTGTTATCCCCTCATGATGGAAGCTTTATGTTTTCCTTTCTTGAGTGTGTTTTGTGCTTTTTAGAGTGTTTGATTTCTTGCCCAAATTGTGGGTCCAGGGGTGGACTTGGAAGTTTAGAACCAAGTTCCAAGGTTTCAGGTTCTCTCGAGCTTTAAATCCCCACATTGTATAGTTTTGTCAAGTTTTGCGTCCTAAGACATACACTAAGATTTCAACTCTCTACTCCCTCCCACAACTTGGCCCCTACAACTCTTTTCCTTGTGATGTTCTTCCTTGCCTCATTTGGTTTCAGTTTTATCTCCAATTGTTAAACCCCAATTGAGTAATTACTATTTACTATTACTATGTAGGGTAAATATGAATATAATGTGAATTCTGGAGATGAATAAATTGTGCTTGTACCTTGTTATCAATGAGTTATATGTGAATGTTATCTCATGGAAAAGTACTGCATATATGTGAATGGATGGTCAATGAATTGATATTCTAACTTTTGAGATGTATTACGTATACTACATATTTTATGAACAGTTGACTGTCGTGTGCATGTGTTAGTGATTGCAGGGATATGTTCAATTCCTCCAAGTGGAGGGGAAGTATCACTCAAGAGATCTTGGTTGGGTAATCGGTAACAAAAACTATCTGAGCATATACACACACCACAATAGAATAATTGAGTTGAGTCATTTTGTGGGAAGATGGTAAGCCATCCTTAGTTGATGTGTTTGCATAAGTAAAAGTATTGATTACTATTGAGATGCATTATTGGGTGATGTCTATCTATTTGAGCTTTAGAGTTCTTTCTTGTACTATTATGATTATATTGATAAGAAGGATGCACGCGGAGTATGTGTGTATATATGCACATATATGTCAATGGGATCTAACGACATGTATAGATATACCACACACACACGTTTATCAATACAATGGTAATTGTGAATGGCTATATGTGAATCAAATGTGAAAACACACACACACACACACACATGTATATGTATAATATATACACATATCCATATGTATATATGTATCGATACACACGTACATTGACGAATGAACATGCCTATATGAATGTATCGTTATAGGTATACATACGTATACGTGTACATAGAGGCATATACTTATATACATATATATGTATACAATTGATATATTGTGTTTATTATGTGAATACTATCTTGCTTATACTTATTTGTATATCGAATGTATACTTGCTTGGTGGCGAAGGGTATATATATAAATATATATTAGCATATATTTATATATATAAATATACATATACATATACATATATACACATATATATTGGTATTAATATATATGTATATGTAGTATTATATATATATTAATATATATTTAGTGTATTAACCATTGCTTGGGAATCGACTATCATTTACCATGATAGAGGTTGAATATACGTTAGATATGACTGTATCTTAAGAGGCAGAGTTTTACTCTTGCTGCTAGCTTTGTGGAACACATATTTTTCATTAAAGCTTGCTGCATTATGTCAATGCATGGTGAAGATATAGTCGACGCCTTTAGTAGGATCTTCTTTGACTTGGTAAAACTTTAAATGCCATGTCTTTAAGCTTGAATCAAAATTTGTTAAGCCGTGAGCAAACAAGTCAACAACTTTGTCAAAATGAGTAAATATCTGAATCGACTCACACCAAGACTTAGTCGATGTAAGCTTGGTGTTGCAAATTGGTTATTGACTGTTTCAAATAGAATGGAAACCATGCCAATTGTTATTTGAGACTATGTATTTGGCACCACCTTTTGAAACCCGTTTGCTATAGATGTCCATTGTTTGAGGTAATTCAAATTAATCATGTGCAAATTTGAATCTCTTTTTGCTGTCAAGCAATAAGATCGATCTGAAGTTGTGTATGCTCAGTAAGTTCTTATATCAATGCCACTTTTTTGCTAAGTTGCGTGAGTAGGCTATGCATGGTTTTTGTTGTCCATATCCATGCCTAATCTGCAGGATGTGAGGCCTCATTGGTGTTGTATAAATAGCAGGGAAAACTCATTTGTGAGGATGCATTCTTGCAAGCATTTTTACTTTGCTTTATTTTTAGCTTTACTCAGTTTTATTTGAGAGAGAGTTCAGGTATATAGAAAGTGAGTGGGTTTGAGAGAAGTAAACTATCAAATTGAGCATTGGAGGTTTATTGTGACAACATAGATGAATACATATATGCATATATATATTGAAGACAAATATATTATTTGTTTGAGAGGTATAAGAATAACACTTATTTGTTACTACTTTTGAGAAGCTATAATCCAGCTTGTTGTTGTTTGGAGAAGCTGCATTACTGTCAATTGATTGGATAAGCGATAACATGCATGAGGATATTATTTTTTGTTATTTTACTTATGAAAGAATTATTCTCTTGTCTTTTACGAGTACTTGCATTTAGGGAATCTAGAATGTCTTTGAAAAGGAGATATAAGCTTTTGTGTTGTTTTTATGATGTGCTTGTATGTACTGCATAATAGGAGGTTGGTGTTTATCATAGGTATTACATACTGGATATGATTAAACTAGAGTGGCATATGAGTTACTCTTAGCTAGGTTATTGATTTAACTAGAGTAGCTTGAGTTTAATCCTAGAATTGTTTATCCAGTATGGGAGAGAGCTTGTGTACTTGTTAAGTAGGTTTATTCCAAGTATGTAAAATGGTGATAGGTTATCTTTGGGGTGATAGATTATCCATTGAAGGAAACACCTATACGTATTTTAAGATAACCTTAAGTCAAATAGACCCTAAGTAGTGTATGTGATAGATGACCTTCATTCAGATTACTGTTTGAGAACACTTTGGCCAAAGTAGTGTGACTGCCTCTAGCTCCACTGTCAGTTCACTGTGATCCAGTATTACATGCTAGTTCTAGATTTTGGGATTACAAGTTCTAGTTGTGTAGGACACAACACTATGCTCAATTGGTTGTCATTATTCGGTTACTCTACCAATCTTTTCGTCGAAGGGAAGGGCCATCTATCGAATAATATATTTGCGGGGAACCAAATATGAGTCCATGGTTAGCGAAAAAGCACTTGAATGCTGCTTCTCCTCCACAATATGCGACAAAAGAACCAAGATTTGAAAGGAAGGATCCTGGATTGTCTTTAAGCTATTTATTTTAAAGCTCATTCCTGGATTGTCTTTAAGCTATTTATTTTAAAGCTCATTGAGCTATGTATGTAAATGTATGCATTCTTATATTATTGTAACTTGTGAAATTATTGTAATGTAAGGGAATATTTGTTGTATTGTTATGGCATCTTTGTTCATATATTCTCAATAAAGATTTTTTTTTTTTATTGCAATGGCTTGTTACATTTTTTATTTACTCGCAAAGTGAAAACTTAGGAATTTTTACTTCATTGAGGGTTGGCATGTTACACCAATCTTGTCCCCCACTCCCCTTCTATGTTTTCTCTCCTAAATCTTTAGTCCTCATTCTATTTTTCTCTTTGCCTCCCTAGTTATTTGTCCCTCATTTATAGGCCTTGGGATTGCAAAAGAACTTAGAACCATGACACCTAGGCTCTAGGTGCCTAGTCCTCTTTGAGTCCCGATCCTTGACATCTCTTGGTTTTCTTGGACTTTAGAGCCCCACATAAATCAATCACTTAATGTGATGGTTCTTGTTTCCAATTATCCTCTTGGTCCCAATACTTATCTTGCTTCATTCCCTATGTAGTTTAAATGTTCCTTCTAGAGCTAAACATCCATTAGGCATTAGATAGATCCATTTCCTTGTTAAATTCATGTGTCAAACCAAAACACCTTGACACATTTTCACCCACCCTAACCACTTCCAAATTTTTTCATTATGATTTATTCAACCTTACAACAACCATTTCTCCATTTTCCTCCTACAACACATTAATTTAACATTCGAGTGCAAATCCATTTGTGGATTTGAAAATATAGAGTTTGGTTGCCCTTGTTTCCATTATGAGGGTCATTGAGTTTCCTCTCTCCAAATTTCTCCCACAATGATCTCCACCATCCTTTTTTGAAGGTTCCATGAACTTGTTCCTCTCCTACACATGATATCCCAAACTTGACTTGAATTTCACATGTTTGGTGTGAATTTCCTCTCCATCCTCGAGATCTATTAGCTATAGGTGATTGAAGACTACAAATATTATTTTACAACTCATTATAAGGGTTTATTATTGGTCATTTGATATTTAATGAGCCACACAAGTGCTTGAGAAATCTAGGGTTTCAATCCATGCTAGTCCTAGCTTGTTTTGAAGGTATTTTTTTTGAAAAATTAGTTAGGGTTTCATTTTTGTTAGTGATTTTTATAATAGAGTATCTCCATGATAGTTTGTATAAGTTCAGAAGAGTCTTTTGGTTATAGATAGAGTTTCTTCTTTGCCACATTTTCTGGTACAAGTACAATATTGAGTGATATAACCACTCCACAACAACATCTGTCAATGATTCTATGAACAATCTCATTGCTACATATTCATGTTGTACTCCTAAAACTCCGCAGGTTGTGAAAAAGACACTCAGATGTTAGTCAATAGTAATCTTCCCGTCACCCTTGAACTTTAGGAGATCCTTTCTAGACCCTTTAGGAAGGTCATCCAACTGGGCACTAAGGGACAAAGGTCCAATGGTCGCTCCCCACGGTACTAGAGGAGGATTAGCCATATTTTGAATAAAGTTGGCAGTTACAGGAATGACCGTACCGTGCAAAATGAGAGCTTGAAAAGTAGAGGAAACATGTATGCCTCTTATCGATGAAACTGGCCTACTTCTTGATACAATTATTCTATTAGGTAGTGGAGATACGTTGAGCTCTCCTTTTTGCAAAGCTTCAAAAATAAGACAACAACGCCTCTTCTTCATTCACCCCTGGTGTTTCTTCTGAGATCCAACATAATTTGAGATGCTCAAAATAGAATAGCCAAGGCACCATATTTATCTTTGCTTCAATTCCTTAGTGGAGTCACCAAAAATCTGTTGGTTGATTGATTTGTATTTTAAATATGAACTCAAATTGACTCCATTCTGCCCAAAAGAAAGACTAATTGATCACTAAAAGTTGGAGAATCACTATTGCATTGGCAATCTTCCTTTAAATTTTAAGAAGTATAGCTGCCTTGTAAGTTATAATTTGATTTTTAAGACTTAAGGAAATGGGGGTATGCTTTTAACCAAAAAGCAGAAAAGGAAAAGTAACACTACTCCATAGCCATAGAATAGATGCGATGAAAATTAACTTTAAAACTACTGACTAAATTGGAAATTAGATGAGAAAACTACCAATATAATGACTCAAAGATCAAATTATTAATAGCAAGCTGAATCAACTCCATGTAAATTTAGCATCCACTGAAGATATATGAATGAAATACCAACGAATACCACATCCACAAAGAGAAGGAATATCCTAACACTTATCAAAGCTCATAGACTTACTCATAAATGTTAAGTACTTCATTCAAAATTTATTGCTCACAGACAACAAACATCTTTAGAAAACAATCAAAATTGCAAAACTTGATCCTTCATTCATATTGATTCTCACTCATGCATCATAGTGCAAGGGGGATAAAAATTTAGACCCTTACACTGTAAATTCAAAACATATTTAAAGTTTTTACATTGTAACTATCACCAAAATCTTGAAAGAAATAGAAACCAATTCTTTAAAAGAACCACAACTAAAGAGTTCATTATGACATAGGCAATAAGAAAAACAAATGCTAGGAAAATGGAAAGACACTTATTGCTAGGGTGGTTGGGCGTTCAAATCAACAAGGGTTTCTTCCAATGCTAGTATTTGCTGAGTAGATGCTATGCATGCTTGACAATCTTTCAATGCCTGTGTGACAACGAGAATCTCAAAATGTCGAGGAATGACAACATTATTTGTTCTCAACTTCCACAACGCTATTGTTATTCTGAATAACTTCCATCTTGGAGGCGATAAGATCCAAGATAACACAAAGTCAATTTTGGCCAACTTCTTCAATGTTTCTTTTTCGTAAACCTACTCTCCTAACAAGGTATCAACTACCTTCAAGAAACCATCCTTTAACTCCTCAGCTATAGCAAGGCCCCTTTTGTCAACTTTCATTAATTGACATTCGAAATAAGAGATTTTTATTGAAATATTTTTTGAGGTGATTGCACTTCTTCATCAACTTATTCTACCCTAGAAGATTTATCTTTATGACAACAAGTTTCCATTCTATTCTCTTTTTCCACATCACAATCCTGGGATTGTCTTTAGATGGGATAATCTTCTCTAAAGCAAGTTTCTCCAATCCCATCGTAAAAATCTCAATAAGGTCTTTATTGGTTTGCAACCAATGGAAATCTTCGTGCTTGCAATTGACTATCTCTAACCTAATAGAGTTTCTCAATAACATAAATCATCATATACCCCTTTAAACTTCTCATTAGAGGAGGACCTTTTGCCTTAACATCCAGTACCCATCCTTGGGAAACCCTTCCATAATGGCTATCCCTTTGTACTTTGCTCATCATTGCCTTCCCAACTGTAAAATTGGGATTAAAAGAGGGGCTTTCTTGATCAAGGGGTTGAGGGAAAGGATTTGTCAATGTTTTGAGACAATTAGAGAGGAGTTCCACTGCTCTCTTCAAATCATTTTTTTCTTGCTTATCCTTCTTCGTCCTTTTTACTAGCCTAGTGGAAGTCACTTGGAAATTATGCACATCCCCATCTCTACTAGGTGGGCCCAAATCTACCTTAGTTATATTATAGTCATCTATGGTAGCCTGATTAGGATCTTTTTGTAGAGGGTTGCACAATCTCCACGAACAAGTGCCCATAATTTTCATCCTCCATTAATCTTGAGGTGGTCTTTAACTTCTTGACCTTGGTAGTCTTTTGCAAAAGTTGTCCCACTACATTATAATTTGGTAAATCAAGGGGCACTGTTTTCCTTTTTTGAGATAGATTGTTGTTGAGCCAGGAAGTATGAAGTGGTAGCATCAGGATTTTGAGAACCCTTGGGTTTGCAAAACAAAATGACTCAAGTTTTCATTGAGAGAGTCTTTGATGCTCTTTGCAAATTGAAAGGGAAAGAAGTGGGAGATTTAACCCTTTGTGTGCTCTTCTCAGCCACATCCTATGATTGGCTCGACTACTCTTCAAGGGTACCAACATTTTCTTTTCAATTTATTTTTCTTATTCATTTCTTCCTCTTCCTTCCTCATTTTCCTTTCCTGCTTGTTCTCCATAACAACATCGATGGGATAACCTTCACCACACGTCTACTTAGGGCCTTTGTTCCTTTCAAGTGGGTCCTCCCCACTCCCACTACCACCTAGTAGTGACGTGCTTGGAGGTAATGGCATTGATACAGAGGGAGATGCGTGTACTTGACCTGCACTGGCCTGTCCTCCCGTCCCTCTTCTATCCTTGGGCAAAGCCTTGGAAGTTTCTCATTTTTTCTTGGCAAGCCATATCTGTGTTCTCTTCATCACCACCATAGTCCTAACATTTAAATCTTCAGGTTCTTTGCTAGTCCAGTCATTTGGCACCATGGACTGCGTTTGTATGTTATCTACATAAATGGGATCAATTAGGTTTGAATCATCATCCTCAACCCCTTTGATATTCCATCCCAATTTGAAGTTGAAAATTTGGCCCAAGGTCAACCTCATCCAATCTCTCCTCCTCACTTCATAATCGTTGACACAATCAGCCCAATAATCTTCCAAGTGCAACACATGATAAAAACTAGGGCCAAGGTGAAGGTTGTTTCTCACAAAATTCTTGCTGTCAAATGGAAACCTCCTTTCATAAGTAGAGATACTGTATTTTACATACTTATCCTTTTCCAAGTTGAGGGCATTCAATTGAGACTTGCATTGATAATATCTCAGATCAATAGGAAAAGGAATGTTGACCTTCTTTCTTTCTGCACACCTCTTATTGACCTCTGCAACTTGTTGGCATACTTCAATCAGGATGAATTTGTCTTCAACATATCTAGGGAGTTGGTGAGGAAAATCATCAAATCCTCCAACCCTTAGGTACGTAAACTGAAACTAGATAAAGAGACAACCATATTTAGTGACTAGCTAGAAGGCTTTTGGAGAGACCCTTTTCCCTAGATCACCTTGTTGCTCTCTAACCAAACGCAGAGTGGACACATCATTTACTCGCTTGAAATTTTTATAGCTCTTCTCGAGCTGCGAGTCGGTATAGTAATCATAGATCTAAATCGACTCATTGTAATCCTCCATAAGATTTAAACCTATCCAGGGCCTTGTGCATAGAAAAGGTAGGAAGACATGTGAAATATATCTTACATAGAAGTAAATATTTTGTTACCAGCCTGTTTCAAATGAACCTTGTCCCAATCAAAGCTGCGGTGAAACTAGTTTGCCAAATAAGGGCATAGCCTCAAACTTTCTCTTCCCCTTCTAAGTTTAATGTAGCATTTTGAGTCCATCTTCCATTCAAACATTTGAGTTTCTACATTAGAAAAGGTAAATGTTGACCACAATAAATGTGCATATTTTAATTGGATATTTATCACTGTTAGAATGTAATATAAATGTAAGGTGGAGAATGTTTTAAAAACTTAGAATGTATATTAGATTATTGTACTATATTTTCTTTTTTTCATCTTAAAATGTTTGTCCATGCTTCAACTTTGATAATGTGATATATCTATAAATCTCTTCCTGAATCAAGATTGGTTGGTACTTTGTCTCTAGTTAACATCATAAGTACAAATCACAATTCCCTTTCCAAGTAAAAAAACATAGCATTTTAACTTTAAGTTTATTTTCCTCAAACAATTGAGTTGATACATTAGAAAATATAATGTTTACAACAATAAATGCACATATTTTAATTGAGAATTTATTAATGTTAAAATATAATCTAAATGTATATAGGAGTTGTGAAGTCAGAAGGTGGATGTTATTTTAAAACTTGAAGGTACATTAGATGATTGTATAGTCTGTTCTTCAAGTAAAGCATGCGATTCACATAAGTTGGCTGCCATCTTTATGTGTTCTACTTTGAATTATAACTATTGCAACCAACCATGAATTAGTTGCAAGACCAATATTTATTTGAATCATAATAAAAATGGCCTGCTAAATCCTTGATGTCAGCAAAAAAATAACACTTGCTATTAAAAGTAGACCAAAAATAAATGCAACAAAATGAACCATAGAAAGCATAGAAATAATTCGAGCAAATTTATGACAACAAAGATTCAGTATTCCTAGTCAATAACAAAATTATGATTAACATATTTACACATGTCAGGTCTATCATGAAGATCATCCAAAATAGTAAAACATATGTCTTTGCTGATACATAACTCTCAAACTTGAGAAGTCTTAGAAGTTTTCTTCAATGCCCTTGTCCTTGTCCTTCAAAATCTTTTTGGTTTCTCTATTTCGTATTTTGAAATGAAGACCTCAGTATAATCCATAATCAACCTATTGGTAGGTAATGTTTGTGTGACATGTTTAATCACGTGGTCATCCACAATGTCAATAAATGGTTGACCATAAATCTTGGAGGTGTATGTGCAACAAAGCACAAGGTGTGGGTAACAATGAGTGCAATAAAGTAGGATTAAATTTACTAACTCCATCTGATTGTCACTCTCAAGCACATTAGAATACCATGTCCATGCTTCCATTTCGATTTTAATCTTAATACAATTGCCTTTGTCAAATTGAACCCCATCTATACCAATATGACTCATCATCCATAAAACTCAAAAGTGTTAATTCTTGACACAATGTATTTGATTTTATGAATGCTTGGAATTATTCATTCTAATTAGTTGAAATAGATAACATTATGCATAGTCATAAAAAAATTATGAGTTTTATATTATTATACATTCTACATAATTATATAAAATATAGTTGAACTTGAATTAAAAAAATGAAACATAAATTCACTTACCTTTTTCGCTTAACTTTGACAATAAGCACCACTTTGATTGGTTGTTCAATAATTTTCAAGATGCATCCACTTTGAAAAGTCATTAAAAAACTATTTCATAAAAAATTACAAAAATTACACAACTTCTACTACTCATTCTTATCTATATTTTTGCAACCGATTTTAAAAAATACTAAATACAACAAAAAATTAGAGGGGCACACACTAGACTATGTTATAGTTTCAATAATATAAGGTTGCACAGTTCATCATAATGGTCTCATAGCTAATATTAATTTTTGTTACTATATTTTATAAATTTCATAAGCACGATAACTTAAGATATTTTTCATTATTCTATATTTTATTTGACTAATATTGATGATTGTCAAACAATTTAACTCTGATTATTAACATCAACTAAAGGAGTTACCTTTGTATCATATAACTCAGATCATAAGCGAATACAATTCAAATGTTTAACCATGTAAACATGTTGCAACATAAGAAACTTGTACAACAAACAACATAATCAAATTTGAGGTTAAAGCTATAAAAACACTAGATTTTACCGTACTGGCTTGATCTTGGCAAACACTTGTGCCTCTCAATCTTCAACCATTAGGATTCAACATCAAATACAATCTCAATATTTGGTTTTCTTCTTCCCTGATGATTTCTAAATATTTTGTTTTTCTGGTGTTTTGTGTCCTTTTCAAAAAAGATTGTACTTTTTCTGATATGTTTATGCCATATTCTTTTTGCACTAGCAGTCCTGTAACATCAACTAATGACCAAGCCTTATTCTTGTGTGAAGCTGCATTGAAGAAATTGCAAAGTAGATATGCTTGTCACATTCTTCTTACTACACAGTACACACAATTCTTAGTGCACCCTAAGCTTCATTGCTCACAATGTAAATTTTTTTAATTATTTAAATTTACGACTTTTGCAATTTCCTTTGAAAATTATTTCTCGTAAGCTTTGTACCTTATATCTTGCTGGCAATGTCTAAATTGATTTGAAAACAAAATAATCTGAATTTGAAGATTTGAGAGAGCATGGTTTTCTCAGTTTCATATGAAACTTTCTACACCAACATATACACTCTGAATATTTCTAAAACTGCATTGAACTTCAGTTGGCTTCATAGGTTGTAAGCTTTTGTCTATTTAATTAATAATAATGTAATTATACAGACTTGTTACATAGAAATGCAGAAGCATCCATGAAAAGTAACCATCAACCAAAGACAAAAATGCATCCAACAACCACAATAGCATCTAGAAACATATAATCTAATGTTCAGAGTCAAATCTTAGCATCAGATATGCCAGTCAAAAGAAATACAGAAAGTTGGTCTTATTTCCTATTTTACAAAAATTGGGAACATTCTCAAAATTCTGACACTACTTTGAATTTGAATTGGGTTTAGAGGTTGGGAGTTTGTTTCCATAGATTTAATTTGAATATGGTGATATGCAAACATGGTTGCAAGGTAGATCTCAACCTTAAACACCTCCAACAACCATGATGGCAACTAGAAATCAAACATACAGAAAGTTATAATAGCCAATCAGAACCATTAGGTAATTCCAACAACCAAAATTATATCTAAAAAAAGACTAGAAACAATTTCCAAATGATGCCAGATTTTCCAAAAACCACAATGCTTGAAAATCACTAGTTACCAACCATATATGCAAGGCAGAGGAATGTCTATATTTTCATTCTACCAGCTATGATAAAAAGACAAAGACAACCTAGCATGCACACCAGCCATGTCATACCAAATATGTATCCACCAGTAATGATTGAAGCTAAATTAATAGCAATTGATTGAATCCAAATCTTGCAATTTTAACACTTCAATCCAAATGAGCAGTTCAACTGTTTTTCTCCACAAGTAACAAACAACATTCTTCTTCAATTTTAACTCCTACTTTGCATCTGTTTTATCATGAGGGAGCAATGCCCACTGTAACAAAAAGCTAATAGCAAAGAATATAAACATCGGTATTTTCCAAGCTAGCATAGATTATGAAATGTAAATGAAAATTTGTAGCAATTCAAAATTAATCCAAAAGGAAAAATACTAAATAGAACAAATAAAAACTACAGGTTCTATCAAATCTTAAGAGGTGAATAGAAAATGAATATAGCCTTCAACTTTTTCACAAGCCCTAAACCAACACTTTTACTGATGGTAAATAAGTACTTTATGGAACATAAACTAAAACTGCCATTTAAAAAAAACACAAGGAAAATAAACTGGTTATATGGAATATCTATATAGGAGGGCCAAATTTCTGAGGTTATCATTTCTGTGGGTTGATTGGAATAGTTTCTAGTTGAACTTCTATCGAGCACATGGAAGGGAGAAAATAATAGTGAATTGGGAGATGTGACTTCCATGCAAAAAAGAATGGAGATTTTTTTTTTTCCTTTTGTATCTTTTTCAATCTATAAAAAGGTAATTTTTCATTGAAGAGGGAGGGGAATTAATTTTTATCAATGAATCTGTGGTGAAATGTACTTAAGTCTTTGAAGGAAAAACATTTTATCACTGCATCAATAAATAACATTCTTGTAACTATAAACTATGCTATTGAATCTTTTATATTCTATGTTTAATCATTTTAGAATAAATAAAATGTTTTTTTTAATTATGTTTCAATTTATTTTTATTGGTGAATATATTCATGTCTTTTTATTTTGCATTTGCAACCTTCATTTGCAATTCTATAATTATCAAACCTCCTAAAAATTAATCATTATGTCAATGTCACTTTTCATTGTTGCATTTATGTTCATTCTATTTTTTGATTTTAAATCCCATGCACAATAATTCATATGCAAGTGAGCGGATCACTATTTTAGTTAGGATTTATTTTCATATTTTCTTTTTCTCTTTTCTCTACAAGGTTGAAAGAATTTGCTAAAACTCCTCTGAAGAGTCAACTTCTAAAATCCTAGTGGTTGTTTTGTAAGTTGTGTCCTATGTTTCTAAATCTTCCCATGTGGAGACAAATTTGTAAGCAAGTGTAGCATTCAGGTGTAGATTTGAACATCAATAGGTCGTATTTTATTTCCATGATGTAAGATGGGTTTTACTTCTCTCAAGGCAATGTTGATGTGGTCTCCAAATAACAACATTTCATCGTGTGATCAAGATAAATGCACTAATCTAAAAATGCAAAATGAAGTATAATGCAAGATAAGCACAAAAACACCTAACACCTAACACCTCAATGATTAGCCTAGTTGGATTCAAAACAAAGAAAGATGAAAATAAAACCGATTATAATTTGTCTTGAATCGATCCTTCGGTTGGCCCTTGATATCGCTTTGATGTGTGCTCCTTGGATTGATAAACTTGCAATAATGGTGGTAGATGTATGACTAATGGAGGTGGGTGGATGTAATAATAGATTCTAAGATGAAAATGCAGATACTAGAAGGCTGCAATATATGGCTTAAGATGGCTTGAAAGGCTTGAGAGCATATGTTTGGTATGAATGCACTAACTCTCTCAATTAATGAGAAGAGGGGGGTATTTATAGAAGAAATTGAATTCTCTAGAGGATTCAATGATCAAGATTGAGCCACCATGGCCAAGATGGAGGGCTATGGTGAGTCGAGGACTCACAAGCTCTCACATCTTGCCATATGGCGGGTGAAATATCCAAAGGAAAAGGTGAGATGGCAAGGGTACAAGTGACATGGAAAAAGGTCATGTGGTCCCAAGGTACTTGGAAGTACCTTGGGATGAAAGAGGATCTCCACAAAAAGTAATCCCTTGTCCCCAAGTGGAGCTGAAAGTGACAAGTGAGGACTTTTAGAAAGTTCATCCTTGTCACCACGGGGATTGGAGATGGCCTCGGAGGAATAAACATGAAATTTTAATTCACTTTTTGGAAGAGACCAAAGGATAAAACAAGATTCCCCTAAAAAATATCTTTGTCCTATGGGTGCGATATGACATATGAGATGTCATGGGAAATACAAATGCATGGGGGGAATAAGTGTGAATTTTTAATTCACATGGGGAAGAGGTCAACCCAAAAAAGGTAAGTACCAAGAAGGTTGACTTAAGGACATGCTAGAAAAGGGTAAGTGATTAGGATTAGGATTAGGATTGTGCAAATAGGTGATTAGGCTAATTAATGATGATTAGAGGCAAGTGGCTAGATTTGGAGGATGTGACATTAATCCTAATTAAGGATATGCACATTTTAATGAATGATTAATTAAATTAACCCAGATTAGTAAAAAGGCTATAGAGGATGGGACAATGAGAGAGAAAGAATGATTTTAAAATTGAAGAGGATAATTGACTAAATTAGAGAGGAAATGGTAAATGATAAAGTATTTAATTAAATACTTTTGGGAACCTTATAAAATAGGACAATATTAATTAAATATGTCATTTAATTAATAAAGATGAATTAGATGAAAAGGGTAAATTTGACCCAATATAAGTGGTCAAATTTAGATGTCTACACATTGCATCATGTAATTCCTTCACATCATAGTTTTAAGTGTGGGCCTCACTTTTATTTTCATGATGCATGATGCCTTTATTTTTTCTAGAAAGAAATGCTAATTTGGTTTCCGATTTGGTAGTATAGTACATGGTGGCAAAAAAATGACATATTTTCATTATATCATGCAAATCCTTTGCATTGTAGTTTTGAATGTAGACACCACTTTGATTCCTACAATTTCAATAGGAATGGACGCTAAAATATTATTGCATATTGTGGCTTACTTGTCAATACACATGTTGAGATGTTATGATATTATTGGGCCACGTGTTATTTACCCCAAAACATAATGCTCATATTGGTCGAAGTGTATAACATATCTCTCTAGTGCCACTAGGTGTAAAGACAACATAAATTTGATGCCTGGGAGGTCATTTCCATCACCATGGCTAAATATGTTCATCCAACTATCCCAACAACTTCTAAATCACCATTAAGACCCTGATTTTAGCTCTATGAAATTCTAGATGTATTTTTCTTGTCGAAAACCAAGATCTTATCTCCTAGGTGTAATTGCAAACACATTTTTCAAAGGCTATAGTTGAACCCTAGCACAAGGCATCATTGATATGGTCAGTTAATTTAAAATTCTTGATCTCATACAAATTTTTGTAGGTGTTTGAGGGTGTGACTCCCAACTACTATAAGTGTAAGTTCTCTCCTATTTTCATGGATTGGTCATTTTGGCTATTTTTAGATGTTGCGTGTTAGAGATTTCTAGGGATCCAACTCTCAATAGTCCAGCCTAATTTGAGTAGTATTTTTGTGAATCTCACATAAATAATAATATTATATATGATAGTAGTGCATGAATGTCTCCATATATGCATGTAGATCTTCAGGGAGCTCTTAAATTAATTAGAGTTCCTCTTGCCACATTTTTTGGTATGAGTGTAATGTATTATTGTTAAATGCAACATCATTTTAATTCATTACAATATTTGTAATGGTCTCTTATGCATTTCACATGGACCTTTGTAGTGTGTAGATGGATTGTTAAGTATGCTCTATATTTGATGTTATGTCTCTAGTGTATGTAAATGTACAACTAATCATTCTTTTTTTCCAATATATTGTTCATCTTGGTAAACTACGAATCTATACTCATTGGATAGGCACTAGTCTTGGAAATATTTAACCAATCATACTTCTTAAATGAACATATATTTAACCAACAATTTAGGAATATAATTACTTTTCTATGCACCTCATTATTCAATGTATAACTAGGGAAATATCTGAAGTAAGCCTTAAAAATAGTTGTTTTAAGTGAATCATGATTTACATATGTCCATTATCTTAACAAAGGTCATAGTAGTAAGTCATTTTTGGTCTAGTGATAGAATTTAGTATCATAACTTGTATTTGGGTACTACTATAATTTGTTTATCATGTGTCAATTTTTAATTGTAATGAAAACATTGTTCAAGGTAACCTCTACAAACACTCTCCCAAGTCTAGTTGAGCCCAAAGTGTAGGTGAGTTTACCCACTCTTGTCATTTGGCTTTGAACCCTCCATAGTCTATTGATGAACCCCTAGTTTACCTTCTTGACGATAAATCCCAAGCATTGAAGGTAAGAAGAGTTCTAAGATTTTGAAGCAATGGTTTTAAGATCCAATGGGATGCTTGGCAAATATTTCTTAACTTTGATGTATTTTGTTTACAAGAGTTAAAATTACACTTTTCATACCTTTTTACTCTATTGTATCATCTAGCCAAAAAGTTACTTTTACGTTGTGATCATGAATTCATTTGAGGAGGACTTGCCACTATCACTGCACTTAGTTGGTAGTCACACATTGTGTCTCATGGATGTGAACCCACTAATTGTGCTCTACGAGTTTTCTTTAATCTTAATGACCACTCATTTGGGGTTAATATTTATGCTTCCAATTGTGTTGTTGAAAGATATTTTCTCTAGCATTGGATTGTGAAGTCCCTACCCCTACCTCTTGGATTGTGTGGTGATTTCAATATGGTTAAGCTAGTATTTGATAAATGTTGCCACTTCCCTATGCATTGGAAAACTAGTGAGTGAGAAGCTTGAATTATATGTTCAATAAAATATGTCTTTTCAATCCTAAGATTGGTTGTCATTTCCTTTATTCTCCATGGCATACATGGACTAATTTGTACGAAGGTACATAAATAATTCTTACATGTCTTGGTAGGGCTATGTTGTATAGATAATTTACTTTTCCCTTTGTCAGTTATTTTCAATTGTTAATGGAGTCCTTGCCAAATGTTGTCCTCTTTGAGAACTTTTTTATCCAATATTTTATAGAATGGAAAATGCTGGGGGACAAGGCACCAAATGCAAATTTTACTTGAACACATCTTTGTTGATTGATCAAATCGCATTGGCTCACATTCTTTGCATTTGGAATCTTGAGCCTAGACCTATTCATGGGATTGGTTAGATCCAATGGTGGAATAATATCATTGAATAAACAACTTGCTTTTTGTGGATTCATGGGCAAAAATTAGTCATTTTCTATCATCACTCATACCTCAAAACTTTTTCGGGCCACTACTAAGTTAGAGGCACTAACATTTTCTCCTTTATAATTGTGTGTTGCCCAACTCTATTAGTAGAAGCAAATTGTTGATAATCATACAACTCGATGACTTAGCTGAAGGCTCGCCTACATTGGCTCAAAATTAGGGAGAAATATTCCAAGGAAACCTTTCAATCACTATAAGCTTACCAATTTTTATCGAAGATTAAGCATTTCAAAAAAGGTCAACAAGTTATATCCAAACTTCCTACCATTCTTCAATGTTTTGTTTGTCATTTTCAACAAGTCTTCCAAGCACAACTACCTTCCCCTAAAGCTAAACAATCCCTTCAAGAGTATGTGTGTGGTCTTCAACAAGATCTTCATTTCCTTGTGGGCCTTTTGTGACCAATATCTCGCTTTAGGGGATCTTCATGAATCAATTTTCTCAATGGATAATGACAAATCTCTTGTCTATGATAGTTTATAATGTGAACTTTATAAAGCCTTATGGGATGCTATTGGCTAGGGTCTCTCATAAATAAAGGAAATATTACATTTATACTTTTTTAAGGCTAGCAATCTTGAATAAATTTGCAATTGGTGACCAATTACTCTTTTGAATACTTCCTACAAAATCATAGCCAAGACCCTAATGTTACACATGTCCACCATTTTATTTTTCTTATTATCCACCTCAAACAAACTAGTTATATCCTTAGCAATATTTTTTTGTTTGGGAAGGCATTTAATGTGTCAAGCATTCACAACAACGACACATTTTCATCAAAATCTTACAACCACATTGAATTTTGTTTATTCTAGCCTTGCTCCAAGCTCTTGTCTTTCATCCCAATTTTCTCATCTATCCAAATTCTCCTTGGAGATGCCTCACCTTGTCTCACCATTAATAGCGAACAATCTTCATCATTTGGCATTTTTTGCTTCATTCATTAATGTTGCCCTTTGGCTCTAGCCCTTTATATAATAGTAGCTGAAGAATTTGGTTATTAACTCACTAATGCAATCTCACAATAGAGAGTCAAAGGTATTTCTTTCCCAATTCTCCTCTCCAACTTCTTAATGGCTATATTGTTGATTTCTCAATCTCTTGGAGGAGCTAAATATTGTGAATCAAACATTGTAGTGTCTAAATACTTTACCTTGCTTCTAGCTCTAGCATTCAATGGTAAAAGATATGATTTTATTGCCAATCCTTCTTACCCAAGCCACTTGGCTTGATTCCTATGGTTGGAAATGGATTGCTCATAAGGACGTTTTTAGCTTTTTGGCATTCCCTTTGCCTTCTAGTCCTCTTCGATGACACTTTGACAAGCTATTCTCACTCACATTTAGTAGAAATTGCACTTTTGGATGGCCAAAAGACTCTAGGAAATTTCAAAGTCCCTCCAAAATGCTTGTTGCTAGTCATGTGTATTACTCTTCTTATTGCCCGTTCCCTTCAAAGCCCCCTATTAGAAGTTGGAGAGTTTGCAAAAATATTTCCTTTGGGCTTCTTCAGAGAAAGGAAAAGGCTTTCAGAGTCACCTAGGAATTTTGTTTGTCTTCCCTATGACTTTGGTGGTCTTGGCTTAATTGATGCCTACAAATAGGGTCTAGCTTTGTGTGTTAAATGGATAATCAAAACCTTGGAAGGAAATGAAGTTTGAAAAATTCTCTTCAAGCATTGTATTGCATCTAGGTTCCCTAATGGACAAAATTCAAGTTGTGGCTTATATGGAGTGTGATCAATTTTAGAGTTGAGATTTCTATCAATCAAAGTCTCTTTGGTGAGCTTTGACGATTACTTTGTAGGTTAGACCCCTTGCCAAAGTTTTGTAGGTTCATTCTTTAAGGTTGTACAAATGCGGCATTAGAACTAATTGAGACAAGTTTTTCATAGCCACTAAGACCTAACTTTCTTGGTCAAAATTCAAAGCCAAATACAAGCTCAAGGCAAACAAGATTTAGAGTCCTACAACACTATTTTGGTATTTATTCCTCTTGACATAATTCAAAAGGTTCAAATTCATTACACCAAACTTTGGTGGATGGATTGGAAATGGTATCAAATACTCCTTTTAGGAATTATGAACCCTTTAATGAGTATTTTTCTCTTTCTCCTCATTTGCCCATGTTTCCAAAACTCAATGTTAGGTGGAACCTCTTGCTCACTATTTTTAATGATGACATTGGTTTCAAACAGTTTGGTTCACTCTTGTGGATCCCAAGCTAGCTCATTTTGCTTGGTGTTTTTTGTATCAAGGTCTCCACATTAGATCTCATCCATTTGGGTGTTTCTAATTCCCTCTATCCTTTTTGTGGACATATGGAAACTCTTAAGCATCTATTTTGGTTTTGCCCACAATCCCAACTTGCATGGAGTTGAATTCATGAAATTTTCAATCCTTTCCAACCAAATCCTTTTTCCTAGCACATGACTCTTTTAGGTGAGTAGCCTAGAATGCCAATGAAACATACTCATGTTTTGCATGCTTTTAGAGTGGAGATTATATTTACTATATGGAAAGATAGAAATTTTGTGTTTTTTCTAGATCTATTGTGGACACTCATTTTTTTTTTGTTTATATTAAAGCAATTATATGCTTTAATATTATGTTAAAAATACAATTCCAAGCCAATAAAGTGGTTCTAGAAATTTACCATGTGTAGACACACGTCGAGTATTCGGCTAATGCCCCTCATAGGGTGCTCATGTGTCACCATCTCTTGCCAATTGAGATGTCTCTCCACCATTCAGGCATCGTTGTGGCTATAGTCATAGCTCTAGATGTGGCCCTCATGGTTCACAAGGTTCTCCATATCAACAACATTGTGGTTGGTCTCACATGCCACATGACCATTCCTCTACCTCCAAGCATGGTCATTCTGGCTAGCTTGACTGTGGAAAGTTCCCTCAACTAGACCATTTTATTTCTCTTATGCATGTAATCCTGCTCAAGAAGAAGAAAAAGACAAAGATGATATCATTATGGGTTGGGATTTCATTTCAGACAGTTAGGATCTCCAAAACAATTGAGGTTCGTACCCTAATAAGGATATCCCTCCTATTGATATAGCCCTAGTGACTTGATGGTTTGACTTATTTTTTTATTATTGATTTCCAATTTCAACATTAACTTTTAAGATATGATACCATTTCATCCATTTTTTTGTCAAGTGTATTGTACTTTTTGTTTTATTAATATAAAAAATAATATTAATCATCATTTTAATATATAGTGCTTAATCATTAAATTTATTTTATTTTATTATTATTTTGTTACATTAAATAATATTAATTGTCAAGGTCATCTCTTTAATGACTATTTTCCACTAATAATTTCTCTATGACTTTTTTTGGCTCATATAAATTGATAAATAATCACAAGGCAATGAAACTTTCAAGACACAAGCATCTCTCCAGGTTTATTAGGAGATTTTTAGAAATTTCTTTTTGCTACGGAATTCCAGTAACCTGAACAGGAGTCCTCAGAAGCTAACCTGGCTAGGAGATCATCTTATTTAAAGCAAAAATTGCTTGGTATTGCTTGGTATTCCGTGATCATCAACCACAAAATTCACCTGGAAAGATGTAAATCTGCATGTATTGTCTGGTAAAATATGGTATCAGCCCAAATGACAGACGTGATGTGCACCAGATAATTGAGTTAGCATTCATTTTTCACAGTTCATGATTTCAGAAATAATCTTTTGAATAATAAAATTAATCAAAAGAAATATTAAAGAGAAACCCTCATTATAGCCAAGCATTGGCTTGACTGTGAGATCTTCTTTCACATTTTCTGCTGGTTAAGCAACTTTGTATTTCCTTCAACCATTCCACTCATAGATTTTTCTTTTTTTCTCCGCCTCCTCCAACTCTTCAGTTCAGAGCTGTACTGACTTCCTGAAAACAGTTCAACATTATTGCAAACAGTAATTTGAAAAATATATCAGCATATCTAGGCAGTGATGCATGTTATACAATATGATTTCATCAAGTCAAAACCATCTTCTAGCCCTCAAAACACTGAGAAACAATACTGTTTCAGAAACTAAAAATAAAACCTAATTCGATCTTACCACTGCAGGTCTGACACCATGCACCTTGTCATAGTGCAGGGCTGTGCCTACGGTTTGCTTCATTTAACATTACCAATAATCTCCACAGGAGCATTGGCCATGCTTGAAATGGTGGAAACGGTTCGCATCTCTCACAACAATTTCTCTTCCAACAATCTTGGAGATAAACTTGGTTGCAGTGTGGCAATCACCACATACTCTTAGGTTCTTGACAACTCTAATGGTTGTTCTAGGGGTCGTGTTTAACAATCCAAAGGCAATTGCCAACTTCTCACTATGGTGACAGAGAAGTAATTCCTTCTCCTCCTCCTCTACATCATTCAATACAGGTTTTGTGTCAGGAATATACCCAACTACCCTCATCTCCCAAGATAATTTCTCCAACTCTGCGTAGATCTCCTGTGTTTGTGGGTGTGATCTGTCTCCTACAGAAAATACATGCACAATTTTATGGACTTCAATCCAACTACATCCAGGTATCTTTTTAATCCCCTTATCTTTCATCAATTTCCTTACCTTCAGTACATCAGCCCACCTACCCAGTTCTGCATATATGTTTGACAGAAGAACATAAGGTGCAGAAATTTCAGGTTCCAACTGAAAAAGGAGTGTTGCCACAAATTCTCCTACCCCTTTATTTTTCTGTGACCTACATGCGCCAAGCAAACACATCCACATAACCACATCAGGTTTTAGTGCCATTTTGATGATAAAGTTTAGGGCTTCCTCAAGATAGCCGGCACGGCCAAGAAGGTCAACCATGCATTTATAATGATCCATTGTAGGCATAATGCAATAAGAGTCACTCATGCTTTTGAAGTACTGACAGCCTTCATCCACTAGACCTGCATGGCTGCATGCAAATAAAACACAAAGGAAGCTTACATGGTCTAGGTTGGTTGTCGAATGCTTCATTTGTTCAAAGAGTTTGAGGGCATCCTTACTATAGCCATGCATTGCATATCCAGCAATAATTGCAGTCCATGAGGCCACATCTGGTTTATGTATTTTGTCAAACAATTCACGTGCCTTCAGTATATTGCCACATTTTGCATACATGTCTATCAAGGCAGTCACACCTGTATCTGACAAAAACCCACTTTCAATTATTCTTCGATGGATCTCCATACCCTGTTCCAGAGCTCCAAGTTTGCCACACGCTGGAAGGATGCTGGCAAAGGTTGCCGAGTCTGGCCTTACATCTGCCAATTGCATTTGCTTGGAAATCTCCAATGCTTTTTCGGCAAACCCATTTTGTGCATATCCAGCAATGATTGCAGTCCATGAGACCACATCTCGTTGAGGCATTTTTTCAAACAAGTCGTGCGCACTCTGTATACTTCCACATTTTCCATACATATCTATCAGGGTATTGTTCATTACAAGAACATTAGATTGAAATCCACGTTTGATGATTTTTCCATGAATTTGCAAACCCTGTTTTAAAGATGCCATGCTAACACATACGGGGAGAATAATGGAGAAGGTGAACTGATCGGGTTGGATGCCTGTTCGTTGCATTTGGTGAAACAATGTGAATGCCACTTGAGGAAAGCCATGTCTTCCGTAAGCTGCAATTATCATATTCCATGAGAAGACGTTTGGTTCTGTCATAAGATTGAAAACATTGCGAGCATCCACCAAACTTCCGCACTTGTCATACATGTTGATAAGTGTATTTTGTAAATATCTGGTGGTTGAAAGTGTGAATCCCCTGTCACTGATGTCTGAGTGGAATTGCCTTCTCTTTGAAAGGGTTTTCTTGGCAGTACACGCTTGCAATAGATGAAGATATGTACAAGAGCCTGCAAAAGGGTTGTGGGTGGTAAGTAGAATGTGCAGTGCCTCTTTGAAGCAACCCTCTCTACGGAGTGCTCTGATATGAAAATTGAGCTGGACAATGGATGGCATTGAAGCGTGGCAATTTTTATTGTCAAATCATTTTTTTCACTACACAATACAACACATCATCTTTGTCACACTGTTATGGTTAAAAGCCCTTCAAGTCGTATGAGTGCCAGGCTAGATGTATAATTATATTCAGAGGTAGTTGTTCTACAGTTTGGTGGAACCCTGTAGACATTTTTCTTTCTATGTAGCTGCCCTTGGGATTTCGCCTCCCCGAGATGTTCCAGATACGTAGCTTCTGCAGGATGTTCCTGAAACCCACCCTTCTCAGCAGAGGCTTAGAGAGATGGTTAGGAGCCGATTAATGTTGGTTATCATTTCTCGAGATGAATTTGTAGCCTTGATTATAGGAGAGAGGTTTCAGTAGTTGGGCACCCTAACTTCGTGCTTCTCAAAATCTTTTGTGGAAATTTCAAAGAATTCTCATTTTTTTACAGCAACTTGTTTGGGGACACCCCTGCTTATAATTAAGGTTTCAGGGCTACATCATCAAATATGATGCCAGATCAGCATACTTTTTGTCGAGATGTCCAAAAAAGTCCAAACAAAAGTGACACCGCTACTTGATGTTTTATTGGTGTGCTGATGTGGCATCACATGATTTATTGCTTTTTAGATCTAAGGAATACATATTATTCAATTATTGGTAGTTATCATCAATACTAACAACTTTAAAGTCGCAACTATTGATTCAATATTTGTTAAAATTATTGGGCATTAAATCAACAAATGCTATAACAACTACTGGGTCCTTTCCCCTAGGGAACTTCCTCAAAGACTAGTTGTATAGCTTTAGCAATATGGTAAAGGTCTAGGAAGGTTAATGGTGTTAATAAAAGATTTGTGGGCACAAGCATTAGAATAGAAAAATGTGATGAAAATAAACATTATATCTAGATAAGAATCAGAGAAAATAACACGAATAGCAATATAGTTGTATGTGACTTTGCTCCAAAGAACTTTAAATTGTGTAAGTGTGATCTAGATAGTTAAGATTGGTACTCATCCTTGAAGAGAGACATTTCAGCCTATAGGAAGCTTGGGAAGATTCTATTAGTTAGGGACTATAATACAAGGACATCAAACAAACAAACCAACATGATAGGAAATAACAAAGATCTAGACAAGAACCCTCTTTGGATGGTATAAGAAGAAAATTAGCAAATAAGTTAGTCTCGCAAGATGCACAAAGACCAATCACATGTTTTGGAAATATTTATTAGGCTCATGAATTCAAAATTTGCTCATATGTAATGTGTTACACCCCGATTGTATAGCTACTACGTATTAATACTACATAGGGCGAAATGATTGTAATGAGAATTCTGAGATTGAATAAACTATGTTGTTCCTTGTTATCAATATGAGTGTTTTTCACATTTAATGATTGTCTCATTTGATGTTGCTTCAATTGATGTTATCCATGGAAAAGTATTGTATTATAAGGTTATTGAATTTGTGAATATTCTAACTCTTGAGATGTTTATGTATACTGCTTATGTTATGAACATTTGACTGCCATGAGAATATGTCAGTGAATACAGGTATATGAACCATTCCTCTAGGCGGAGGGGAAGTATCACTCAGGAGAGGAGCCTGGTCGGTTAACCGGTAAAGTAAACTATTAGAGCATACACACACATCACCTTAGATTGAGTGAACTGAGTCAGTTGTGTTGGTTATAGGTAAGTCATTTGTCGCTTGTATGTTTGCATTAGGAGTCTAGTCTACTTCTGTATGCTTTTATGAGTGATGTTTATCTTTGTATCTATCTTGTGATATTACGATCATAATGATTGTAATGTAAAATGGATGTAAGTGAATTAGAAGTGGACATATATACATATATATAGTATATACATATTGATACAAGCGTACGTTGGGAAATGGATATGCTCATACAGATGCATCGATATGGTATACCTACACATACGTGTACATAGAGGTATATACATGTATATATGCACACATCCTATATTATGTGAATATTAATATTATTATTATTGCCTTACAAATTTGCATATACATATATATATATACATATCGGATATGTTGACTGGCTCACGATATATTTATAGTGGAATATATATATATATATATGTAAATATATATTAATATTATGTATATATATTATAGTAAAATAGTACATATATATATGTATATATTATACCGTGGTATTTAAATATATATATATTCCTTTTTGACTCATATTTGGAAATCGAATTATTTCCCATATTGATTTAATATTAATCTCTCAACTTTGGAAATCAAATTATTTCCTAATTGATTAGATATTAAATCATACAATGTTGGAATTCAAAATATTTCCTAATCAATTGAATATTTATCATTCAACTATGGAAGTCGAATTATTTTATTATTTCAACTTTGTGAATCGAAACATTTCTGAAATTTATCATTCATCTTTGGAAATCAAATATTTTATGAATCAATATAATCTTTTCAACTTTGAAGGATTTTAATTTAGTATTGAATCAAAATCACTTCATTCACATATCGACCTTTATCAAATATTTGAATCACATACGATACTATGAGAAATCATGTCACTTGGTAATGTGCATGTAGAACTGAAAATCATTAAGGCGTTTTATATTTGACTAAGTCAATAATCTGTGGCAAGATCAAATCAAACACAGTAACAAGCTCTGTCGATTCATCCTAGGAAATAGGCGATGTGTACACAATTTAACGAATGACTTTTTCTCTGTGATCATCTTTACCCGCCATAATATGAAATTGGCACCAGATCTGAGAACAAACCTTTAGGTGTCGATTGGCACAATTTCTCCATGTGCTATAGAATTAGTCTTCACTATGCTATCAATTGCTGAAGGATGACTCACCATTGTATGTGCTAAGTATGGTAGGGAATTAGCGCCACCTCCATATTGAAAATGTCCAACGACAATGGAGGCAAACCACATGCCAAAACAAAAGGGAGGTTGGGCTCTATAAATAGTCACCCAACCTACCTCATTGGGACACATATTCACTCATTCATTTTGATTATACTCATTTCACTATGTTTCAAGATTGAATTCGTAATTTCTTCTTTCATACTGAGATATCTGAGCATCACACAATTTACAGCTGTAAGTAAATAACAACTTCCACCATTTCTGAGTATCTATTAGAGAAGGCGTATAATACCAAAATATACACCTGTTGGTTAAATACTTCTATATTATTACTAGTTCTGAATATCCATTTTCTGAGTGAGGAATAGGGAAATCTGAGAGGGAGTTGTCAGTTATTTGTGGTGCTGGAAGATTTTGGAGAAGGCTCTGTTATCAACATTTTGTGGAAAAGCAAATCATAGGCATGGGATATTCTTCTACTATCTTTTTCTATGGTTATCCATTTAATACTTCTTGAAATTGTATTTTTTGTCTGTGCATAGGAAGTGAATTGCTTCTTGAATTGTATTTTCTATCTATGCTTAAGAAGTGAATTGTAAAGAGATAAAAGATGCATTCTAGTTGTATTTTGCATTAATTGTATGATCTCCATATAAGGAGAGTACCGACTACATTAGTTACTATATACTAGGATTGAAATGAAGGCTTGTGTCAAGTAAAGTTCAACCAGTTAAGTTATTAGGTTAACTCAAACGAGCTTGTAATACTCCTAGGATAAAGATTTTAGTATGGGAGGGAACTTGTGAAGTACTTGTTATGCTGATTCATTTCTAGTAGTGTAATATGATGTAGGATGTTTGGGGTATGGATTACCCATCGGAAGGTAAAGACCTACGCGTAGTGTAAGATAGCCCTAAGTCAAATCGACCCTGAATAGTGTATGTGATAGATGACCCTCAGTAGAAATATTGTATGAAACACTTTGGCCAAAGTAGTGTACTGTACAAACATCCACTTAGACCGAGTGATGATTACACTGTCAGTTCACCATGATCCCGTATTACATACTAGTTCAAGAGTTATCGTCTTGCATAAGATCTAGTTATGTAGGACACAACACTATGCTCAGTTGGTTAACAATATCGGTTACTCTACCAATCTCTTCGTCGAAGGGAGGGCCATCTATCAAATGATAGATGTGCAGGCGACTGCATTATAAGTTTGTGGTTGGCAAAAAAACGTCTGAGTGATGCTTCTCCACAATAGGCTATTGAAGTACCAAGATTTGAAAGGACAGATTCCTGTACCTTCTTACTACTATTTGTTCAAAACATCTTGAGCTATGTTTGTACTTGTATGTATTCTTACTCTGATGTTTATTTAAAAAGGAAAAGATTTCTTGTTGAAATATATTGTATCTTGTTTTGAAATTATCAATACAAGAAAATAATTTTTTTTATTGCAATCTCTTTATTACTCGTTACCTTTACTTGATGGTGTAAAATTAAGAAATTTTTATTTAAGTAAGGGTTAGGTTTTTACATGTGGTATCAAAGCTACCAGGTTCAACTCTGGAACCTATGAGCTCATCAATTCTCCTTTCCAACATTATCTAATATTGTGAAAAATTCTTCTATCAGGATGGTGCGTCTTAGATTAACGACTCAAAAGTTCGTAATCGGAAATGAACGTTACCTCAGGGCCAAGAAGGAAAAAGTGGCCATCGTTAGAACCATTGAAGGAACCAACTATGATAATGCTATCTGGTTGAGTGATATTGAAACTTTTAGGCATGAAATTTCTTGGATCAATGATGTGAAGAGGAAAATGAAGATGGAGGCTATGTGCAATTACTTACCAGCCATCTCACCTAAAAAATTTAGAATCATTACCACTTTCCAGGGACATGCCATTAGAAGAAAGTGCAAGTCCTGCATTCATCTTTAATGATCCTAGGTTTCAACCATTGGCATAAGTAATATCAATTTCTTTGAGTAAAGAGTTTGAGGAATGCACACCAAGGACACCACCAGTTGAGAAATGGTCTCATGAACAAATATCTACGAAAAATGTAGACCAATTTGTTAATGAACACCATATTGACATTACTTCCCACAATTATGTATCAGACAATAAATCCAAAGGTTATTATCCTTTTTGGGATAGATACGAACAGATGAGAGATGAACAAAAATATTGGGAGCAACAATTCTCTCAGTTTGTAGGTTACACTCCTTTAAGCTATGTATCCGAGAATGAATTAGAAGGTTACTCTCCCCTTGACTATTTGAATAGTCGATCAATGTAACAAATAGGATTTTGAATCCTCATATTATGAATAAAACTACATGTTTATTAAAAGAAATACTTGTGTTCATGTGAATGTGTTTTCCATAGAGTTAATTGATAGCATAATTAGGCTAACATGAATAAAACATTCAGGATAAATCAATTATATAAATCATGGTGAGAACGTATGAGAGAACATGAACTATTCCCAGAACTAGCCAAGATGGTGGACAAGGAGCTACTAGAATGGAAGCTAGGATTGATCAAATTCTAGCAAGGCTAACCAATCTTGAACAAGCAAAAGCTAAGGATAGGGTGGAGGAAGAAATACCTGACAATAACCTAGAAGGAGAAAGTTATTCTCATTGACAAGGTGAAAACTGAAACCATGATAAAGAGAAATAATCCACACCATCCATCGAGAGGAAAAAGAAGATTGTATCCACCGAATTGTGAAGGGATATGAAGAAGATATTCCCACCAAATTTTGACAGAAGCGTAGGAGGAGATGAAGCGGAAGTTTGGCTTGTGCAAATGGAAAAATACTTTGAGATAAGAAACTATGATGAAGTGACCAAGGCAACATGGAGTGCATATCAGTTAGCAGGTGAAGCCTCTAATTGGTGGATGGACAAAAAGCTGAAACTTAGCATAAGTTCATGGAAAATGTCTTGGAATGAATTTGTGGAAATTTTCCACAAAATATGGTTACCCCAACTCTTTTATGATCAAAAGCTAACAAATTTCCAAGAGTTGAAGCAAGGGACCATGACGGTTCATGAATACTGGGAGAAGTTCACCTGACTTCTTCGCTATGTTCCTATATATCACAAGGATGAACTTTTCCGCATCAAGAAATTCATTTTGGGACTCAATAGTAGAATTGGTGGAGAATTGGTGGAGAAGTAGATATGCATGGTCCAACCACAATGGACCTTGTATACGAAAAAGCCATCAAGCAAGAATAAAAGCTTAAGGTAGATTCTATGTGACAGGAAAGAAAGGAGCATAAGAAGGATACTGAGGTTCCCATCAAAATAACTCCTGAGAAGGAGGAACCTATTCAAAATGTTGCCAAGCGAAAAGGGAAGAGATCTCACTTTAATGGATTTTTTTTTAGAAGAGATCGCAAGAGAAATAATCCAAGTTTTGGTAACACTAGCAGAGCTAGTGAAAATACTAGTAAGTCTGGAGAAGCCACCGGGAAAAGAGGGCCGCCTTCAGGTTGTTTTATATGTAAAGGGGATCATTATGCAAGAGAATGTCCTAATAAAATTTTTGGTTCCCAACCATATGACAACGCATTACCTAGTCAACAAGTTATGTTTCAGCAGGGGATACATGCTATGGTAGATGATCGACAAGCTAATTACCAAGTGACATTGATCGAAACACCAGGTACTTTGTTTGGTTTTCCTATTTCTATTCTAATTGATACGGGTGCCATTGAAAATTTTATTTCACCCAGAATAGCAAATAAATTATTTAGGAAGGCAAGGCACATGACAATGTCATGGAATGTTGAATATGCAAACAATATAAGAGCAAAGGTGGACCAATGTCTATTCGAGGCTAGGATAGAGCTACCTAGTTTTTCTACTGAAGTCAACCTTTATATCGCACCACTAGGATCATATGATATTATGCTAGGAATGAATTGGTTGTGGAGGCATAGGGCCATAGTAGATTGCAATGCCAAGACTATTGAGCATCTAGATGACTATGGAAACCAAGTTAAAATCCAAGGAATACCTAGAGAGGTAAAAGTTCGACAAATTACAACAATGCAACTTAAGAAAGATAAGAAGAAAGGGTGTAAAATCTTTGCTGTAAAGATTGAAGAACTTGGGTATGATAGTGAAAACTCAGAGTGCTAGAGTCAACATGAGCTAGAAGATGGGGAAATTAAAGAAACTAGAGAATTCGATATAGAGAAGTATCCAATTTTGAGGGAATTTTCATATGTGTTTCCTGATGAGTTACCATGATTACCGCCAAAAAGAGTGTTTGATTTCTCTATTGATACAGTTCTCGGATTTGAACCTATATCCAAGGTACCCTATAGGATGACCACTACAAAACTTATGGAACTCAAGACACAATTAGATGAATTGTTGTCAAAAGGACTAATAAGACCAAGTGTTTCACCTTGGGGAGTGCCTGTTATATTTGTCAAGAAGAAAGATGGAACTTTGCGGTTGTGCATCGACTATTGTATGATTAACAAAGCTACGGTTACGAATAAGTATCCACTGCTACATATTGATGATATTTTTGATTAAATGAGAGGTGCAGTTGTATTTTCAAAGATAGATTTGAGGTCTGGATATCACTAGTTAAGAGTTAAAGATGAAGATATCTTTAATACTGCATACAAAACTCGATATGGACACTATGAGTTCACTATTTTACCATTCGGTTTAACAAATGCACCAGAAACATTCATGAATCTTATGAATAGTGTGTTCAGGGATTACCTCGACAAGTTTGTACTAGTATTTCTAGATGACATCCTAATTTATTCTAGAAATGAGGAAGAACATTGTAAGCACTTAGAAATGGTCCTACAACGATTGAGAGAGCACAAGTTATATGGTAAGCTTTCCAAGTGTACATTCTTCCAAGAGAGAGTACACTATTTGGGACATGTGATTCAGCAGAAGGAATTGTAGTTGATCCAACAAAGATCAAAGCAGTAATTCAATGGCCTATACCCAAAAACATGTAAGAAGTGGGAAGTTTTATGGGATTGGCAGGATACTGCAAAAAGTTTGTTGCAATTTTTTCTAAGATTGCCTTTCCTATAACTTCTCTGCAAAAGAAAGGAGAGAGGTTTGAATGGAATGAGAAGTGCCAAGAAACATTTGACCTACTCAAAGAGAAACTAAACACTGCACCAATCCTAAAAGTACCTGATCCTGAAGGAAGTTTCATGGTTATCACCGATGCATGCAAATAAGGATTAGGTGGCGTACTAATGCAAGATGGATAAGTGACTGCATATGAATCTAGGAAGCTGAAGCCATACGAAATGAATTATGCCTCACATGATTTAGAGTTGGCAGTTGTATTCCATGCATTACAAATGTGGAGGAACTATTTTCTAAGGAAACCCTTTGAGTTGAAAACTGACCATGATGGGTTAAAGTACCTTTCTACTCAACCAAATCTAAATGATAGACAAAGAAGATGGTTGGAGTTGATAGCTGATTATGATTTCAATATCAGTTATATCAAGGGAAAAGAGAATCGAGTTGCCGATGCTTTGAGTCAAAAATGTCACATTGCTTTGATAATAGCAATTCAAACCAATTTCCAAGGGCAAGTACTCCAGAAGTGCAAAGAGGATGACTATTACTTACAAGTTAAGCAAGCACTTATGGATAATCCTCAAGATTCTAGGTATGAAGGTTTTCAATTTGAACCTAGTGGATTGCTTAGGTACAAGGGTAGAATGTATGTACCTAATGTGAAGGAATTTAGAAATTTGGTATGGAAGGAAACACTTGAAGAACCTTATTCCAGACATCCAGAAGTGACAAAAATGATGGCTGATGTGAAACCATTATACTTCTGGAAGGGAATGAAAGGAGATGTTGCTAGTTATGTGACTAGGTTTCTTGAGTGTCAAAATGTGAAAGCTAAGCATCGTCATCTTGCGGGTTTGTTATACCCACATGACATACCAAAAAGGAAGTGGCAAGTTGTAAGTATGGATTTGTGCAAGGACTGCCTATGTCAAGGAATAAGCACAATGCCATACTGGTGGTAGTGGATAAGCTAACAAAAGTGGCACATTTTATACTAGGAAAATTAACTGATGGAGCACCAGTAATAGAAAGAAATTTTGTGCAAGAAGTGTTTAGATTGAATGGAATTCCTGAAAAGATTATTTATGATGGAGATGTACGAATCACTTCTAGGTTTTGGAAAACCTTGTTTTCTGCACTTGGGACTCAATTAAATATTAGCTCATCATATCATCTTGAAATGGATGGGAAAAATGAAAGGGTAAACCAAGTATTTAAGGACCTACTTAGAGTATATTGCATGGATCAGTAATACAAGTGGGAAGATTATTTACCTTTGGTTGAATTTGCTTACAATAATTCATATCATTCTATAATAAATATGGCTCCTTTTGAAGCTTTGTATGTTTGAAAGTGTCGAACCTCGATAAGTTGGGATAAACTTGAGGATCGAGTAAGTCTTGGACCAGAAATGTTAGTAGAAATGGATGAGAAAGTTAAGGTTATTAAGAAAAGGTTAGCAAAAGCTAATAGTCGACAGAAAAGCTATGCAGATGCCAAGTGAGTGCCCTATAATTTTGCTATAGGTGACAAAGTACTTTTGAGAGTAAAGCCTCACAAGAGTTCCATCAAATTTGGAAAGAATTCTAAGCTAGCTCCACATTATGTTGGACCCTTTGAAGTTCTAGAGGAAGTGAATCCTGTAGCCTACAGAATCGCTTTGCCACCAACTCTTGCCAAAATGCATAATGCCATCTATGTGTCCTACCTTAAAAAGTATATACTAGGAGATAGTCATGTGATTGATTGGAATGCTTTACAAGTAAAGGATCCTAGAGTAATAAATCTTGATCCTGTCAAGGTTCTGGAAATACGTAAGCTTCACTTATGTAACAAGGATGTCTCACAGTGCAAAGTCTAGTGGGACCAATACACAAAAGACTCGGCAACTTGGGAGGATTATGCAGAAATTCGGCAAAAGTTTCCAAACATTCTCAAAGCTTTTGAGAATGAAGAATAAACATAGAATTTGATGTATGTTTTGAATAATACCTTAGGCCATCGAGGACGATGAATCATAAGAGGGGGAGTATGTTACACCCCAATTTTATAGCTACTACGTATTAGTACTGCATAGGGTGAAATGATTGTAATGAGAATTATGAGATTGAATAAAATATGTTGTTCCTTGTTATCAATATGAGTGTTTTTCAAATTTAATGATTGTATCATTTGATGTTGCTTCAATTGATGTTATCCATGGAAAAGTATTGTATTATAAGGTTATTGAATTTGTGAATATTCTAACTCTTGAGATGTTTATGTATACTGCTTATGTTATGAACATTTGACTGCCGTGAGAATATGTCAGTGAATACAGGTATATGAACCATTCCTCCAAGCGGATGGGAAGTATCACTCGGGAGAGGAGCTTGGTCGGTTAACCGGTAATGTAAACTATTAGAGCATACACACACATCACCTTAGATTGAGTGAACTGAGTCAGTTGTGTTGGTTGTAGGTAAGTCATCCATAGCCTGCATGTTTGAATTAGGAGTCTAGTCTACTTCTGTATGCTTTTATGAGTGATGTTTATCTTTGTATTTGTCTTGTGATATTACAATAATAATGATTGTAATGTAAAATGGATGTAAGTGAATCAAAAGTGGACATATATACATATATATAGTATATACATGTATCCATATGCATATACATATCGATACAAGCGTATATTGGCAAATGGATATGATCATACAGATGCATCGATATGGTATACCTACACATACGTGTACATAGAGGTATATATAGGTATAAACATGTATATAAGAACACATCCTATATTATGTGAATATTATTATTATTATAATTGCCTTACGAATTTGCATATACATAAATATACACATATCGGATATGCTGACTGGCTCACGATATATTTATAGTGGGATAAATAAATAAATAAATATATATGTATGTAAATATATATTAATATTATGTATATATATATATTATATTAAAATAGTACATATATATATGTATATATTATATCGTGTTATTTAAATATATATATGTATATTATCTAGGTACTATATATATATAATATAATATATATTCCTTTTTGACTCATATTTGGAAATCAAATTATTTCCCATATTGATTAATATTAATCTCTCAACTTTGGAAATTGAATTATTTCCTAATTGATTAGATATTAAATCATACAATGTTGGAATTCAAATTATTTCCTAATCAATTTTATATTTATCATTCAACTATGGAAGTCAAATTATTTTATTATTTCAACTTTGTGAATCGAAACATTTCTGAAATTTATCATTCATCTTTGGAAATCAAATATTTTTTGAATCAATATAATCTTTTCAACTTTGAAGGATTTGAATTTAGTAATGAATTGAAATCACTTCATTTGCGTATCAGCCTTTATCAAACATTTGAATCACATACGACACTATGAGAAATCACGTCACCTAGTAATGTGAACACAGAACTAAAAATCATTAAGGTGTTTTAATATTTGACTAAGTCAATAATTTGTGGCAAGATCAAATCAAACATAGTAACAAGCTCTGTCGATTTAGCATGGGAAATAGGTGATGTGTACACAATTTAACAAATGACTTTTTCTCTGTGATCATCTTTACCCGCCATAATATGAAATTGGAGCCACATTTGAGAACAAACCTGTAGGTGTTGATTGACACAATTTCTCCATGTACTATGGAATTAGTCTTCACTATGCTACCAATTGTTGGAGGATGACTCACCATTGTATGTGTTGAGTATGGCAGGGAATTAGCGCCACCTCCAAATTGAAAATGCCCGACAGTGGTGGCAAACCACATGCAAAAACAAAAGGGAGGTTGGGCTTTATAAATAGTCGCCCAACCTACCTCATTGGGACACATATTCACTCATTCATCTTGATTATACTCATTTCACTATGTTGCAAGATTGAATTCGTAATTTCTTCTTTCATACTGAGATATCTGAGCATCACATAATTTCCAGCTATAAGTAAATAACAACTTCCACCATTTTTGAGTATCTATTAGAGAAGGCGTTTAATACCAAAATATACACCTGCTAGTTAAATACTTCTGTGTTATTATCAGTTCTGAATATCCATTTTTTGAGTGAGGAAGAGGGAAATCTGAGAGGGAGTTGTCAGTTATCTGTGGTGCTAGAAGATTTTGGAGAAGGCTATGTTATCAACATTTTGTGGAAGAGCAAATCACAGGCATGGGATATTCTTCCACTATATTTTTCTATGGTTATCCATTTAATACTTCTTGAAATTGTATTTTCTGTCTTTGTATAGGAAGTGAATTTCTTCTTGAATTGTATTTTTTGTCTGTGCTTAAGAAGTGAATTTTTTAGAGGTAAAATATGCATTGTAGTTGTATTTTGCATTAATTACATGATCTTCATATAAGGAGAGTATTGGTTACATTAGTTACTATATACTAGAATTGAAATGAAGGCTTGTGTCAAGTAAAGTTCAGCCAACTAAGTTATTAGGCTAACTCAGGCGAGCTTGTAAAAATCCTAGGATAAATATTTCAGTATGGGAGGGAACTTGTGAAGTACTTGTTATGCTGATTCATTTCTAGTAGTGTAATATGATGGAGGATGTCTGGGGTACAAATTATCCATTGGAAGGCAAAGACCTACACGTAGTGTAAGATAGCCCTAAGTCAAATTATCCTGAATAGTGTATGTAATAGATGACCCTCAATAGAAATATTGTATGAAACACTTTGGCCAAAGTAGTGTAATGTACAAACACCCACTTAGATTGTGTGATGATTACACTATCAATTCACCGTGATCCTGTATTACATACTAGTTCGAGAGTTGCCATCTTGCACATGATCTAGTTATGTAGGACACAACACTATGCTCAGTTGCTTAACAATATCAGTTATTCTACCAATCTCTTCATCGAAGGGAGGGCCATATATTGAATGATAGATGTGTGGGGGACCGCATTATAAGTCCGTTGTTGGCAGAAAAGCGCCCGAGTGATGCTTCTCCTCCACAACAGGCTACTGAAGTACCAAGATTTGAAAGGATGGATTCCTCGACCTTCTTACTACTATTTATTCAAAAGCTCTTGAGCTATATTTTTACTTGTATGTATTCTTACTTTGATGTTTATTTAAAAAGAAAAAGATTTCTTGTTGAAATATATTTTATCTTGTTTTGAAATTATCAATAACAGAAAAGAAAAGATTTTTTTTTATTGCAATGTCTTTATTACTCGTTACCTTTACTTGATGGTGTAAAATTAAGAAATTTTTATTTATGTAAGGGTTAGGTCGTTACATAATAGGATGAGTAAATGGGAGAAACCAAGAAAATACATATGTAAAATCTATAAATAGAGTGTAATTGACTATGTTATATGCTCACAAAATGGTATGTTTATAATAGAAGAGCTAGAAGTAGAAGACTCTTTCATAGAGCTTGAATGAAATCACTACCCAATTTTTATAAAATTTCAATTACAAGGAGGCAATCAACATGTCAAGAACAATTGGACCACCCAAAGTAAACCCCCACTCAAGGGAAATATCTCTTGACTAGGAAAATTAGTAAGCTCTCAAAGTTGTTGATGGGTGTTTTTGTACACAACTTAGATAAACTACTGAATACTTTATCTATCATGAAAGGAATCAAATCCCCAAGAAATGGAAAATGACTACCCCAAGGTCTCTATAGCCATATCTTGGCCTTACAAGATAACTCATTTGTTCAATGTATTTTGTTGTTACAACAAGGGGCCTTACGTTTATGAACCAAAAACTTAATGAGGGTTTTTGAGAAGATCTTATGCAAAAATGTGAAACTCTAATTTCTCTTCAAATATAAGATCTAAAAATGATTCTTATCATCCAATTGGACAATGAAGTTGATGCATTTCCTAACTTTGGTATTTTATATGAAAATAAACTTCAAAATATGGGTGAGATAGAAAATGGTTTAGAAATCCTAAGGATAGTCACAATAATAATCAAATGTTTTAGATAGATAGACCCCACATATAAATCAATTCCTTCTTAATCAGAGAAACTCACAATGCCACATAAATAGTGCAATCTTTGGAGGAAATATTTTTTTCAAACCATGAACATTCGCTTAAACACCTAGATCTTTCATAGCTTAATCAAATCTTCATAATCAAACTAAGTTCAAAATATGTTCAAACTAACCATACAAAGTGTTAACTAACTCCTAGTATTATAAGTCCTTAAAGCATTCTCTTACAGTTGCGAGCGAGTCTAAGTCTTGTTCTGATCAATAAATCAGAGTCCCCCATACTTGAACGATCCCCTTGCTTATCACTGGTCAGTTATTAAGGAGGTTTTCAAAAACTTTGTCAACTCTCGATGAGGTTTCCATAACCTATCATTTTCCATCATTGGTCTTTGTTAAGTCATTCGGTCTTGAATTAGCTCTAGTCAAGTTTTAAAATCAACCTTCCTTAAAGTTGTTGGTTCTCTTTCAGAAACTGCAAGGGTTTTCAAAACTAGCTCTTCCTGTGAAGGAGTTCTTCATAAACCTAGAGATGTTCAAAGGAAAAGTGGAAGCAGGATGGTATGTTATGAAAACTCCCTTCGGAGCTGGTGGAGGTTTCCATAACTAAAGTAGATGCTGATGAGATTCTACAAGTACCGTCGACGCCCAGCTTCAATAAATAAAAAGTTATGCAAAGGAAGAATAACATCCAAAGCGGGAAATAGGCAAGGTTTGAAAACTTTGTCAGATTCTGACTCAGTCCTGAATGTTTTTTTAAAAACTTGACCCTATTTGGTACATTACGGAGTTTGAAATTGGTGCTAAGTGGCCTACTTGTCAGAGATTTAATGTTATCAAAGCTGAGTTAGGGGAAATAAATGCCTAATTGCTTGTCACAATGTTAGTTTTATGAGAAGAAGGGATATTACAAAAATGTAATTGCAAAGGAATGGTTTGCAACTCCGAGGAAAGGTAAATCCCAACTACTTAGGAACATGCATAAGTCCCACTTGTGAGATGAATATTGGATATCATTTTCCTCCTACACAGAGTAAGAGGGAATGAGAGCACTCAGTATTTTGACGAGTGGATTTTTAGATTTGGTTGTGAAATCACCCAAAATCAAAGTGACTGAAGGAAAGAAAGATGAGAACCCATAGATGAATAAACTCAACACTCTCCTAGCACTGAACTAGCACTTTTGAATAAGCGAACTAGTGAACTTAGCATAGGGAGAGGTGGGGGCTGATTATATAGAAAAATAGAGGCAAATAAAACTAAGAGGAATAATAACTCCGTTTACCCATAATAGGTGGGAGGTTTTAACTACTTGGTAAATGCCAAATACATTGTTATGCCTACTCAGGTAAAGACAAAAAAATGGTTATGATGAAGTGGAAAATAAGTCCAAAAGAGGGTGTGACATTCAACTACCCAAATGTGGGTGTGAATGAAACATGTGATTAAAGGATTATGCCACGTGTCCTCATCCTAACCATTCAATATAACCTAAGAAAGCTTAATAATGTGTGTAGAAAAAATAAATATTCCCTAACATAAGGAAAATAAAAAACCTACACTAACATGGATGTAATTTTTTGTCCAAATCATTTGCGTTGGAAGGAAATAATTGGATTGGGCTGCTATGATCAATGACCAGTTGCATGATATGATATGTAATTTTGCAGGTTATAGGTTCACTATTTACTTATATCCTATTTCTACAAAATTATCTTATAAATTTGATTGAATTGGATGAGAATAATAACACAACATTTTACCCAAACCAATTGTCTCCAATTAAATCACCATTGACAAAACCTATGACTACAAACTTAGTTAAAATATTAAGTCTCTTTACACAACACAAGATAGTTAAACTATAGTATATATCATCCAATGAGATAATATCCAAAAGATGATATCAATATCTATTAAATATTTAACTAAAAATCATCCAACACTAGCATGATTCAAATATAATGATATATGATAATCAATACAATGTTATACTTAGTAATATAAGCATAATCACATATAATAGTGAAAATTATGAAGCTAAAACACTATATGGTTCAAATATATGAAAATCTATAAATATTAATCTAAGATACATAATCCATACGCCTTGATGACAATCTATAATAACATCATTGGCAAGTATAATATTAGTATTAATACTCTAAATTGAGAAAAAAAGAGAGAAAAGTATGCTTGGATCCTTACACCTTTCTTATTGCTTATTTGAGTATATACTATGAGGGATCCTCTAATTTTATGAATATTAGTATTATATTTAGTATTGTCCTATAAAAACCATATTAGAATATCATGATGGATCCTTACATCAATATGAAAAATACACAAATAATATAAGAATATCATGATGAACATTAATAACCCTTCACTAAGCACAATAATAAAGTATCATGATAAATGCCATCCAACACATCTTAACATAATCAATAAATAGAAGAGGTGAATTACTAAAACCTCATCAATGATAACAAATACCACAAGCCTTGCAACTAATTGCTACATATAAAAAGTGGTCATATACAATGTACATCATAAATATATTTGAAGGAAACCAAGATCAACAATTCAAGAAAAACCCTCTAAGATTCCAATACCGTAGTGATGAAAAAGGAAGGTATTGAATCAAACATTCCAACAAGTTCCTTTCATCCCCATCCTTTAGTTAAGGTAAAGAAGTAACCATCCATAATAGAATAGTGCAACACACTCAACCCTAGTGATTATCTCGATTAATTCATCCCTTATTAATTGATAAGCATACATAATAAATCATAGATCTAAAATACCTCAAACACATGGAATAAAATTCACAATAGTAAAAACTTTCTATTCAATCCTTCCAAGACAACCAATATTGCATAATACTTCACAAAACATCATTCTAACATAAAATACGCATATGGATGCAAGGGCATAAACATGACAAACAAGACCATTATTAAATTCCACAATACCTTTAAACCCTACAAGGATAAAATTAGTACAACACAACCAAGGTCATATGCACACCCATATTTACTATTAATCATATACTATTAAAGATCTTATCAAGTGATGCAATATGTTTTGTTAAGAAACACATACTCAAGGTAGGATAACATGCATAATATACTACATCCTTGCCTTAGTACAACACATACATCTATCAATAACAAAAATACACAAAAACACAAAATTTAATATACATCAAACATACAATCTATACATAACTCAAATTCACAAAGCAACACACATTAATCAAATATACATGAGAATCACACAATAAAGTATATAATAAAATACTCATAAATTACTTGTACAAGGTAAAAATACATAAAACAAGAGCACAAGATAAACATACTGCAAAATACTAATGTCTTATACCACAACAAAATGTCAAATTCCTTAGAAATCTTACCATAGAAATAAACAAGCACATTGCCATCTAATGACTAATGGTGTGCACTACAAGTTAGCCATAGGTATTCATTAGAGATATACTAGAAATATTGATTGATCACACACTACATATATAGTAAATCACCTATGAAGTTTTGCCCCATCAAGATCCCTAAGAGCCCATGTGTTATGAGTCTATGGGAAAAACTATCTAGGTTTGAATTCTTATCTAATATTAGTCTAATTGGATTATGATGTTCAAATATGTTGAAATTTGAGAAGAGATAGTGATAATATCGAATCACCTAGATAAAAAGGCTTGGAATTGACCCGCTAACAAAAATATTTTGCAATCCATAAATGAGGTATAGGAACCACTTTTTCCCTTTGGAATCAATGCCAAAATATATTTAAATCTCTTTCTAGATCTCCACACCTCAAGATATGGTAGTTTCAATAGTTTTTGAGAATTAATAACATTTTATAGTCAAAGAAAGAGAACCCAACAAACAACGAGATCCAAGAGAAACCAAAAACTTGAAACCAGGTTTCAAGTTCCCATCAAGTCTTGAGGTTATGGGTGGAACTTGGAAACTACACTTGGAAGAACTGTAATGGTGGGTGTCAAGTTTAGAAGAGAACGAGGAATGTGGACACAAATAATGCATGATCCAAAGGTTTTTGGACCCAAGAGATAAATAAAAAATAGAACTAGCAAGAATTACTTGTAGGTGACAGGAGTTGGATGAGACTAGGAACTTGGAAACTAGAAGTTCATGTTCCAAGCTCTAACCCAAACCTATGGTATGGTGGGAAATGGAAGAAGGAAGAAAAGTCATGAGGATTGAGTGTTGGAAGTGAATAGGGACCAGGAACCAAGGTTCCAGATTCTTATTGGGTCCTAACTCCTAGGTTATGGTTGGATCCTTAAGAAGGTGAGATTTAGGAGGTGAAATGAAATGAGGACTTGGAAACAAGATTCAAAGTTCCCATTGGGTGTTGGGTTTTGATCAAAACCTTAAGAAGGAGGTAGGAATTAGGAGGTGGAAGGAAACAAGGACTTGGATCTTAGGTTCCAGGTTCTCGTCGGGTCTTAGCTCCAGTTGAAACCTTAAGAGAGAGTTGAGACTTGGGGGTGGAAGGGAATGATGACCTAGAACTTAGGTTCTAGGTTCTCATCAGGTCCCAAGTTATAGTTAGAACCTTAAGAGAGGGTTGATACTTGGGGGGTGAAAGGGAGCAAGGACTTGGAGCTTAGATTCAAGTTCCCATTAGGCCTTGAGGACCAATAAGGACCTAAAGAGAGACTAGCAGAGCATGAAGGAAAGAGAACTCAAAATTTTGGTTCTAAGTTCCTATTAGGGCCCACAACTTGACAAGCTCTTGAAGAAGAGAAAACCCCCATACTTATCCATTCTGAGATATTTTTCAATAAGGTAACCTAATGCAGCCTAGGAAGGGGAAACCAAAACCTATAGAGGCACATTTTAGCATGAAAACTCCATTTATATTTCTCAAATTGGTTATAATTGATGAGAAATGAAAGTGGGGCACAAAGTGACAACATTTTGGTGACTTCTATGAGATGTTTTCTTGTTAAACATGAAATCTAGAAGCCTTAATAGTCCATTGGAAACATAGTCACAAAGGCATATAAAAAATATATAAGGAGATGCCTCTAAAAACAACAAAACTTGACACAACCGAAGACACAATGTCTAGACTGTACTTGGAGGAAAACAACAAAACAAACCTAATCTAATATAAACTAGCCAAAAAAAATAATCCATTGGTTGGCTAATAAAAATAGCTCCCCCTTTTTATTAGATTGGAATATCCCACATGTTTATGGGTAGCTAGCAAGAGATGCAAGAGGTACATGTGCTTGATCATCTATTAAAATGCATCTCCATGGATGCAAAACAACTCACTTACCCACCTAAATTGAATATAGTTGTAGTTGTATTGAAGTGAGTAAGCCAATTCCACCCATCCTGAAGTTCAACTTCATTCTTAGGAGCAAGCTCAAAATGGGACATCTCACTAGTATCTAATTGAGCTAGATGATTGATAGGGCATCCTCTTGAGAAGCCAATTATTAGAAAACCTGTGCTAGTTTGATTCTTGGGTTCTAATTTTTTAACAATTAACTAGTTGACAATGGCTTATTCTTGTGGATCATCTAAAACCATGGACACTTCATCCTCAAGCTCAATATACTCATGATTTTTTGATTTAAGGGAGATGACATATTGATGTCAAAATCTTAATAAAAATCTTGCATCTCATCCCAAAAGGGCTTCATCAAGCTCATCTTTCTCCATGATAGGGATCATCTTGACTTCATAGCAACCTTCTTGACAATCTAGATAAAGATAAAGATATCCCCCTAGAATACATGTTCTTAGTTGATATCACACTCAGGCTAATGGGAAAACTCATGTATATCAATTTTTTCATCCTTAAGAACAAGACCATCCTTATGTTATTATCGAGACACTTGAAAAATGTCATCCTCCCTAAGTTGGGTTGGACCTTGAAAGTATATTCTTTGCCCCTCCTCAAGCCCACACCTATCTTCATGGATCAACAAGTCACCAAGGTATTCAAAATTTTATTTCTACTCCAAGGTTCCTTATTATGTAGACATCTACATGCTCTCTTCATTATTATCAACAAAACAAGGGAGCTCATCAAACAAGAGCACCAACTCATCTCATCTATTATTATCCATTAGATTAGTGTCCTTCTATTGCAACTAATTATACTTATCTCTTTCTTGCATTAGTTCTAACCTTTTAGTATTCAAAACATATTGGGGCTCACACACAAGAGGAAACATCTCCTCTAACTTAAACATTTCCCTAATCTGCTCGTCAAACTAGCTAGCTCACCAAAAATTAGGTCAACCTTTGAAGAGTGAGATGGTGTCAAGACAATAAAAATGATCTAGTATAGGTTATTGCAAGGGAAATCGAAGGGTTTTAAAGTCTCTTGAGGAAGATAAGGCCTCTAAAAGGGTTGAGAACCTCTAAAAATTGGGACTTTTATACAAGTCTTTGGGGAGGTTGGTTTAGTTTCTTTCTTTAATTGTGCCTCCTTAGCAACGATCTGCCTAGAAAGGCCCTCAAGTTGTTTTCTTCATGTATATTTCTTGATCATACCTCCTCTATGCTTCCATTTATTTCTAGTGAAGATAATATTGATAAGAAAGCTCCTCTTGTTACAAGTTATACTTATGTTTTGTATCAATAGCCTTAAACTGTTCTTGGAAATTTAATATTATATAACTTTGATTTGTTAACATTTTCTAGTTTTTTTATATTTTGGGGCTCACATGGAGGATAAAAATACTAATTAGGAATAAAAATAGGCCTCCTTGGGCTAATTATAAGCATACTTAGGTTGCCAAGAAGGATGAGCAAGGGTGGGTGGGAGGCAAGCACTAGGAAAGTGCTGACAACCTACTATAGTAGGGCTATTTGGGATGAAAAAAAAGAGCATACTTACTTTGATATGATTCATGAGGAGGCATAAAATTTGCATTTTCAAGGAATGGAGAGGAATTTTTTTTCCATAATATTTTAATATACTAAAGCATAAGGGAAGCTAGAAAATCACTCAAAAAAATTTCAAGATAGAGAAATAAGGTCTACTCTCTTAGAGACCAGTACATATGAGAAGAGTCACCAATTGAAATCCTTAAGCACTTGGATTGATTGAACTAGTAAATTTTATCAATAGAATCATCGTGGTGTTGAAAAATGTTAGAAATTAGGATTTTAGGATACTAATCATTATAAACAAGATATAAAATAAATAAAATGAGAATCATACAAGCATAGACTTCACACATTACACAAGATACACACGGGGAAATCCTTTTCAGTTAAAAACCCTATAAAGCATCAATTTATTAAAACACTTACAATAATGGTACATTATAAAATAGACCAAACTTGGGAAACACTTCTCCATACTTACACATGGCTAATAATACCTCATGTGCATAGTAATATAGTTCACAAGATAATCTCCAAATTCTATATCTCTCAAAGGAGAGAGAACCTCCTTAAATATAGGAGAAAGGGTGGCATAATACCTGAAGGGGTATTTTACTCACACCTATTAAACAACCACCATTCATAAATAATTAATAATCTAATATTTATTATATTAGAACTATTTCAAAATGGGATATGCTTAATAAGCATATAATATATAAGGTTTTATAATCTTATATTAGAACAATATATAAATGCTATAATAAGGGTACAACCCCTAATAACATTATGTTCTAACACTCCCCCTTAATGTTAATAGAGGGAATCACATGTAAATTTCCATAAAAAATGAAGTACCCCAGCAATGTAGGTCTTCTTTGATAGTGATAAATATGGACAAAAATATATGCCAAAATGAAAGTCATGTATTCCAAACTACATGAAAGTTGTCTTGTCATACTTTATAATCCTAGTAATTTAAAAGTGATGTTATATGAGGTCTTATAAATATTTTTATTGGAGCCTAGGTCTTGTCAAATCATCCTCACCCCATGTTCATTACATAGGTCTCAAAGGACTTAATACAATGTGCTCATAGGACTTTATACAATGTTCTCATAAGATTTAATACGACGCTTTTACATGCGAAATATTTACAAAGAGAATAATTTTAATAAATGCCCATAGGACTTATACATAGAATGCCTAATGGACTTGCTAATACCTAAAGGTCTTATATTTTGCCTATTAGGACTCGCCCATGCCTATTGGGACTTAAATATGCTCAAAGAACTTACTAATTCCTAAAGGTCTTATGTTTTCCTAACTAGGACTTGCTTATGCCAGAAGGAATTACATTTATAAATAGAATGCCTAATGGACTTGCTAATGCCTAGAGGTGTTATGTTTTTCCTACTAGGACTTGCTTATGCCAAAAGGACTTACATCTAGGATTTATCCACTAGGTGGTGTCATTGATATGATCACTCCCCCTCAATGGCATCACCTTTGGCCAAGAATTGATTTTTATTTTGGAGAATTTTGCACTACACATAGATTTTAATAAGTGATAACGAAGATTCCAATCTATTTATTTTTTTATAGCAGCCTTTCACTTGAATATAATTGGGGAGAACTTTATGATGGAATAATTTCTCTTGAATACAACTAGAGAGAACTTTAATGATAGAATAATTTCACCTAAATAAAATTGGAGAGAACTTTAATGATGGAATACTTTTACTTGAATAGAGCTGGAGAGAAATGTTAAAATAGAATATTTTCACTTGAGTGAGGTGCCTATTATTTTCAATGTTATTTTCTCTCTTTGAAAATGTCATTCTTTGGTGAGAGTAAAACACCACTAGTTATCATATAGTAAAGTGACACTTTTACAAGTATCCATATGAAGCTCTTTCATAAATCTTCAAAGCCACATTGATTCTTCAGGAGCCACTTTTGTATTTTGGGCTTTAATTAAAAAAACCATTGAAGATAGATTTCTTAAAAGTATCACACTATACATGTAAGAGCACCTGCACCATTCATTTTGAAGAAATTCTAAAATAGAATCGCTAGTATAGTTAGTAACAGAGTAATCGAATTGTTGATTCTTGGTGCAATTTTTTTTTATATGCATTTTTCATTTTCCAGTTGAAGCATATAGTATTCCTCATAAATCTAGATTATAATCTAATGATCATTAGCAAGGAGACAATAAGAGATTTTTACAAACAAAAGTATGAATAATTTATCATGTTTACTTTTAACAAAAAATAGTCATGGTACTAAACATATAGTAATGATCCATTAAAATTTGAAGTAATGGGTGAGCAATCCTTTCCAGGTTTTCTCCCCAAATATTTTATTAGAGTGATAGCCAAATAGGTGATTTATACCCAATAATTTTATTGCTAAAAAATTAACTATATGCCAAAGTAGTGATTTTATTTTTAGACATATATTTATGTGAAATCATTAAGATAAAACTATATCTAATTTGATATGATATACCTTAATCTTTTATATCTCTTTATTGAATGAAGCATGATTGTATCAATATCATAAATTATTTGGGCTATGAGAACTTAGTGTTCCAAAAGTTAGCCATCTCTAATGAAGTTACGACTAAAACATGTGTCTATGGATACCTCATGAGTCATAAAAATTCTCTTAGTAATGTCGTCACATGATTCATTATATGCTAATGACTATTCATATACCTAATAAGTTAGGTGGCTATACAATGTATTTTATCTTTTTATATCCAAAAAGGATACTAGAGGTCTTAAGATAATTTTCCAAGAATTAACCATGTCACATGATTGATTGTTGCTATGTTGATATCACAATGTGAGCCATTGAGTATGCATTGATTTCCCTGATGAACTTTGGATCAAATAATTATATTATGTGTGGAAAATGAATCTATATTTGTAGAAGATCCTATTATGGATTAAGTTTAGTACAAATTATTTAATTGAATTATTTCAATTTGTTTCTAGTATGGTATATGAAAATGGAAAATGACATCCAACATAGATGAGGCAATAATGATACCAACCAAATAGAGGCACAACATATTTTGATGTGGTGCAAGCTTATTCGAGCATAATACAAGGAGTATAATATGATAATAAAATGACACAATGCCATTGAAGAGTCAAATCAAGTGTATGCAATTGCATTTTATGGATTATTTTGGTGTTATAATTTGAATTATCAAGGACAATATTGTACATAAGGGATCAATTATGCTTTATTATATATGCATTCAAAATTGGAAGTTTCCCCAAAACAATACACAAATACTACGTGAAGAAACATTATACCACACCATTGATGCTATTATTATACAAGAGAGCACTAGTGACTCATTGGATATGTCACTTGGTTGCCTCCTAGTTTAGAAAGGATACAAAATATGGTGCTTGGCATAATTTTACAAGATAAATGACACATCACATGTGTTTTTAATGTAATAAAATTATACTAACAACATTGCATAATGTTATAAAACAATGATCACGACACAAAAAAGATGAGGAAAGCTCTGAAATGGTCGAGTGGAAAGAGGAGCAGGGCTCCAAATTTGAATTCTCATGGCGTCGATGAGGGCACTGATGATGGCGATGGTGTTGTTTCAGACGATGAGGAGGAGGTGTTGTTTCCTCTTGTGTTCGGGTTGTCTTCCTCCAAGTAGGTTCCTCAGGCATGCGAAAGATTCTTCATTCTCTCCTAACATTTATTTGACTCTCTTCTTGGCTCCTTTATGGGGTGCAGTTTTTGGTTGGAGGTGTCTTTGGATGGCACACTTCTTTTGTCCTTCGTGGACCTTGGAAGACCTTCGGTTTGTTTGGAGGCTCTATTCAATGTTAGGGTCGATGGTTCTGGTGGGTCCATGTTGTTCGTGGATCTGGGTGCAGGTGTTCTGCTTTTGTATGATCGAGGTTGGGATTGCAGACCTCCCGTTTGCTCTTCTTCCGAGGCTCCTGGTATTTTTGGACAGGGTGTATCTGCTTTTAGCCCTGTTTGGGGTTTGTGGTTGAGGGTGTCTTCACTATTTGTTGTGGGTAGACACCTTTCGGTTGTTGGATCCCACTCCTAGCTTTGCTCCGGCTTCCGCTTGGCATGGTGCTTGGTGGTTGGATTAGGTGTGATGTTGTTCCCTCTATTCCATTGGAGGCTGGTTGTGTTTTTTCGACTTGTGCTTTTGGTGTGGGGTCTCTGTAGAAGGACTATGCTACTTTTCTTGGTTGGTGATGCGGTTGTGCTATGGGAAGGGTATACCTATGTTTCTCTCCTTCTCGTGGGTGGAAGTGACGAGGCTCTTGTGCTTTGGTGGAAGTCTACTAGTGTCTTGGTGGTGTGTGTCTCGGGCCTTGTTTGGTTGGTCCAGACAAGGGGTTTTTTTAAGTTGTTCATGGGGTGGCTTTTTCCTCGTATCATGTTCTCTGTGTCGAGTTTTCCTTTTGATTTGATGCCCTTCCTTTCCTTTGTCACTGGTCTCTACCATGTTCTTCAGCTGACTTCTTTTGAGGTGGATTATGCTTCTATTGAGGGGGAGCCCACTCTTGAGGTGGAGTTGGTGGTTGTTTTGATGGTGGAGTGTTCTTTCCTCTCTTATTGGCTCCTATTGAGGTGGAGTTTGTGCTAGTGAGTGGTAGCTCTCGATTGGAAGGTTTTCATCTTATTCGCTCCTTTAGAGGGGAGCCCTCTCCTATTTAGGTGGATTTGGGGTTGGCTAATCTGGTGGATGTATGCTGCAAGCTGTATATTGCTTTTCTTTGTTTAGCTTTGATCTTTGCCTCTGTTTTTCCTTCCTCATGTGGTTGGGTGACTAGTGGTAGGTTGGTCTGCTTGGGTTCAGCTATTGCTATAAGTGCCCCTTTTATGGTGAAGTCCTCTCCTTTAAAGGTGGTGCCTGGTTGGGTGGTTCGCTTTGAAATTTATTTCTCTGTTGGTAAGGGAGTTTCTTACACCTCTTTTGGTGGGAAGATGATAGGCTCGGTTTTGGATAACTCGAGCGAAAGGTATGCTGTTATTCAGCTGCTACAGATGGTGAATGGCCTAGAGAATAATTAGGGTTTACTAAGTAGTGGGTTACTCTTTGGATTTGATTATATCTCTATAACTTCATGGGATTATTACCACTCCTTTGGTAAGAAACTGTTAGGCTCTTTTTTATCTAAATTGAGAGGAAGGTTTGTTGCAGTCATGCTGCTGCAGGTATTATGTGGTCTGGTGTTTCCAAGTAGTCTCTTGGGCTTGCAATATGGTGGGCTATCTATTGTTTCAATAGGACTGGGTTTGGTCCTAAGTGGTTAGTTTCTTCTAGTTGTGGCACCAAGTTTGGGTCACTAGTTGGTCTTTGTCTCAGGAATACTATTTTTTCTGAGTGTTCTGTTACCCCTGGTCACTGTTGACCAGGTGTTATCCATCTCTTTGCTTTGCTACTATGGTGTGTTTGTTGGTATTGTGTTGGTGACAAGTGTGTGTCCTTGTTACTTGGAAGTGTCCGACTCTTAGTCCTGTAAAAGGTTATGGGTCCTTTCAAAACCTTGCTTACCTTATCAAAAATATTGCATAATGTTCTTCCAAATCTTTCAAAAATATGATGCAACTATGAATAATGACAGAAGTTTGTGACTTCCAACCAAGTATCTTTTGGTTCTATATGTGACATAAATAATTGACATAACTATAATATTTATTGAAAAATCATTGACCCATATGACCAATTAACATAATATTTTGAATTAAAAATATTTAACAATATCATAGGTAGGAAAACAAAAAATCCAAGGGGAGGAGATCGTGCAAGTCGAGACACCGCCAAATATAAGAGGCATAATTGTTTGAGGGTTTAAAAAAATAAGTCATCTCCTATAAAGAGAGATCATTATTAAAAGACCATAAACAAGAAAAATCAATGAAATAATTTACAGATACACGTATTTGAGGTGACCTAAAAAATTAATAGTTTTTAGGGTGGGGTCCCATGGAGGGGGGTTCCTAAAAAAATTCAATCTGTGCTGCTGAGATTTTTTAGGATTTTTTTTAAAGTGGGTGGTCCCATGAATTTGTAAAATAGTATAAACTTAAAAGTTTAAGCTCCTATATTTATGGAAGTTGGTGGTCTCATGAATTTTATTATTTTGCATATTCAATTCAGCAGAGTACATAAATATAAAATAATAAAAAAATTAATTGGCAAGAATTCTAAAACTTCATATGATTGACAAGTGGTAGAAAAAGCCTAAGCTAGTGGGGTAATTTCTAGCCCCACCCCTTTTGCAACCGCTTAATTTTTTGAGCTAAAAAGTAGGGGCTGCTATTTTTGAGGAAAAGATTCTCATTAATCTTGTAGAATTTTATTTTTTTGCTTCATGGGACCCCCTATTCCTTCAAAATAGATCCCAAAGCCCCCCATGGGACCCCATTTTTAGAGATTTATATAGAGGCATTCCATTTTGAAAGGTTATGATTTTTTTGAAATAAAGTTTAGAATGGTTATAAAGTAGGGAATGATAAAGAAAGATAGGTAATGTAGGTAATTTAATATTTAATATTTTTAAGTAAAATGAGATGTAATTTTAATACAATTTTATTTGATTGATATATAAAGATCAAGGTTTTATTTGTTTTAAAAGATACAAAATTCATTTTTTTAGTTCAATTTTATATGTTTATTATTTAGTATACTGTATAAGATATAATCTTAGAATTTTTATATCATGATCATGGGTTGGATTATGATTGGGTTAAAAGGAGGATCATACTCTATGACATTAATCAAAGTGAAAAAACATCAATAGTCATAGTTAACGATAAGGAAAAAAGTGAACAACCACTTGATCTAGCAACTTAAGACCACACAAAGTGAAACTATTTATTACTTCTTTTTATAAACTTACATTTATCTATCTTTATTGTGAATTTGTTGGTAGTTAAATACAAAATATTTTAGAAAGAGAAGAAGCCATTTGAGGGAATTTCATGAGTATGATAGGGAGAAGTATTAGTATGAAAAATATCTCAAATGTTATTTAGAAAATAAATGATCATCATTTCTTAAATTGCTTTGATGAATTGATTTTAAGTAACAAAAAAAACACACTAGATGTATTGCACAAATGGCCTTGCACCTGTGTTGATTGAACATAAATAGGTTTCCCATCTAGTTTTATGTGTCTTCTAGTATAACATATAATAATGATTAGTATATCCTAACATACTCTGATACCATGTTAGAAATTAGGATCTTAGGATACTAATAATTATAAACAAGATATAAAATAAATAAAATGAGAATCATACAAGCATAAATTTCACGCATTACATAAGATATACATGGAAAAAACCCTTTCGGGTAAAAAACCCCATAAAGCATCAATTTATTAAAACACTTACAATAATGGTCTATTACAACATAGATCTAACTTGGGGAACACTTCTACATACTTCCACATGGCCAATAATACCTCATGTGTATAGTGATATAGTTCACAATATAATCTCCAAACTCTATATCTCTTAAATGGGAGACAACCTCCTTAAATATACGAGAAAGGGTGGCATAATACCTGAAGGGGTATTAGTCACACCTATTCAACAACCACCATTCATAAATAATTAATAATCTAATATTTATTAGACTATAACTATTTCAAATAGGATATGATTAATAAACATATAATATATAAGGTTTCATAACCTTATATTAGAACAATATATAAATGCTATAAGGGTATGGCCTCTAATAACATTATGTTTTGACAAAAAACTACCCTAAAAGACAAGATGCACTGAAGAACAAACAAGAATCATTCAATGGATGCTGCAAAACTAATGAAACTTGGTCCCACTAGGCATGCTAAAAATTATTGTCACATGAAATTGCACCCTTGTTGAAGCCAATTTATCATTCTAGTGAAAAATAGAATGATCTCAAGGTGCAGGACCTTGCAATTGAGATCAAACCTTTAAAGAAGGTCAACTTTCTTTCTAACCTAGATGTAGATTGTTGACCCAACCCAACACAAATTACACCTCAAACTAACCCTAATCTAACAACTTGTAGGGTAAAAGGGAGAGAGAATTGTAGGAAAATAAAATGGGTGGTGCTAAACCTAGATTAAAATGAGTTTCTTCTTTTCCACTATAGCACATAGGATTAATTTGACTACCAAAAGAGTTGACATAGTTCTTTTGCATACAAATGAGAAGACGTGAAAATAACAATTTTACTAATTTAAAGGCATGGAGCCGGTTTACAATGCCAAAGTTGCAGAGCACGCAAGTTTCTAGAGGAAAAAAGAAGAAGAACCTTTACAAAAGAGCCACTAAAAGGATTTATTTATAGAAGGATATGTTGAAAAGAGTGCCAAAATGTGGCAAAGTATAAAGAAACCCTAGTTTCCACCTGAACCAAAGAGTTGCAGACATCCATACCTTGAAATTTGATCTTGATAACCTAAAGATGTGAAGGAACATTATTCACACTCCCTACCATACATTTACATTTACTATATGTGTATTGAAGTGCAAAAACACCCACAAAATCCATTGAAAAATGTAGCCTAGGAATGACCCTCTAACAAAAAGAGTGTAATCCATAAAGGAGGTATAGGCGACACTTTCCCCCTTCAAAATTTGTGCCAAAATGTGTTTGAATCCCTTTATAGAGATCCAAATATTTATATCTAATGTTTACAAGAGTTGCTAAGTGTTAATGTAATTTTTTGGTTGAAGAAAGAGGCCCTAGTGGGAAATGGGAGCCAACCAAATACAAGAACTTGGAACCAATTTATAGGTTCTTTTCAAGTCCCAGTTTCTGGGTGGAACCTAGAAACTACATCTGGAAGAAATACAATGACATGCATTGGGTCTAGAAGAGAACCAAGAACCCAACCACAAAAAAATGCATGATTTGGTGGGCATTGATTTTGAGAGAGAAATCAAAATTGGAATTAGCAAGAATTTGATGGGCAACAAGAGCCAAAGATGAATAGGAACTTAAAACCTAGAAGTTTAGGTACCAATTTCCTACTTGGACCTATAGTTAGAGGGGTAAGGAAAGAAGGAAAATAATTCATGGGGATTAGGTGTTGGAGGGGAATATGGACCTAAAACCAAGGTTCTAGGTTCTTGTTAAGTCTCAAGTTCCTATTGGAACCTTAATAAGAAGGAAAGACTTGAGAGATAGAAGGAAATGAGGACCAAGAACCAAGGTTATATATTCCTATTGGGTCTTAGGTTCATATCAAAACATTAAGAATAACACATGACTCAAAATTTTGAAGGAAATGAGGACCAAGAGCGTAGGTTCCAAGTTCTCAAGTTTTGGTTAGAACCTTAAGAGAGAGTCAAAAATGGGGGGTGGAAGGGAATGAGCACTTGGAACTTAGGTTCTAGGTTCCCATTGGGTCCTAGGTTCCAGTCAAAAGCTTAAGATAGAGTTGAGACTCAAGGGGCAGAAGGGAATGAAAACTTAGAACTTTGTTCTAGGTTCCAATTGGGTCTTGAGGCTTGATAGGGACCTAAAGAGAGGCTAGCAGAGTGGGGATGATATAGATTTTGAAGCCTAGATTACAAGTTCCTATTAGGGCCTATATTTCAACAAACACCTAAAGAAGAAAACACCCTTATACTTAGCCATTTTTTAATTTTTCAATTGGTTAGTTCATCAACGCCTAAGAAGGGGAAACCAAAACCACTAGATGCACATTTTAGTATGATAAAACCATGTAGATTTCTTTGATTGGTTACAATTGATGGTAAACACACGAGGGAAAAAAGTGACAATAGTAGCAAAGCTTTGCAATATGAAATTGTGCAACCAAATCAATGGTTGTGCCTCAAAAGTAGCCATGACCTAGTAGAGAATCAAGTGGTGGCCTCATATAAGAAATACAAAAAATGGACCAATTTTCACCTATAAATGTAGAGGAAATGGGATTTGTGTTTGATAGCAACATTCCACTAAGAAATCCAACTTGTCTCATGAATGGTACATGAATCTACATTTGAAACACAAGGAATATGTATAAATATTGCATTATGGGATATTAATAATATGTTTAAAATAATTGAGTCTTTATGGCCTTAGGTTTAACAAGTTAACATTAAATGAAAAACCATACAAGGTAGTGTTCTAAAAGGATAACATTCAACAAAGGATCAATTGTCAAGGAAAAATAGTTGGAAAATGAAAATAAATATTGTTATAATAGCATTTCTCTATCAAGTCTCCTATAGATCCCATTAGAATTTTCTTTGAGGTTACTCCACATCTACCATATTTTATGATTATGGTAGCATCCCATATAAGATAAAAAGGACCAATTTATCGTGCATAAAGAATCAATCCTCTCTTTCACTAGTTTTCCATCTCATAGGTAAAGCACCACATTTATCATAGGTCTATCAATCATATTAAGATACTCAAAGAGAACACAAGTGGAAATAAGCATTGAATCTACAACCCATCTCCAAAAGGTAAATCATTTAACATCATCATTTGAGGCATAAAAATTAAAAACTCCAAAGGAATTATTATTAATGTCTTAAAAATATCATAATGCTCAGTTGGTGGGATCGAATTCATTAGCAAAGATAAGTTTTGAAGCTATGTAGGAGAGAGAAATATGAAAAATACATCATGACCCAATTCATGATTGCAACACAAAAAATTATTTGGGCATACAACAAAAATAAATAAAAAACTTTAAAAAATGACTTCTTACAAATAGAGGATATCTAGACTTAGAAATATTTGTCGAGTGTCACACATAAAAAGATCCTTGGGATGTTTGTCAAACCTCAAACATTCCAAGATATAAAATTCATAAGTATGTTATGAGGGTCATATCCTCACTATCCATCTCATTAAGATTTGAATAGCTATTTTACAAAAATTCCTCCTTTGAATTGAATCTACATATGTAAATTCAAGGTTGGGTAGTTCATTATTTCTTTGGCACATATTCAAATTCATCTTCTTCCAAACACCCAAGCTAGTTTTTAGAATTTTTATAGACCATCAAGGGTGTTGACAAGGAGTGAACAACGGTCTCCACATAAGAAGATAAAACTAATGCCACTAATGGTGCTTTGTTGAATTTTGACTTATTCACCTCCCCAAATAGCTTCCCATTGGAATGAATAATAGATTATCATAGGCCTTCAGGTTTTGAAACTACACATCCTTGAGGTTTTGATGGATAGCCACCAATTCCAACCAAAGAATTAGTTTGATATCCATTGCTATTGTTAGTTTTGGCTTTGCAACTAAACACAATTGACCATCCTATCGACCTCCTACAATGATTTAACAACTAAGCCCTTACAACTGTGATTCAGAGATTAGAAATCTAACCTGAATAGCTATCTCAATCATCATGAAGGTGCATTTAACTTGTTAACCCAGGGACATAAAATTGAAATGGTTCAACAATGTATGTGCACTAGGGATCCAAAGTAGCCACATTCATCCTACAACTAAGAAAGACATAATGCTAAAAGTAAATTGCTTGGAAGGAAATAAAATAAGTACTGAACATCAACCAATAACTATACTAAGATGAAATGCATAATATAAATGAAAATATGAGCGAACAAATATGAAAATACTCTATCTGCTTTGGCTATAGGAATAGTCACATAATGAAATTCTAGTGGCTGCAGGAATAGACAATACCAAATTCTTAGCTAATTACTGAACAAAAAATAATAACTAAACTAAAGGAAGGAATACTCACCAAGTGGGTCCCCTTGGATGAGTATCCCCTAAAACTAAGGTAAACATAGAGTGTGATTATTATCAGACTAAGCAACTTTTACAACAACAACTAGCTCCAAAGAAGAAGCATATTAGTCTTATTAAAGAAGCTACCCACTAATCACCGAGCAAGGAGGTCAATTTCAATAGACTCGAAGGATGCCACTTTAGGAAAATCATGAAAAGAGTGGAGAGGCGGTTACACATGTGCGAAATATGGCCAGACATGCAAGCCTTAATGCAGATCGAACACAACAATAACACCTAAATCTGCTCAACAGACAATTAAGACCATTTACAAGGCAATTACTATTTTTATTTGCATAAGGAATCTCCTGCCATCGAGAGTCTTCTTTTCATTGAATGATCACCTCGTTGATCGGTCTGGCGAATGATCAGCTGTCAGAATCTTCCACAATTGCAGGCCTCTAATTATATCTGCATGACAATATTAGTGCACAAAATAATTGCATATCTGTAACTATCTTAAAGTGACAATCATTAATCCACATGTAAAATTAATATAGATAGTTCATACAACATGTCAATGTTATTTAAAAGTTATGAAAATGAGCTTATGCCCAATGTCCAAGGTATTTAAGAAATATCATAGAAAGATCAACATCCAAGCATCAAAGTCTATGACAACTGCAACAAATGGATAATAAACTATATCAAAATTAAACCATAAGTTGGGCTCATCATTTCCCCCCCAACCTAAGGTTTTGCTGGTCCTCCAGCAAATGAAGGTTTTTTCTTTTGCTTGGTCAATGCCCTAAAATTTGCAGCTGCTAGCTATTCTACATTAGTGTCTGTTGTGCATGAATTATGATCCCAATAGAAACCTTGCTTCCTTTCCAACCTGTTCCATCTTTGTCTCTCATCAGCTATGTCATACCAGTAGTATCTAAAGTTTGGCATAGGCCACAATAGGATAGGTGGTTGAAAAGTCAGTGAAAGCCAAAATTGTCCCTTTGTCCTCCCAATCCGTATATATCTATCAATTCTCTTAAGTGTTACAACATAGTTCTACATAGAGTGAGGCTCAAATTGTTTCAATTCATCAATTAGGCTGTTCCACCTTTGTGACAGGTATCTCGTTACAGATTCCCCTATAGTTTTTGCTATCTCCTCAAATTCTTTATAAATTGCTTCTCTCTTAGACAAGATCCTATTGCTATAGCTTGGTCGGTAAAGAATTCTGTGCCAATCCTTGAAAATGTCTCCAAGATTTTTAGACTCAACCTTGATGGATAGGGGAGTGTTGGATTCAATTTGCCTATAAGTTTTGAATTGTTTTCCCCAACTGATCTCAATATGTATCCAAGACATAAATTCCCTCAATTGGACATCTCCAACATACAATAGTGGATTCCAATCATGGTCTTGGGTCACAACATAATTATGCAAATATAATTCACACAATAAATTCTTCATTTCAGGAGGAGCAATTAGATAAGCATTGAAAAATTCAAGAGAGGTCTCAATGGAAGGATTCAAACCTAAGACAATCCTTGCTAGTTTAAAAGAAAGATGCTTCTCCTTTAAATACAGAGCATAGACCCTTGGATAAGTCCTACACTCTAATATCTGAGGTACTAAGGCTATCATACTATCCAACTTTCCTTTTAAAGTAGCAATCTCTTAATTCTTATCTACAATATCTTCATCTCTCTTTTGAATTTCCCTCTTTAGCCTGCATTTTTCCTCTTTCCATTCTTCCTCCCTTCTTTGCACTTCTTTTCATATATTCATGACTACCATATACATTGAAAAATCAAAGGGCCTATGTACTCCTACCAAAATTTTACCTAGCACTTTTGCTTGCTCTTCATAAAGCTCAAGCTGCAAAGACTCTGTTTGTTCATCCAATTCTGGCAACAAGGGTGTTGACTGCTTTCTTAGTGCTAGCTACAGGACCTCTTGTCCTTGTTGTAGGAACTCTTGCTTATTCTCTTGCTATAGGAGCTCCTGATTTTCCTCATACACCTCGCTTTCAACTTGTTTTGCGATGTCAACAAGATCTGCCAATGTTATGCTTGTTGTTTCCTCAAATGTGTCCTTTTCCTTGACATTTACTTGCCCCATTGGAGCTCCTACATCCTCTCATGATGTCTCTGTAGGCTTAGGGCTTTCCTCTGGAGGTACACCAAAGGGTGGCTCAACAGGTCTTGATTTTCTGGGAGGGCTTTCTTGTTTTTCTTTTGCTGTAGGAAGAACAGTGTCAGCTTTTCATTTCTTAGAGCTTGGCACTTCTCTTTTTGGTGCTTTCTTTTTAACTTTTCCCTTCCTCATTTCTACCTTCTTCTTCTGTGCCCTAGTTTTCATTAGGGTTCCAAGAGGAACACCATCATCCGAATAAAGAGAGGAACTTTCTTTATCTAAATGCTCTGCCTCCGAAGAACTAATCTTTATGGTTTTTTTTGGCTATAGGAGGGTTTGCACTAGGGATTGCACCAGAAGTTGAGGCTCTAGAAGTGGCCCCAACATTTCTCTTACTAACTCTACGGGAAAAAACCTAGATCACAAATGCTCTAGTCTAATTTGATCAATATTCAAGAATTCTTCCCAAGTCATATTAGACACATCATGCAGAGACTTCTCAATTAATAATTTGATCAGACAATGGTGGGAAATGGACTTGTCCCTACCTTTTTGGGTCTCGGCTGCCATGATTGAAAGAAGGTGGTATAACACATTTGACACATTCATTCTTCTCCCATGCCTCATGTGATTCAAGATTTTGAAATTCACAAAATGTAGATTCGATTGATGACCTTCACAGGTAATGTATTTCATAACATAAACAACTACTTGCTTCCATAGATCAGGCAGAGAAGTTCTCTTTACGCCTTGTTTGTCCACACTCAATGGAGGGTCACCAGGTTTTGTAAATTTGACCTTAGCTGACCTAGCATCTCTGGTAGCAGGGTAATGTTCATCGTCGATAGGAAACCCTGTAACTTCTGTAATCCTTTCCTTAGTATATGTGACTTCCAACCCTTTTACCATGGCCTTTCCTTCAGACAATGTTTGGGCGAATTCCAATGCAACGTCTTCATTAAAACCGTTCAGCTTCAGAAAATAGTCTAACCATCCGTAGTTTCTAAACTCGGCCTGGTAGGGTGCATACTACAATAATACATCATGAACCATGGGATCATTTTAAATTAACCCACCTCCCATTGTTCAGTTGTCTGCAGTCAAAAAATCGCTTTGCAAAATTTTCCTTCTTGCAATTTTCGTCTAAAATCCAAACTTCTCCTTCCTACAACGCTGCTGAATTTCCAATGCTAGTGTCATCTAAATATTACCTTTTTGGCTTAAGATTATGATAGGAGTAATAAAGTCAATAAATGAGTAATAAATGAAGGCTATGATGAGGAAGAATGGTGGTGGTTGATGTTATTTCACACATGCGAGCCGTCGTCTCACTCATAATTCAAATCAGCTCAATATTTTAAACTTTGTTGACGTGAACCAATATGGAAAAACATGCGGGCATAGCATTCACACTCCCCCCCAACCTAAATTTTCACATGTGTCCTCACATGTGAGGTGGTAAGGATGATTTGACAGGGCAAGGAATAATTGCATGCTATAAAGAATGTACAACAATTAAATGAATGTACTAAAAGACAATTAAGATATAACAAGTTGATGCGCACGTACTTGAATTCTTAGAAGATTTGTTTCAAAGAGAAAACATTGGTTACTTTTAAGAAATCAGTTGAGAAATTAAAGAAAGCAGAGTGGAATGAGGTGAAATGGAATGAAGTGAAATGATGGAGGTGTGATGGAAGAGAGAAAAAGGTGGAGATGGATGGGTGGATGGGTGGATGGGTGAAGAAGTGGACCCCCACAAAAGTGGAAGTATTTATTATGACAAGTTACATACCTTAGTTAACTAGGAGGGACACTAGGTCCACTTCCTTCGGTTGCAGGAAGTTCAAGTGTTGCATGCTGAGTGAACTACTGCAGGAATTCCTCCTTGGAAGTTGGCTTGTGATACAACCTTAGGTGATGACCATTTTTAGTCAACTTAAATCTGACAGGGTCAATGGTGGTGAGCTGAACAACCCCATTGGGAAAGACTTCAACAACCTTATATGGTCCTAGCCTTTTTATCTACAATTTTCTTGCATTATCTTGATACCTTGAGTCATAGAGCAGTGCCCAGTCACCTAGCTGAAATTTATTATCTTTTATGAATTTATCATGCCATTTTATTCTCTGATTCTACACTACCTTAGTGTGATGCAAGGTTTCCTTCCTCATATCATCCAAAGCATTCAGTTGCATGATTCTATCCCTTTGTGCTTCAGAGATATCCATCCCAAAATCTACTGCAGTCCTAAGAGTCTTATACTCAAATTCAACTGGTATCATAGCTATCTTTCCATACAACAACTCAAATGGAGTGAATATTGTAGTTGTTTTCCAGGTAGTTCTATAGTCCCAAACAACTTATGGTAGCCTACTTTCCCAATCCCTTCTATGGATAGCCACTGTTTTGGTCAGAATGGCTTCAATTTCTCTGTTGGTCACCTCAACTTGGCCATTGGCCTAAGGGTGATAAGGAGTAAACTTCCTGTGCATAATGTTGTACTCATTGACTAGTGATGTAACAAGGGTTGAAGTTAATTGAGCCCCTTGATCAGTCACTATCTCTCTTGGAATCCCATACCGTGTAAAATTTCCTCATAAATAAATCTTGCAACCTTATTATCTCTTGCATGCTTCATGGCCTTAACTTCTATGCACTTTGTTACATAATTAGTGCATACCAAGATATAATATTTTCCATTTGATGGAGGATCAATGGGTCCTACAAAATCCAATCCCCACTTATCAAAAGAAGTGATTACTACCTGGGGCTAAAGTGGAATCTGATCAGGTTTGGTTGGATGACCCATCCTCTGCCATCTGCCACACTTCCATGTATATCTCCTTGCATGCTTGTAGAGTGTGGGCTAGTAATATCCTGCGTTAAAAATATTCATTGTTGTTCTCTTGGATGAAAAGTGCCCTCCATAGGGTTCATTGTGACATGCATGCAAAATATCATATGTCTCATCTTCTCTCACACATCTCCTCATGACATGGTCTGGTCCAGTGTAGAACTAAAATCCAACAATCCATGAGTAAGGAAAAGATTTTTTAATGAGTGCCCTCCTCTCTTTTGGAGACAAGTGAGGAGGAACTCTCCCTATGACCAGATAATTAGCTATGTTAGCATACTAGGGTGTCTATATAGTAATGGAAAATAAATGCTCATCAGGGAAGGAGTCATCTATGACTTGATTGTCCTCTGATGTAGTCAACCTTGAAAGAAAATCTGCAACAACATTGGCCTTCCCTGGTTTATCCACAATGGTTATGTCAAACTCCTGCATCAACAATAACCATCTTGCTAGCCTACCTAAGATCATGGGTTTATTCATGAGGTATGTAATGGCTACATGACCAGTGTGCACAAAGATCTGGTAACCTTTTATGTAGTGCCTGAATTTGTTTAGGGCATAGATCACTACTAACATTTCTTTTTCTGTCACTGTATAGTTGAATTCAACTCCCTACAGATTTTTGTTGACAAAATAAATAGCATTTTCAATAGCTCCTTCTTTCTATCCTAAGACTGCTCCTATAGCATAGTCTGAGTACAATAGCATGAGTTAAAGCTTCTTTCAAGTCAAAAAATGCCTTGTCACAGTATTCTATCCATTGGAATTCAACATCTTTAGTTAGGAGATTATACAATGGTGTTGCCATTTTGTTGGTCTTTGATGAACCTCCTATAATAACCTGCATGTCCTAAGAAATTCCTAACATCTTTTGTTTTGTAGGGATAGGCAGATTGGTGATCACCTCAATCTTTGTAGGATCTACTTGAATTCATTTGTGAGAGATGTAGTGGCCAATAACTACACCTTGCTACATCATCATGAAGCACTTTTCACTATTTAAGGATAGATTGTGGTATGCACATCTCTGTAGGATTTTCTTGAGATTTTCCAATGTTTCATTGAAATCAACACCTTAGGTAGTGAATTCATCCATATAGATTTCCATGCAATCATGAGAGATGTCTGAAAATATGCTAATGACTGCCCTCTGAAAAGTTGCAGGTGCATTGCATAAGTCAAATGGAAGTACTGAGTAGGCATAGGTCCCCCATGGATAGGTAAATGTGGTCTTCTCCCAGTCCTCTAGTGCAATTTGAATTTGGTTATAACCGTTGAATCCATCTAGAAAAGAAAAGTACTGCTTTTCTACAAGTGAGTCCAAAACTTGATCTATGAAAGGTAAGGGAAAATGGTCCTTTTTGGTGGCAACATTAAGTTCCCTGTAATCAACACAAACTTTCCACTTACCTCCTTTTTTGGGCATAATCACCAATGGGGACACCCACTGGCTATCTAAAATGGGGTAGATAAATATCGTATCTAGCAATTTATATAGTTTCCCTTTTATAATTTCTCTTAATGCAAGGTTAATTCTTCTTTATGGCTGCCTCATGAGTGTACAATCATCTCTTATGTATATCCTATGAGTGCAAAGATTAGGGTCCAATCCATTCATATCATGATAGTCCCATGCAAATGCATTCTAGTGGGCCTTCAATAAGTTTTCCAATGACAATTGTTGTTCTTCACTTAGTTTGCTGTTAATATTTAGATATTTTCCTTTTGACACCTGCACTTGTGTAGTTAACTCTACCATAGCTGCTTCAATAATGCTTGGTGCCTTGAGTTCATGTGGCAGAAATGTATGAGACATACCTGTTGCTATAGGAAGAGCGACTATAGGAAGAACGTCTGTAGGAATAGTGACTGCAGGAATAGCGGACAAGAGTGTCTTCACTAGATCAACATAATTAGATGCATGAGAGGATGACACTTACTCTATCTCATAATGGTTCTGAATTATTTTATACAATACTTCGTCTTCATCTTGAAGCTGCATGAAATAAATTTTTCCTAGCATCATAAGTTGTGCCACAAAATTAACTTCCTTGGCCTCTTCACCAACATGTGGCCATATGAGATCATTCCTATCATGGGATGACTGAGCAGGAGGGTAGAGAACAACCTTTTTGGTGCTCTTTCCATTAGAAATGGTCATGTCTCCTGTCCGACATCTAATATAAGCATCTGTTGTTGCTAATCATGGCCTTCCAAGAATAATGGGGTACCCGCCTAGTGTGGCTTTAGGAGAAAGAATCATAAAATTTGTTGGGTACTCCCAAGAGTCTAGAGTTACTACAAGATCCCCCACTATACTATTAGGCTTAAGAATAGAACTATCGACAAGCTGCAGGATAGTAGGAGTAGGTATCATGCTTGCAATATTTAGTTGTTGCACAATGTCCTTAGTCATTACATTTATTACTGCTCCCAAATGAATCAGAGCATTCTTTATCTGGATCCCATTTATAACAACTCCTACCACATGACTCCCTAGGTCATTATATTTGGGAATAGTCACTTTCCCAAGCATGATGTCAACCAGCTGTCCCACCACATGAACCGTAGTGGGGTCTTTCTTCTTCCTATTTAGCTTCTTAAGGCATGCTTCCTTGATTGCTTTTCCATAAATGTGAACGTTTTTAATGGCCTGAAATAGAGGTATTTGGACACATATATGCTTCAACTGATCTAAGATGTCAAAAATTATGTCCTCTTCCTTTTGTTTCACAGTTTCCAACCTCTAGGGGGAATGGTGGTTCTGGTTTAGTCTGCTTGAATGGGACTAGTTCAGAATTTTTAGGTGCACTTGGTTGAATAGGGACATTCAGAGGCTCCTCCTCTTCCACATGAAGCTCAGTGATAATGGGTGTGGAAGGAGCTGGAAAAGTGGTTCTTGAATGCAAGCGGATGTCACTTACACTCACAACATATGCAGGGAATTGATTTGGATCGATAGAGTATACCGGCTACTGCTGTGGTTTATTATTTGGGTTAGGTGTGGGTTGAGCTGGTAGCTAAGTAGGTTTAGGTGCATTTGAATTTGAACTAGTAGAAGGAGGCATTATAGAAGGTTGTTGGGGCTGAGAAGGTGGCTGCATGTAATTGGTTGTCTGGTTTGGCCATTGTTTCCCTCCCCTCCATTGAGATGTTTGCTGCCAGTTTCTTGGAGGTGGCTGCCAATTTCCTTGAAATTGCTGCCAATTCCCCTGAGGTTGCTTCCACTAGGGTGGAGAGTTTTGGTGATTGGGCCACACATTTGGAGGTTTATTTCAAGGTTGTGGTGGATATCCCCCATAATTGGATAGACATGGGGGTTTCCATTGGTTACCGGATGAATAAGAATTGAAATATGGCCCAATAAAAGATAGTGGATCCAGTGGCATACCTTGTCTTGGAGTCCATGGCCTCCTTTATGCAACATAGTAGACTTGATCATCTTCATCCTGGATTGGCTTGAACTCGGGTGCCATCTAATTTCTGTCAATATTAGCTATCATCTTGCATCTGTAATCCTTCTTTTGTTTGCAATGAGGGCAATATTCTGCCAACATCGCCATTGCCTCCTCTTGTTTCTTCTTGGTCTGAAGTGAATCCAACTTAGTAGCCAAATTTTTTATGATTTCTTGCTTGAAGTCTGCCAGTAAGTGAGTAATCGTCATCCTTGAAAATCCACTAGTAGATGACTTACCCATAGAGGATTGGTAAGCCCTTTGATGAGTGTCGTTGTAATTCTCATCATTTAACTATAAATGTCAATTCAAGGCGGTGTCCATGGCTATATGCAATAGGGAGAATAAATCATTTGCATGACATGTTTTTTTCTACAAACAGAATTAAAAGACAATGCATGAAAGAAAATTGCTAAAATCAAATCAAATCTAAGAAGTTGTAAATGAAATGCTTAAATCAAATCTATCCTAAGAAACTTGTAAAAGAAAATACTAAAAATGTAAAGAGCTAGAAATGAAATGACAACTAAAAGATGAAACTACAAACAAAGAGATTGTTGCTAAAATACCGAACTATATTATTTTATGAAATCTTCCCCCATTTGATTTCTTGGTTACAATGAATTTATAGAATTCATGTCTTCAACTGATTTGAAAGATAAAATTTATGATTGTGCAACCATTTGCTAGAAGATAGGAACATGTGTTAAGAGAAGAAGATAAATCTTTCTTCATCTTGTTGAGTCAATCTTCTTTGTTCATCCAAAAAAAATATGCCTATTTTGCAGCTCTTAAACAAGCTCCAAAAAGGTATTTGACACCTGAAAAATTCATGCTTTCCCATTGTGTATCATTAAAGTTCATAAAACAACTCCTAGATTCTTGCAAAATGGTTCAAACTACCCAAAATTGTCTCCTAGATATTCTCCATTTGTTTGCACAATCCAAAAACTTGCCTTAATTCTTATAACTACCTCCTAGATGCTCTCAAATTCTATCCAAGTCATCACAATCTATTTTGATGCTCACAATTGTTGCTTTTATAAATTCTAGAAAGGTTCCGAAGCAACCCACAAATTTCGGAGCAACATAATCTGGTGAATTTTTCTTTCAAACCACGAACTGGGTATTCATGAAATTTAATGGGTTTTATCATCATATTGTCATTGAATTTCAAAACAAAAATATCTAGAACCCAGATTGTAATTTTCAAGATATGATGAAATATTTGACTGCTACAACTAAAAATATCTGTTTTTCATCATCATGCTCAGTCTTGATAACTTCATAATTAGGCAAAATATACATTTTTACATGGCTAAAAGTTGAGTCATTATATTGTTTCATCACCCTCCCTTTTCTTTGAAGCTACCTTAGAATAGTGATGACATAGCTTCTTGATATCCTCCCAAGGAACTTGGGTGATATCTCCTCCTCCCATCAGGTCCAAGGCATCTGTGAAGCTATCATTAATTCCTCTTAAGAAAAGTAGCTTCTGTGATTCTTCATCAAGTGTATGGTGTGGAGATTTCTGTAGGAAAAACAAAAAAATTGAAATATAATCTTCCAGGTTCTCATCTTCCCTTTTCTGCATCCTAAAAATTTCATCTCCTCTCATGTCATTGCCCATGCAATAATTGTTGTATTTCTCAAGGAGCTTTGTCTTCATGCCCTCTCAAGTCTCCACAGTATCTCTACCTAGGCTCATGAACCATCTTAATGCAACTTCTTTCAAGGTGGCAGGGAATATCTTAAGCCTGTGGGCATTAGTGGTGATGTAGGAGCATCCTTGGTTCTTAGCAATCTTGCATCAACCAAAAATATATTTTCATTTAGTTTTATTCTTGTTCTTATTCTTGTTCAAGTTGGCAGATCCGGTATCTCTTCATGTTTTCTCACCAGATCTCGTGTACCTATGGTTTCATCATGGACATGTTCAATTGCATTATTCGAAGTTTTCAACTTGATTGGATCTTTTTTTGGCAAGTTATCACTTTTGGATTGAGTGACAGTTTTGGCACCGACCCCAAAATAATTTCAAAACCTAACGACTAGTTTGATCGATCATGGATCCTTCCCATAACTTGTGGATCCTCACGGTGTGTTTCAAATTTTTTTGTGGAGTGTCCTCAACCTTGATATTAGGTCCACACTTCATCATGCACATCTATCATGGAAGAAATTCAAATTTGAGGCCGACCTGTTCTTGCACACGTTACATTCTCTTCATTGAAGATTGTAATGATCTTTGGCTGACGTAGATGTTTCTTGACCCACATATATGATATAAAGCTTGTAACGAATCATGAGAATGGTAGCGAATAACAACCAAGTAGATTAGGATGTATATAGAGTTTGATCTATAAGATTTTTGCTCACATGTATGAGAGTTGTATTTTGAACATGTTGTATCAAGCCTGTGAGCCGAATTTGTACGCCTGGATGTGGCCGACTATATGTAATTGAAATTTTTGATAATAAGAATATTTGTACTTGCATTTGACTCCATGTTCTGTTTTTATTTTGTTGTGTTACTATAGCAGCATGGTCTAGATTGTTCTCTTTGAGGACCCTCCTACCGTGACTGCCACCAAGTGGTATAGTCATAACTCAAACAGAGTATATCAAACTCGAACAAGAATGTATCAGGATCTTTTGTGACAAGTCCATAGAACTTTAGAAGGACTGAAGCAGGGATATTTTTGAGGTTGTCTACTTAATTTTGATGAGCAATGGGGAAAATAAAAGTTGGCTGGTTAGGCCTATTTCTATTTGCATCACCCATGTCTTCCTGATGAAGTTCCAAAGAAAAGGGGTCTTCAATCAGATTTTGATCTTCAAAGGAAACTTCAAAATTGGTTAGATCCGAAAATGTATCAGCAAAGGGGTGTGGATCTTCTTCTTCTTCTTCATCTCTTGGCAGGTTCTGATACTCAACTAGCTGGAATAAATCAGGATTGTTAGGAAGGAATCTCCCATGAGCATCTCTCCTCCCTCCTCTATGCATGCGGTATCAACTCAGTATCAACCAACTTACACAAAAATTTGGCAAAAGAATCGGGGGTCATTACTTTCCTAATGAGGAGTATACTAAGAACAAACTTCCAAAAATACTACAAGATAAGCTATCAATGACTCCAAAGAACTTCCTAGTTTGATACCATCCCCAACAACGACACCAAAAATGTTGGCCTCCTACAATGATTTAACAATGAAGCCCTTACAATTGTGATTCAAATTTTGGACATCTAACATGAATATATATCTCAATCATCATGAAGGTGCATTTAACTTGTCAATCCAAGGATGTAAAATTGAAATGGGTCAACACTGTATGTGCACTAGGGATCAAAAATAGCCACATTCATCCTACAACTAAGAAATACATAATGCTGAAAGTAAATTGCTTGGAAGGAAATAAAATAAGCACTGAGCATCAACCAATAAATATACTAAGCTGAAATGCATGAAAAAATGAAAATCTGAGTGAACAAACAAGAAACTACTTTGTCTGCTTTGGCTATAGGAATAGTCACAGAATGGAATTCTAGTGGCTGCAGGAACAAAAAGTACCAAATTCTTAGCTAATTACTAAACATAAAATAATAAATAAACTAAAGGATAGAATACTCACCAAGTGGGCCCCCTTGGATGAGTATCCCCTAAAACTAAGGTAAACTTAATGCATGAACTTATAAATTCATTTTATTCATTGGAAAACATGAGTATAATCGAGCAAATTGAATGTATTATTGAAAAACTAAGAGTGCGATTAAATTATCAGACTAAGCATTTTTTCCAACAATAGCTAGCTCCTAAGAAGGAGCATCCCAGTCTTATTTAAAAAAGCTACCCACTAATCACCTAACAATGCGGTCAACTCCAACAGACTCAGAGGATGCCACTTTAGGAAAAACATGAAAGGAGTGGAGAGGCAGTTACACATGCACAAAATCTGGCCAGTCATGCATGCCTTAACGTAGATCCAACACAATAGTAACGCCTAAATATACTCAATAGAAAATTAAGATCATTTACAAGGCAGTTACTATTTCGATTTGCATGAGGAGTCTCCCACCATCAAGAGTCCTCTTTTCATTGAATGATCACTATTGATGTTGTTTTATGCACAACAACAACTCAAACAGAATATGATATCCTATCTCTATTGAAAGGAAATTCTCTATGGGAAAAGAGATAACCCCAAGGTCTCTAATGTTAGGTCTTAACAATGCAACAAAACAACTCAGTGATAAATGTGAAAATGTTGGTAATCACAAAGGGACCTTACTACAAGCAAATGCTGAACTTTGAATTTATTATATCTGACCAATGAATTGATACTTGAAATCTTCAATTGAACCCAGATAATAAAATAAATAGAAAAAGATAAAAGTTTCAGAGATAATTTTAATACTAATTCTAGCCCTAAAACGAACAATTCCAAAGATGATATGCTCAAAATGGATCGATCTCTCATAAACTACTTTTTGTTGGATCCAGATAAATCTGCGATTTTACAAAAATAGTGCAATCTTCTGAGGTATTTAAAGATTTTCAAATCATAAATATTTATTCAAAACAATACTATTGGATATGAACAAACATTCATAATTGAACTAAGCACAATTTAAAGCCCAGACTAACTTTGCAAAGTAGCTAACAGTCAGCTAACTGCAAAAAGTATGGACTAGAGATCGCTGCAAACATTCCAAACATGAAACCCTAAGTATCACCAAACTATTTAACTACGAACTTAAGCAATTTTAAAGATAGAACAACAAGAACCATGCTAGATAAAACTTGACACAAGAAAGATACCAAATCACAATATCCCTTCTTATATTAGGTTATCCAAAATGGCAACAATTCCAACCTTCTGTTAAAATACTTGCTTGAACATAAACCCTAATTCGCTCAAATATGGAAATCTCTATTCTATTTCTCTATGCCTATCTTGCATTACTTCCATTTTGAAATGAGGCAACATGCCCAATTTATAGAGAATCCCTAAGATAGGACGGCTCAAAATAAGAGTTTACAATACAAACATGCCACACAAGAGATCGGCCTTAAAATATATTCAAATATCATATGAAATGTGCAATTTGCACCAATTTCATCCAAGTCGGCCCAATGCATGCGAATAATGGAAAGCACAAAATTTGACGTAACCCTATATAATTACTTCCCATCCTTGTCTTTAGCTCGATCTTCTTCACCATGCGTGACCAACAAAACCCCGTCCAACCCAACAATAGGTGGTACAGGAAAAACCCTTACTCTTGTTTCAAGAGACTTAATGTCATCCCTTTCCCACCCTACTTTATTGTCCCACTCAGACCTATTAGTTAAATATATGTCAATAAATGCAATGTAGGTTGCAGCATCATCTAGCTAATGTTCAGTGACTAGACCTTCACTGATTGGGGAATAAACATCTCTCCACTATTTCCTAAGTTGCTCCAAATTGAGATGCTTCGGAGAAAACTTCTTCCTCCCTATCATAATTTCAAAGAAGGAGATACACTTCTCATAAATACCAATAAGAGTGTCCTCAATCTACCTCCCTTGTTTATGAATCTTCTTTAACACCTTTTGCCTCATTTGCAAGATTACAAACCATTCCCAAGGCTCAAAAACCATTAGGAAAGGAAGAATCCCAAACTTTACCAGTTTATCTTCAGTGGACTCCATGATTGTCCTTGTTTTCTATAGTAGAAGATCAATATCTTCTCTATCTTGAGCTAGCACAACCTTGAACCGATTTATTGACCTCATGGCATCCCCTCTAGTTGAAAAGATATCTTTGATGGCGCCATCCCCTTTGGTTTGAACCCCCTGCAACCAAGAAAATGTGGCATGTGTAGTGCCTTTCATCTTCTCAAGCTTAGAGATTGTTTCTTGAGGCAAGAAACCCGCAACAAAGGAGGAAGAGCTAATGGACTACAAGGGTTTCATCAACTCCTACAAGTACTTCCTCAGCTTCTCATTCTCTCTCTCCAACCCATGCCTGGTTTGTACAAGCCTCTTCAATCTACCCACTATCACAGAACTGGAGCCTTCATACTCCTCAATGTCTTGTTCCACAGATGCATGCCCTAAGTCAATAGTCTACACAGGATAATCCTTGGTAGTCACATTATCTCTATCTTTATCTGGAGCAGGGGTAGCAATGTGAGCTACTTTGTTTCCTAACCTATCCATCTTAATCCATGACACAACCTTAGTCTTCTTCTTAGTCTTTCCTTTTTCAAAATTGGCCATTAAGTCATCCCAATTAGGTGGAGCATCATCTACTATTACCTGTTTACTCTTCAATTCTTTATCCAACCAACTTGGAACAGTAGACTTAGTTGAAACTGTATCCTACCTATCCTACTCCTGCTGGTCATTAGGGGCATCCTTCTCAACACTTGGCACACTAGGGATATCCCTAATTGGATCCTCTGTGTTCAGCAACTGCACCTCTACAACAACCTTCATCGGTGAAGGGACCTTAGCTGGTATCTCCTCTTGTTGAAGATATTTTCTCAATTGCTCTTCCGCAGGTGAATCTATATAGGCCACCAAAGAAGACCAGATCACCTTGTCAACCTCTGCCTCTACACTATAGAGGTCTCGTTCCTAAAATTCCTCCTCACCCAAGTCCTTAGGATCTTCATCCTTCCTTGGATCTTCTTGCACACTGCTAGTATCTTGAGGAACGAAAATGCTTTCCTATTCAACAATGGGAGCAGTCACTGGCACATCCTCCTTCGTTGTGACATCCTTTGGGGAAGGAGTCCTTGGCATCCTCATATATAATTGTGTTCTTTCCCTTGAACTCTCTACCTCTACCACAGGTAACTCAACCTCCTTATCATTTTTAGGAGCTTCCTCCTATTTTTGTGACAACCTCACAAGCCTTCTTCTCTTTGTCAATGGATGAGTGACATCTATCTCTTCCTCCTCCTCTTTATCCTTTTCAGCTTCTCTCCTCGAGACATGCCTTCTCTTCTTGGAAATAGGTTTCCTTTGTTTACCTACCTCTGCCACCTTCTCAGTTTGAACATCTCTACCCTAAATCTTGAAAGGGGAATCCACCCTTGCCTTGCCTTTAGGATCTTGTTCGTGTGATTCCTCGGAAGAAGAATGAGAATCCAAATCTCCCATCAAATCAAAAGTGCATTGGACACCTTCCCTTTCCAACTCTAGAATTTTGTGCTTCAACCACATTTTGGTGTACTTGATCACATGAGTCATGATTTGACCTAATTCTATTTTCTCCTCTTGCATCCAGTCAATCTCCCCAATTGGTTTATTTTTCACCACCTCGAAGACATGACCCTGAATTAAATTACCATCTTCTTCCACCTGGTTAGGGATGGCCTTCACATTATATAACATTATTAAGTCCACTGGAAGCTTGGAGAATTTCCTCTTTCTGACCTCAAATTCATCACCAAGGTTAGCCCAATAATCTTCAATATTGGCCTTATGGCTGTACTCCCTACAGGCCTTCTTTTGTGCTTCACCAGTGATGTCAAACCTTGCTCTCTTGGAATGGAAAGAGAGACCAAAAGTACTCATCTCCTCCTCAAAAGCATGAGCAGATTGGATAGAAGCACAAACCTCACTCATTCCTATCTTCAAGGGACAATCATTCCCAAATCCTGTTTTATGCTTGTCTCCCTTTATAATTATGTCAAAGTCACAAATTTTCCTAGTGACCTCCAACAATAAAATATGCTTAGTGGGGTACCTCGGGAGTTTGTATGGAGCGCTTTGACAACCACCAATCCTAATGTAAGAGAAAGTAGGGAACTGGATAAACCATGCCACATACCTCCTTATCAATTCTTTAGCCTTGTCACAAATCCTAACATTTTCTGCACCTTGCAACAACCTAGTAATATACATCATGAAAGCATCATTTTCCCTTCTATAGCTTCTTCCTGTTAGGTGTAGTTGTGGATATACATCATATATTACATCCTGTCCAAATTTACCTCTAGTGCTCAACCCCTTATATGGGTGAAATATTTCCAATGCATACACTAGGTAGGAGGTCATGGTGAAAGTCTTGGTTTGGAATACATTACACAACTGCTCGTGGATGACTGCACTTGTGGCACTTGTCCAGTGGTAATCTATACACTGCTCCATCTGAGCAGTGACATTGAACATCCAACTCTCAAACACCCCTGCACTCTTCAACCCTACCAGTTTGCTGAGAAGAGTGATGACATTATAATATTCCCTTTTGAACTTGAGTCTGAAAAGATGCTTTGGCAATTTGGAGAAATGGGACTTGGGCTTCTCCAACCAAGAGTTGATCACTTGCTGGGACTTAACTACGTTTTCCTCATAGTATTTCCTTGCTGTGTCCATATCAAAAGCCACCACATGTGACCTAACAGGCATATTAAAAGTCCTAGCAATGGACACAGGATTAAAGCCTACCACAATCCTTCCCTGGAGACCAATTATCCTTTGTGTCCCTCTGTCATAATTCTTGGCGCATTCAAGCACCAACTCATAACATCGCACAGTGAAGGGGAAACCTGATACATGTGCGATTCCAGAATCTAGAGTTTTTTTAGCTAGCAAAGGGAGGTTCGGTGCTACCATTTCAACTTTGAATTCCTCATAATCCCACATACCCACATTGGTATCAGTGATTCCTGACCACATAGAAGTCAGCTTGCTCTCATAAATCTTACTCCTTATATCCAATTTTACCTTTTCTAAATCAAAGATAGCGGAACCTTCTGCACTTGGATTTGTTGCCTTTCCCTTGCCACAACCAGCAGTATCTTGTCCTGATCCTTTCTGTAAACAAGTAAACATAACCAAAGTGAGATCCAAGAAAAACAACAAATGCAAGAAACACATATCTCAAAGTTTGGGTTTTAGCCCCCCCCTGCGGAATCCAGACTGGAGAGGAATTCTGGGGAAATTTGGACCAGGTGAAATCTAGCGAGACAAACATATAAACCCCTTAATATCACTCAATTAAATAGTACAATACAAGCATTATTATGTAAGATAACATGGGAACGGGAACATGAGCGAGCGAGCGGGAAAAGTATGGTTTTGAGTCTTCGATCAATGTAGCAGGCGGGGGTTCGAGGGAATCTCAGGCGAATGCGGAGATTTCTTCGAGTTCTAAGAAAGGTAAGTCAGGCTCTATCGAAAAGCACGTCTGCGATAAAGTCCAGGTGGACCCTGGTGGAAAGGATGAAATTTCAGAATCCAAGGCTGCCGTGGAAATGTTGGAAAAAGGGGAGGAAAAGGGTAATACGTGGTCTTCGTTGTTTGGTGTTAAGCCAAATGACAAATCATCTTTTCCCCCTGTGCATATTCTTTCTGACCCAGGGTCTGGAAAGTTTTCTATTTCTGTGCCGGATGAAATCATAGACCATAATATTGCAAAGATGGAGGATGTTTTGGTTGGAAAATTTTTGGGTCCTAGACCTAATATTGAAGTTGTAAGGGAGTTTGTTAAGAATAAATGGAAAACCAGTGGACTGGTTTCGGTGGCAGCACTCCCTAGAGGCTTTTTTGCCTTTCAGTTCACTTGCAAAGAGGACTCTAGGGCTGTTAGGAGCGGTGGCCCCTAGGTTATCGGAAAGTATTCCTTGGTCCTGAAGAAGTGGTCTTCTAGGGTTGATCTGTCTGACTCCATCTTTGAAATGGTGCCGGTCTGGGCTAGATTTCCTGGTCTTCCTTTGGAGTATTGGAATATGGATATTTTCAATGGGATTGCTATTTCTTTTGGAGAACTTTTGTCCATTGACTCAATGACCGCGGCTAGAAAGCGTTTGGTCTTTGCTAGAATCTGTGTTGGGGTTTCTCAAAATGTTGATCTCCCTTCTTCGATTGACATCCAATGCAAGCTGGGGGTTTGGAAGCAAGCTATTGAATTCGAGACCACACACTTTGTTTGCTTTAAATGCTGAAAGTCTGGGCATTGGGCGAAAAAGTGCCTGATTAATAATAAAAGTGAAAAGGAGAAAGTTGCCAACCCTAAGACTATTTGGAGAAAAAAATCTGAGGAGGAGAAGCAAATTTCTGTCCCAGGTGCGAAGGAGAATCTTGAAAAACACACTTCTGCTCAAGATTTGAAGGAGAACCATAGATATTCGCAAACAGATGCTTGCCCTGGTTTAGATAGCACTTGCTCTTCAGATCCTAAGGATCCTAAATACTTGATTTCACCACAGGTGGATAGAAAGGAAGAAACTAATTATGTGGAGGAAGCCTAGGATACTTAGAAGAAGGCTGGAATAAGAGGTGAAGAAACGGGTTTTGTTTCGCCTTCACCTTTGGTGATGGCTGGTAGTATGAATGTACCTGGTCTGGAGGAAATACCCATTAAGGGCTTGTCCCTAGAGATAGGAATACTTGTCCCTTCTCACTTTCATGTTGATAACCCTTGCTCAAAAGGGGAACAGGAACTGGAGAACGCCACTTTGGAAGTTGTGAGGGAAACTTATGAGACGCAAAGCGTGAAAATGAAAACACCTAATGTCAATACTTCAGAAGCTGAGAATCGCTTAATGGAAACCCTTCCTTGGGATATGAGGCTATTTCTTGAGAAGGATTGGGAATCAGGAAGAGAGCTGGAAAGCCAAGATGAGATTGAATGGGAGGAGGTTATTTCACATTGAAGGTCAAAGAAGGAAAAAAAAAAGAGGATGGAAACCTCAAGTGGAATGATCACCAGAACTAGGCCCAAGGCGGAATGTGGGAATATTAAGCCTTGCCAGGGAAGGAGATCAGAAAAATGGCAAAGGGAACAAGGCAACCTTTAGGATATTGCGGATGGGATCCAAATGACCATCTCGGAGATACTTCAATCCCTAGGTAAGAAATGAAAATCATGTCATGGAATATAAGAGGGCTGAATAGCCATCATAAAAAGGATGTTTTGCAAAATTTTGTTAGGGACCACAAACCTGATATTCTTCTTGTTCAAGAAACAAAAATGCTTAAAGATAAAGTAGAATGCTTTAAGATTTTTTAGAATTGTGGGGCTCACGGAAATAGTTCTGCAGGTGCTTCGGGGGGAATCATTACTTTTTGGAACAAGTTGTTTATTAAAGGTGAGCCCTTAATGGAGAATGGTAATTTAGTGGCCACTAGATTTACCCACATAAGAGACAATTTTTGCTGGATTCAATCCAATATATATGCCTCGAATTGTAAGAATGCTAGAAATTCCTTTTGGTGTGAGTTGTTTGGTTTTCGAAAATGTTTTGCTAATGATCACTAGGTGGTCATGGGAGACTTCAATACTCCTCTCCTGAATGATGAAAATTTTTGGGGTTCTCAAATTAACTGGGATAGTATTTCAGGTCTCTCCGACTTCATTAGCAGTAATGCCTTGATAGACCTTGACTTGCAAGGTGCTTCTTATACCTGGACTAATAGGAGGTTAGGACCTGACTTGATCCAAGTGAGACTCGATAGGGCCCTTGTTTCTGGTCAATGGTTTATAGACTATTTTTGTGCTTTGAGAGCTTTATCAAGGGTTGGATCCGATCATTTTCCCATTTGTTTAATGGCGGATCCTACTAAGGTGAAAAAGAACTCCCCTTTCAGATTCAAAAAATTCTGGCTATCTCATCCTTGAATCTTTGAGGAAATTAGTAGATGGTCGAATATTGATATTACTGGCATGGCTATGTTCAGGATTGCTAAAAAATTAAAGGAAGTGAAATTTAATTTGAGGAGATGGAAAAAGGATGCCTTTGGGAATATTTTTGGAACTAAGACATAAATTCAGGGTAAAATTCAAGAGATCTAGGCTAAAATCCAGAAATGGGGGTACATTGATAATTACAGAGAAAAGGAAAATGAACTTCTCATTCAATTGCATGACATCATTGCTAAAGAGGAAGTTTTTTGGTGGCAAAGATCTAGGGTGTCTTGGTTGACTGAGGGAATAGGAACACCAGATTTTTTCATCTGTCTGCTTCGAAACATGGGGCTGCTAACAAAATCGCTTACATTGATGTTAATGGGACGAGGTTTGAGGAGGAAGATGATATTAAGAAACAGGCTGTCCTTTTTTTCAGCAACCTTCTTTCTTGTAATGGAGAGATTGTTCCTGAAGCTCAAGATTCCTTGATTGAGGCTATACCCCAGGTGATTGGTCACAATGAAAATTCTATGTTCACTGCTATTCCTTCCAAGGCTGAAATTAGGAAAGCTGTTTTCTCTTTTGATGGCAACAAAGCTCCAGGGCCAGATGGTTTTCCCTTATTCTTCTTCCAAGTGTTCTGGGAAATTGTTGAGGTGGATGTTGAGAATGCTGTCAAGGAATTCTTTGGATCAAGTTGTCTTTTGAAAGAACTTAATGCTACTTTTGTGGTCCTTATTCCAAAAAAGCCTGGGGCTTCGGAGTTTCAAGCTTTTCGGCCAATCAGCTTGTGCAATTCTATCTATAAAATTATTTCAAAGGTCTTAACTACAAGATTGCTTTCTGTGCTTCCTCAAATGATTGCTCTGCAACAGAATGGTTTTGTGCCAGGTAGGTACATTCTGGACTCTGTTATTACTATTCATAAGAATTTATATTCTTTAATGGTATCGAAGACTGAAGGGTTCATTCTTAAATTGGACATTTCCAAAGCCTATGATCAGGTTGAGTGGAATTTTTTATTTAAAATCCTGGCCAAGTTTGGTTTTAATAACAGAGTCATTCAGATGGTGAACCAGCTAGTTTCGACAGTTAATTCTTCTGTCATTGTGAACGGGTCACCTTTGAGGTTTTTTCAGACTTCCAGAGGCCTCAGACAGGGAGATCCTATCTCTCCTATTCTGTTTACTATTTTGGCTGAGAGTTTGGGAAGAAATATTAAAAATCTTATTGATCAAAGATCCCTTGCTGGTTTAAGACCTTCCTCTTCTCTTCTAACCTGTTCCCACCAATAATTTGTTGATGACACCATTCTAATGGGAAGATCTACTGTGGCTGAAGCTAAGACTTTCAAAAGAATTCTGAATCTTTATGAATCTGCTTCTGGGCAAGTTGTTAATAGGGCTAAGAGTTCAATTTTCTTCCTCAATACTCCGGAGCATAGACAAGTTAAACTTGCTTAGATTATTGGATGCCGGATTGAGCCCCTTCCGTCAACCTATCTTGGTTTGCCTCTTTGCATTAAACCCTTGGACTCATTCTAGATCTCTTTGGTTGAAAAATTCAATAAGAAGCTGTCGGGGTGGAAAGGAGCTCTTCTCAGTCAAGCTAGAAAAATCTAGCTTCTAAAGGCGTCCTTGCAAAATCTCCCTATGTATGCTCTTAGCTTATTTAAAATTTTTGCTAAATATGTTGAGGCCATTGAAAAAATTTAAAAAATGTTTCTTTGGTCTGGTGTGGAGGATAAGAAGAGAATGCCACTCATTGGATGGGATCTGGTTTGTAGACCTAAATCGAGAGGGGGCCTAGGTTTAAGAAAAATTAAAGTGCTGAATTTGTCCCTTCTTGCTAAACAGCTTTGGAGAACTCTTACTTTGAGAGGGGAATGGCAAGATACCTTAAACGCCAAATATTTTAGTAACTGTGAGTCTCTTAATGAGGTTATAAATTTTTCTTTTTTACCTCATGGGTCTGTTTGTTGGAATGATATGAGCAGAGGTAGAAAGTTGCCGAAAATGGGAATTGGTTGGCTGGTTGGAAAAGGAAATTATGTTAGGTTTTGGGAAGATAGATGGCTTTTTAAAGATCCTTTAATAAGAGATGAGAAATTTAGTAAATGGATGGATGATTGTAAAAGGGAATTCGGGGTCTTGGTTAAAGATTACTGGAGGAATTGGGGTTGGGTTGATTTGAAGACCATTAGTCAGGATCTTAGCCCGGTTCAGTCGGCCTTCAGGGCCCTAAGACTAGCTCAACACCAGGTGGATGATCTTGTTGTTTGGTTAGACAATCCGTTTGGCATTTTTTTAGTTTCTTCTGCTACTTCTATGTTGGCTAGTCCGATGGAGCCTCCGCCCTTCTGGGCTAAGGCTTGGATTAATCACCTAATTCCTAAAATCAATATTTTCTATTGGATAATGCTACAGAATAAGATTCTCACTTTGGACAATCTTGGAAAAAGAGGAATTCAATTACCTAACAGGTGCTACATGTGTAGGAACGATGCTGAGACTGTTAATCATCTTTTTCTTCATTGCCCTTTTGTTTTGCACATTTGGGGTAAAATTTTTGAGCTTCTTGATTTGGTTTGGGTTTCCCCTGCTTCTGTCGAAGACTTTTTCTTGCAATGGAAAACTCCTTCAAAAAATCCTTTTGTGCGAAAGCTCTGGTCTTTTGTTCTACCTTTTGTGTCATGGAATATTTGGAAGGAAAGGAACAACAAAGTGTTTAGGGAAAAAGAGAAGTCGGAGGGGGACTTGCATGAAAAAATCGTAAGGGCAATAAAAGAAAATTTATCTCTAATCCCAAGAAAAATGGTTGATAAAGCTAATTGGTCTCCTTTTGATATTGCTACGGCTGAAAAGTGGAATTCTAAATTAGCAGCGTTAAATGTCCCCACGCCTGATGTTTGTGGGAGGGAGAATGCTAGTTGGTCTTTGCCGCCTTTGGGTTGGTTGAAAGCCAATTTTGATGGTGCTGCTAAAGGCAACCTTGGGAAAGCTGGCAGTGGGTGTGTTTTAAGGGACAACTCGGGGGATTTTATTGCGGCTTTTGCTGTGGACATCGGCACCCAAACTAATCATGTTGCGGAAGCTGTAGGGGCTGATCATGCGGTTAAATTAGCTTTCAAGATAAACATAAAATTTCTTTGGTTGGAAGGTGATTCAATGAATATAATAAATTGCATTCTTGGGCTTACCCCTCCCTCGTGGGCCATTAAAAAATGGATCGAAGATACAATAATCTTATTGAGTAAATTCGATAAAGTGAAAGTGTCCCACGCCTACAGAGAAGCCAATAAGGTGGCTGATTATTTCACCAATGAAGGGGTTAAGAGGGGCAGGGAAAACACGTGGAGGAAGAATGACTACCTCCATTCTGAGGTGAAAGCGCTAATTTATTATGATTCAATGCATGGAAGAGAAGCTTGTCTTCGTCATGATGAAGAGGATAAAGATTAGGTATGTCGATTTCATTAGATTTGATGGGATCGACGTCATTTTCTTTTTCAAGAAGAGTCTCTGGTACGCTTTCTGGGTGTTTGATAAAATATGCTTAAACGGGACCCAGAGCAACTGTAGGGTGTGGTATAGCAGAGCTTTGAAGATGGGGGGAAAGAGAAAACATGTGGAGCCGAGCAGCTTTCAAGAGCATAGAAAGAATGCTAAAGCCTGGGAAAGAATTGAAAAGGGAGGTTTAGTCCCATTTCTGGAAAAGCTCCACGGTATTGATGAGAGGATGCTGGACTATTTTGCCAAAAATTGGAAAAATGGTGAGATTGTGTTGTTTGGTAAGAATGTTAAGCTGAATGAGGAAATAATCGATGAGATTACTGGTCTTTCGACTAAGGGCATGAAATTTTATCGGGACCATCGGTTATCTGATGAAGAGGTCATAAGATTTCCTAAAAAAGACAAGGAGAAGGTTAAGTTGGTTAAGGTTGCCAATAGCTACTTTGATGTGGAGTCCATTAAATCTATCTGGAGGAAAGTTTTAAGAGTTATAATGGAATATATCACGGTTGACGGGCGCTTCACCAGGGCGTATGATTATCACTTTGCCATTCTAAACCATTTCCGTCACAAGGTTTGTATCTCTTTACCTTTTTACTTATTCTCTTCTTTGAAGAATTGCCTTGATGAAGTTGAAAGAAACCCTAGGAGGACTTCTATTATTCACCCTGGTCTTGTCAGGCTCATCTATGAGCATTATCAAAATTTACCTGCTTTGCCTAAAATTGTTGATATTGAGGAATTAGATGATGAGGATACTGAAAGTAGTAGGGAGAACGACTCCCTGGCCCATCCTACTTGTGCCCCTATTGGTCCTAATACCATTGCTCCCCAATCCCTATCTTGTTGGAATGACCTTATCGATTCTGCTCCACCTTCATGACCTAATCTACAGCCTTTGCATGATCGCCTTATCCCGGGTTTTTCCTCGTCGCCTTGTCTTTATCCCCAGCCGTCTCCTGGCTGCCCTACCCTGGGTTTGGTCTTTAGTTTTAAAGGTACCTCAGTTATGAAATTAGTCTCGTACTCTCGAAATTCTATGAAAATTCTTTCTGATAAACCTATGGTCAGCAAAGAGTCGGCCCCTAGTGCCCCTGTGTCTGGAGGTTTTGGGAATACCCCTAATGATTCCCCTAATCAGGATGAAATTAATTCTACCCTGAATAAGCTCAAGACTGAGGACATTGTGAGTGTGGCGGAAAAAAGTATGGATGGCCTTTTCACTATTCTCAAGTGGACCCAGAAGGAAGTCTGTGATTTGAAAGGCCATAATAGAGATCTCAGCAACAGAGTCATGGATTTGGAGCAGAAGATTAGTTGGAGTCATAATGAGAATGAGGGATAGGAAACCCCCTTACCAAGGAAAAGACAGCTTTCACAGGAGGAAGATTGACCAGGCTCGAGTGTAATTTGTCCAAGATTGGTCAAAATATTAGGGCCACTGTGGAGAATAATCACAAAATTGCCAGGCATAACACCATTATCATCAATGCTATGGTGGAAAAGCTTAAAAAAAATCAAAAGGGCTCACTGGTCGTGGATTTGGATGTGGACAGAGGTTGCAGCAGATTTGCTGTTGAAGGGATTTCGACTCGCACCCGGGCTAATACGAAGAGGAAGACCCTGATTTCTTCACATATGGTTCAAATCCTCAAGGAGGGGTTATAGGATATGAAGGATGTTGAAAAGGAGGCCGAAAAGTTGATGAACACCTTGGAGTAGTGCGGTGGTGTTTGTTTCTGGCTTTTTGGTGGTCCTTTTTTTGGACCCTGTTGTCTCTTTGTGCCATCATTTCCTTTTTGGGACAGCTATCTATTTGTTTGGACTTGTTTTGCTCTATCTTTTGGTGTTTTAACTTTGTGGTTTCAGGTCCCTGTAAAACTTGTTTTTTCCTTTTCAAAAACTAGTACAATACAAGAATAACCTTAGAGCTACTTAGCATAAGTTCATTTGATCACTTTAATATTTTATCAATAAGCAAACCCCTTATATAATCATCATATTCTTCACTTCCAAAATATCTTGGAAGAATCTGCCAGAGACAGAAATCCCCAAAAACAACAATAATTCCAATTGATCTGGCAAAACGAAGAAGGGACAGAACATCCAGGAAAATACAACATAAGTGAATTTTAGTGGGAGCAAGATAAATGACCATCAAAGCACGAATCCGATGGAATGACACAACCACAGACGTCGGGAAAATCTGAAGGAAGCAAATTTTTGTGAGGCAGACAAAAGTTTGACTTAAGTGGAAAAAGAGATGGAACGGGGAAAGCCGGGGAAATCCGAGGAAATTCGACGGAAGTGGAATTCCGTGAAGACGCAAAAAACTTAAACTTACCCATGTTTCATTCATCCTTACCAAAATGAATGAAATGAGCACGGACGTAGGACCTGCACCTCGAAAATAACCTATCCTAGACCTTCAACAAATCAATCATGAATTTAAAACTCACCCCTCAACAATTTGAGAGGGATTAGCTATGCCCTAGGTTGAGAAACTCGAAAAAGCCCCCGCCATGGGAGCACGGAAAAACCAAGCGTGACTTGCTTACAAACAAAGATAGGTAATGTGGGATAAATGTAAACAAGTCCCAAGAATATCAACGAAAGACTAGCCCAAAAAAAATACTTAGTGATCAACAGGGTAGACTGGCAAAACAATGAAAATCTCAAAACCCCCGCCATGGCGCATACACACACAAAAACGACGAAGCAATGAATTGTTGATGGTGAAAATGACACAAACAACGTTAAAACAAAATATTTCTACTCTATTTCTCCTGAAAAGAAAGACAACATATAGTAGCCTCACTCCCAAGGTCCTAGTAGTTGGTTCTCAACTGTCTGGTATCACTCAATCGGTTCATGCAACTGTAATGTTTAAGGGGCTTGTGCTAGTAACAAAGAATGCAAGCAATAACTCATTTTATCCAACTATATTTTTTAGTAAATCAATGGGGTTTCAAACAAAATAAAAAGATAGATCAAAGGGTAAACTAGTAAATATGAATAAAACTCATCTAACATCTGGACATATATCTGCAACAATGAATATTTTCCAATAGATCAAGAAAACCAAAGCATGATACAATTTACAGAATAATCTATACCATTGTATACATCTAAAGTGCTTATTTTAATTCACCTATCACAACTACTTCAAAAATTCCAAAAAGAACACATATTCATTCATTGCCAAGATCATAGATCAACAGACTTCAATAAATTTTAATTCAATGATAATCTAACAAGATAATCCTTAAATTTGATTTATTCTAGGGATTTTCATCACAAAAGAAACTCTTATGCTTGAGCACAATCACTGGCATACAGATAGATTATAACTTATCAGCCTTATCAAGTAAAACAACTCAATTGTAACACCATATTACAAAAACCTGTAATTTTATTAACTGTCAAAACCAAGTAACAATGTATCATTCTAATCACTATGCAAAATTCTATCTCCTAATATCAGGTAGGCCAATTATATTTTCTATTAGCCGACCTTTTACAATATGATACCCATAGGGTATTTATAGATATAAAAAATTTGAACTCCACTTCTATTTTAAGTCATCCACCCTTTCAGGGTTTTACAATTATACTTGGAAACTCAGTTAAACTGGAAGAAAAGATAATAGAAAGTAAGAAATTCAGGTGCCCCAAAAACTATCAGTGCTGCATGCAACATGCAAAGAGGAAAAAAGCCATGCATGCAAGAGATTTATGCATGTGAAGTTGGTTCTGCAATAAACTCATCATAACTGGCGAAGACTTGCTATAATACATCTAATTCTGGCCCATCAACCTAGCTGTCTTCAAACTTAATTCGCTCCAATTCTGCTGCAACAAAGTCTCTCATATCCTTCATTTTTGTCAACTCTATTTTATCAACCTTTATCTCTTCCTTGACATCCATCAGCCGATCTATCATCAAATCTTCACCATCTTCTCCTTTCTGCATGAGTCCTTTAAACCTTTCATACCATTTCTCTTTTATCTGGCTCAAAGGTAGGCCTTCTTTTGTTAGTATATTAACATCTACTATGATAGCGATGACCGCCTCCAATTCTTCAAATTGCTCAGTTAGATTATTAACCGCATCTTGGACCTCATTTCTATGCTTACACAAGAAATCTTTTCTGAATTGGAGTATACGAGAGGTCTTTTCCACAAAATCTTTATTATCCTCCTTGAGTATTGACTGTTCAAGAAGAGTAGTCAAAGGTAATGTACTAACCTTCTCCAATTTCTGACTATACTCTTTATATTCCTCTTCCTGCTTCTCCAATGCCTTAATATATTGATGCATTTCTCTTATCAACTCTTCTATCCCTTTGTAAACCTCAAAACCTTCAACCAAAACTTCACCTACTTCTTGATTAATCTTGTCAACCCATCTATCTAACATCTCCGCTTTGCCTTTTACCTATACTAAATCATCTACCTCCTTTTTGCTTAACAAATTTGGAGTCTCAATAGCCTCTACCTATTGTGATCTCAGAGAATAGACACTTTTCAAAAAGGAATGCAATTGATCCAACTGAGCCTTAAGCTCATCTTTGTTTTGCTTATCCTTTAACATCCTTGACTTGGTTGTTGAAGCTACCACATCAATTAGATTCATTTGCTGATTCTTGGTAGGCCTTCCCAAGTTGATAGTACTCAGTTGATAATCCATTAATTGCATGTCTCCTACCTCCTTTTCTGTTATTGGTATAGCACACTCAGCAACAATTTCTCCCTTGTCCGTGAGCCTGGTGGAGTGTAGGATCTTGGCCTTCTTTTTAGGCCTTTCTTGTTCAATCTCCATCATATCCTCCCAATTGAGAGGTTGTGAAGGTGTTACTATTTTTTTTTCTGTAGGTCCAATTTTAACCAAGTGGGACAACTTGGAGCAGTAGTCATCACAGTGGAAGAAGAAGCAATAGTAGTAGTAGGGGTGGTTGCACATTTACCTAGGGTTGAGAATCAACCCTTGGTTCCTCTTGGTATTCTTGCACTGCATGCATTTGTACAAGCTTTTCAGCCTCTTCCCTATCTTTTTGTTCCTACATCTTCTTACCTTCTTCTTCTTTCTTCAACCTTTCTTTCTCCAATCGCTCTCTTTCTAGTTTTTCTTTATCCAGAGCTTCTTTTTCCAGTTTCTCTTTCTGTAACCTTTGTGTTTCTAAAGCTCTAAGCTTTTCTGCCTTTTCTTCTTCTGCTTGTTGCTTTCTAACTAGCTCTTCAATGTCCTTTTCCTTCCTCAATCGTTCCACTTCTTCCTTTTGGTGATCTTCCTCAACAAGTTTCAACTTGGCCTCCAAGATTTCTTTCTCCCTTTGGTGTCTTGCCTTTTCTTCTTCAAGGTCATGAATCTTTTGTATCAATTTCAACTTATCATTTTCCTCCTTAACCTTGAGTTCATGCTCTTGTTGCCTTTGCTGCCTCTCTACTTCATCAGCTCTTGACTTAGCTTCAATTTGTTGTTGCTGTAGTATGGTATCAGCTTGTGTCTTGGCATCTATTAACTTTTTCTTTTCTATTTCTTTAGCTTTTGCATCAACATCCTTTCTAACTTCCTCAAAAAATTCTCATTGCTCCTCTTATGTCATTACCTATTCAGCATCCTCCTCTAGAGGCATATTCTCTTGCACATCCTTCTCTGACACAGTCTCATCTGAGTCTACTCCAACATCATGAATTTCAACCCCCTTTCCCTCCATGGTTTCAACCACACTATGAAGAGCCCCCTTTTGAACTTCTTTATTTTGTTGTTTCGCAAGTGGGACTTGAGTAGAAGATTCACCCATTGTAGGTGTTGAAACAACAGATCCTACTTGCACATCTCCTTCTTGTGTCTCTAGTTCATCGTCTGCTACTTCAAGCTCTATTTCTTCAATATCCGAAGGAAGGAACTCCAAAGGCTCTTTGGGAGGTATCTTTCTTTTGAGCCTTTTATACCCTTTCCCCTTTTTAGGAGTTGGTCCTTGTGGAGCTTTGGTTCTTAAAACCAACCATTGAACACTTCTACCCAAGACTGCTCTTCCTATCTGCTTAATATCAATAGTTTCCTCACTATCCCAGTCAATTGGATCCAGGATTTTAGTTCCAATGTTCAAAGCTTCATAAGATGGATCCAATACAACTCCATCATCCACCAAGGTGTCAGGAATGTCATTCTTGACTCTGAACTCTGACATGAGTGAGACATGTAATCTCTCATAATTCTTCTTTCTCAAGTCATATTCATCTTGTCGGTCACTCCAAAAGTATTCTAACAAATTAAAATGCTTGTCAAACACATAAGGCAACAAGGTATTCATCTTCCCCTTTGGGTCAAAGTGCTTCCTAGCTGTGTATAAACCTAACTTTAAGTGAATCAGCTCCTTGCAGACCACCTTGGCTCCTACCAAATGCTGACAACTATACTCACCCAACTTCATGGGGAATTTGTGACATCCCATCTTATGTTTTAATCCAAACTGAGCATTAACTCCAAGAGCCTAATACACAAATTCTATCAATATTATCCTGTTATTGCAACACCTTGGCAACACATGTGGATGGCCTTCAAAACCAGCTAGCCTGAAATATGTAAATTTGGGGTATTGAATATACCAACATCCCCATTCAACAATGAATGCCATGACTTCTTGACTCAGACTGTACCCTACATCTCCATTGAGTTGGTTAATGACCACATATATGAATGCATCATTAACCCTTCTTTATTGAGTCTCAGCAACTTGTAGGGACAACTGGTTATAATGCTCCCATACCTTCTTTTGTCCATCTAAGACTCCCATTATCCCCACTCTATTCAAACCTGGGAAGACACCTACTCTTGCTACTACATATACAATGTAAGAAGTCATAAAGAAACATTTAGTCCCCCTTATGCTAGTCAACTGATCATGAATGGCATCTGATATAATCATCGGCCAATCAAATTGATGGGTACCATTTAAAATTACTTGGATAAAGGGAAACATCCACTCCTTGAAATGAAAGGAATCTCTCTTCCCAAAGGCCCTAGACAACATCATTATTAAATCTAACACCTCCTTATAGAAATATCCCCTTTTTGGCTGGTCTGCTAGCTTGGATAGAGACTTCTTTTCTATTCTCAACCACTTTTTGTTCAAGTGGGACTTATTGGATTCCTTATATTCACTATATTTCTTCAAATCTTCTGCTTCCTTCAACTGCACCAAGTTTTTAGGATCTAGGGAACCAAATATATTTTGAAATGCTTGAGGAGTGAGATCAATGATTACATTGTCTTGTGAATCCATGTATTGTCGGGTAGCTAGATTGTAAGCACTTGCAGTTGTCAAGATCAACTCTGGGCATTGGATTGACAAAGGAAACAAAGTGATATGGGCCAAGCCGGAATCAAAAATTCTTTGTGTCCTTCCTGTTACATCTTCTCGTTCCACAAAGGTTTCTGCATGTAGCTCCTCAAAATTATATTGACCCAAATTGGTATCGGTGATGTCTGACCAATCTAATTCTACTTTGCTCACTGTGACAATAGGACTTCTGTGATTATACCTCAAGGTATAAGGTAACTGTTCTGGCTTGATCTTCTTAGGTTTGGCTGCTGCTTTTGATGTTCGTGTAGGCCAGTTCCTTTGAGAGGCTTCTCCTGATGTTCCTGACATCCTCTTTAGCTTTCCTGCAACAAAACCTCTAGTTAGATCCTCTAGATAAAGATCTCAAAATTTGTCGTTAAAATCATACCTTTCAAACATACATCGGAGGCAGAACCAGGCAGACAACATCCTAAATAATCTTCCTTTGAAACACTACCAGGATTAGAGTCAGAAGTGGAATAGTAATCGGAACCGGAACCGGAATGGAAACTGATTCGGTTTCCTTTAGATTTTCTATTTTCATCTTCTATTTCGGTTCCTCTTCCGCTTTCGCCAAAGTTAATATTTTTATGAAGAAAAACTTCTTACTACAAGCGGAGTCGGAGACGGGATGGAAAATGGAATTGACACTAAACATTAAAACACATCCAAGACTCTAAATCAATCCTGATCCCGCTTCTGGTTATATTGATCATGACGTCATCGATGATTATATCAATTTTAATGCATAAATCCATGATTAAAGACCAAGGTCATATTAAATGAAATGAGGCCAAAAATATATCATGAAAAGAATATGCGCATATGACTGTATTTTTAGGGCATCATATTTAATCATTTTAGAACGTGATCACAAAAATGCATAAAACCCTAATCTAGAAAATGCGATACGAAACTAGGGCACAAATTTAACCCCTCTACTTAACTAGATCTAACACACAAAAGATTCTAAGTAACACTACCATTTTAATTCAACCCTAACTTACTTCAAAACAAGATTTAATCTAGATTATCGACGAAGGCTAATTAAATCAAAAATCAGCATGATGCGATCACGACAAGAACGTGAAAGTGACCGTGCCCTAGCTCACTATAAAACCAGAAATGCAAGCCTATAACCAAATCAAGAACAAAAAACAAACAAACAAAGGAAAATAAAAATGCAAAACTTCAAGAAAGCGAACCCGCCCAGAGATCAAAAACGATCAATCAAACACAAACAAAGAACACAAAAGCAAATAAAATAAAATCAAGAATAGGAATCCTACCTCAAACACAAACTTGGCAAACCTTCTGAAGAAATCGCAAACAACTATCTCCTCCTCTTTTAATCAGTTCTCTTAGATGAACTCCGTAGCTACTCTACTTTGCTCTTCAATTTCTTAACAATAATAATAATAATAACCCACTTAATCGTTAATCAAGTTAACAAATTCAAAATTCCTACCTACGCATTGCAGCTATCATTAATGCATCAAATGCAGTTAGGTAGAGTCAGAACTGGAGAAGAACAAATAATTTACTATAGTGTGACTTTAGTCAAAAGTCAACGACCAAGAAATGACGGGAGTGGAATCGGAGTGAAAACTGATTCAGAAACTTGAGTAATTTCCCAACTTCGTTCCCATTCCGATTCCGGGTCCGCCAACAAAGCACAAAATGAAAACAAACACAAAAAGTAAAATAAAAAGACCAACATAATAAACATAAAACGAGGACTTTGTCTAAAACCAAAGTTTAAAAAAAAAGCGGAGGCGGGATGGATTTTGATTTTGCAATTTTGAATAAATACCAACTTAACATCTGATCCGGCTCTGAGTCCGATAAAGACAAATAAAAAAAAGCCAAAAAGAAAGACTGTCGAGATGGGGATCGGAACGAGTTTTGATAGAAGTTTCAGAACCCGATTTGGATCCGGCTCCGCTTCTGACAGACTAAACCAAAGAAAAACAAAGTGTTGGAAGCAAAAGACTCCAAACTTTGTTTGAAAACAACAAAAGATAAAAAAAAACAAAGGGGGACCCATTTTGACCAAGGCAAAAGATGGGTTGGTTATGCAAGGCATAAAATGAATGATACAAAAACATACAAAGCAAAGTAATTGAAGACCAACAGAGGAAGGGAGCATATTCACATACCATGAGAGCAAAGAGCTGAAACTGGTGATGCCAACAAGCAACCCACAAACACAAGTAGGATATGAGCAATGCTCACGAAATTCAAGGGTAGCACCTGAAATAGCTCCGAAATGCACAATCTAGCAACACACCTTAAGCTCCAGTACTTCAAACTCAAATGACAAGAAAATAAATAAACTCAAATGGCCATTACTTCCCAAAATTTAATATATCATTGCCCCAAAGGTCGTATAATCACCATTAATGCCCTCGACAAGACAACCAAGACCGAAATCCAGAAATTCAACAAAGCAACGAACTTCAGAGAAATTCAGACACGACAGATTTCTGTGGATTTGGTCGAAAGCGCAACCATCTCCAACTAGAAGGATGAACATCAAAGCATGCGCCCAAGCAAGAAAAATCCCAAAATAGAAAGGCCAAGGTACCAAAAAAAACCAAAAGAACAAGGTTCCCTACTTCAGTGGGGCATGTGTGCAAAAACTGCACAACAAATGGTGACTCCGCTGGGGAAATGCTCTAGAGCATTTCAAGAACAAACTAGAATCAAGAACCCAAAATATCTTATTTCAATCCTCTACTCAGGACACTTATGAACAAAGTTTCAAAAACCACAAGCAGGAGGACCTTTTCCTATACTAGGGTCCAAGTGTGTATATTTTGCATTTATTTCCTATTCGTTACATGCAGTGGGAACCATACCAAATCTGATCAGGCTACATAAAAGTTCTAACTCCAAAAGAAACCTAGATAGAGCCTTGCTGTCAGTCAAGCATCCATAGCCCCGACAAGGTTATCGCTGTGACCCTCCCAAGCATAGCTCTACTGCCAGTCAGGTGTCTATAACCCCGGTAGAGATACTAGGATATCCCTGACAAGGTGAAGATTACTTAGATTTTCAACGTTTTCCCTTTTCTTTTTCTTTTTTTTTAAATAATTTTTCTCTTTCACCTACATAAGTAATGAAACTCACACTCAAGGATGAGGAACATAGTGGAACTGAAGCAAAATGCAAGATTTTTCACCATGCCAAATTACCTAAGAACCCTATGCAACTCTAGAATTTTATTTTTTATTATTAAAGGTGTGAGACCTAAATAGATTCCATGGTTTATCCAAACAAGTGACTCTAATTCTAAGTACAAGGGATGTCAGATACAAAATTCCACCACTTGACTCTGAAAAATTGATTAGAGTTTCTAAAAGAAATTTCCAGAATAACCCGAAGCAAATAGCCTGTTATACAGATGCAACAACCCCAAGGAAGCAAGAAACCAAAAGCAAAAACCAAAACGGAAAGCAAAACAAACCAAAGCAAACCTACACTAACCAAAACAAACAAGCAAAGCAAAGAAAAAATCAAACCTACTCTAAGCTATGTAAAGGTTAAGCTGCAAATAACTCAAGGTTGAAAATAATGCTTCAGATACTACCCATTGACAAGCAGCGGGATATCCTCACCAGTGAGGGTTTTCAAGCGGAAAGCATTATCTCCCATAATTTTTGAAATCTGGTAAGGACCAAACCAGAGTTTATCAAATTTACCATGCTCTCCCTTACGATCATGGGCTTTATCCCAGTAGAGGACTAAGTCATAAATTTTAAAGGCTTTCACCTTAGCTCTCCTATCAAACCATCTTTTCAATACACCCTGATGTTTAGCAAAGTTTTCTAGGGCTTCATCTCTTTTCTCTTCTAGGTGCAACAACTCAGCCAAACGGGCTTCATGCTTATCTTCCTCATTGTAGTATTCATTGATAAATTGCAGGGTAGGGATATTTAATTGAATAGGAAACACGGGTTCTAAACCATACACCAAGTCATAGGGAGAGGTTCCTATGGATTCCTTCTATCTAGTACGGTTAGCCCAGAGAGAAAATCGGAGCTAGGTGTGCCAATCCTTAGGATTTTGTTCTAACAACTTACAGATAACTGTCAATAGGTTCTTATTGGAACACTTAACTAGGCCATTACCCTGAGGGTAATAATTGGATGAAAATTTAATAACAATCCCATGATCAAATGCCCAATTAGAAAATTTCAGTGATGCAAATGCAGGACTATTATCACAAACCAAAGATAAGGGACAACCAAAACATTTAATAATCCCAGACTCGAGAAAATTGATTACCACATCTGAAGTACATTGTTTACAAGCAAGATCCTCTATCCATCTAGTAAAATAATCAGTTATGGTAAGAATATACCTATGACCCGCAGAACATGGAGGATTAATTGGACCTATGAAGTCCATACCCCACTGAGCAAACAGTTTTACCTCTATGATTGGCTGAAGTGGAAGGGCTGCATGTTTTTCCTTACTTGTTGTAGTTTGACATATGTGGCAAGTCCTCACATGTTGGTGTGCATCCTTGAACAAAGTAGGCCAATAATAGCCTGCCCTTAAGATCTGGTTTGTAGTGCTTGATGCAGAACCATAGCCTGTACCATATTTCTTATGGAATTCAATCATCACTCTGGTAGCCTCCTCTTTCCCCAAACATCTCAGGTATACACCCTCATGATTTTTCTTATACAAGATAACTCCTTTCATCATAAAAATTCCACTCTTCAGGCACAAAGATCGCCTTTGAACTATGTCAAGGTGATCAGGACATTGTTGATTCAGTAAATAAAAAATGATTTCATCATACCAATCCCCTAGAGATACCTCCTAAAGATGATAGTGTTGAGTCGTGAGATCAGGACCTATTTCAACCATTGTCTTTGTGAGTCCCTATCCTCTCACTAATTTCACAGGTTGAATCTCCATATCATATTCGTTCACCCAATTCGTTCTGCATTAACAAAAACTTTATTGCAGGATCAGGTACTGTGGCAAAAACCTTATTCCTCAAAATATAGTGTCTGAAATTTTTCACTGCTTTGACCAAAGCATAGGCCTGCTTTTCGACATTGTGGTACCTTAATTCTACATCCTTTAAAGGAGCACCCATAAAGGCTATAGGATGCTCATCGCCTTGATCATAATTTTGAGTTAACATTACAGCACAAGAGTGATTAGAAGAGAATGAATATATGTAAAAAGGTTTAGCATAATCAGGACTCACCAATACTGGAGCCTCGATAATAGATTTCTTGATTCTTGCAAATGCTTCCTTAGCTTCTGCATGCCACTCTATTTTTGCTTCTTGTTTCAACATGGAATTTAATGGCTTAACTATCTCTACAAATCTAGTGATAAATTTTCTAACAAAGTTAATCTTACCAAAAAATGACTTCATCTCTTTCTTACTTGCAAGAGGTTGTATCTTCAAGATAGCCTGTATTCGTTTAGGGTCAATAGCAATACCCTGTTTTGAGATAATATGTCCCAACAAATTTCCTTCCATGACTCCAAAAATACACTTCCTTGGATTAAGTGAAATACCAAACTTTCTGCATCTTTGGAACACTTTACATAAATATGCTATATGATCTCATTTTTTAGAAAAAAACCATCAAATCATCCATATAAATAATGATGCACTTACCAATTATGTCCTTAAAATCAATGTCCATAGCTCTCTGGAATGTAGCTCCAACATTGATCAACTAAAATGACATCCTTCTAAAAGAAAAAGTTCCCCATTTTGTAGTGAAGGCAGTCTTGTGCCTATCCTCATACTGCACCATAACTTGGTTGTATCCAGAATACCCATCCAAAAAGGACATCATTTGAGATCCATTAACGATCTAAAGCACCTCATCTAGGGAAGGAACTGGAAAATTATCCTTTTCTGATGCTCTATTCAAATTCCTAAAATCCAAACACAGTCTGATTTCTCCATTCTTTTTCCTTATTGGAACCAAATTCATAACCCAAGTAGAGTGTCTTACTGGAAATATAATGTGTGCTGAGAGCAATTTCTACACCTCCTTTTGAATAATGGGTTCTAACAGAGCATTGATTGGCCTCTATCTCTGCCTAAATGGTTTGACATCTGACTTCAAAGGGATGGTGTGCGTGATGATTGAAGTATCATATGTTTTCAAATCTTCATAACTCCAAGCTATTACATCATAATATGTATATAAGGTATCAATAATCCAGTTTCTTTCTTCTGGAGTACACACCTTATCAATAAAAAAATTCTTCATGTTGTCTGGTGTCCCCATATTATATGTTTCACACTGGCTACTGAAATATTCCCTTTTAGCTTGTTGTTCCTGATCTCTTATCTTATCCAAATCAAAAATACGTTCAAGCTGCACCATACCTCTTGGAATGTTGTTGGTTTTCAAATTAATGATTCCTCCCAAGTCTATTTTTGCTTCTTGAGGCTCTATCTCATCAATGACTTGGGAAGCCAACACATCACAACTTGTAATAAAATCCAAAATATGCTTATCATCTTCAAATACCTAGAAATTAGTAACGTTGTTAGGCACTGAAGGTACTGGAGTGAGCTCAACTATAAATTTCTTCAATCCTGAAAGTGATAAAGGCTGCAAGGTGCTAGCAGCTTGTGCTAGAGAATCTGCAACTTGATTCTTACTTCAAGGGATCAACTGGATATTAAAAACATCAAACCCCTCAATAAGATCCCACACTCTATGCCTATAATTGGTCATTCTCCTATCATGACATGAATACTATATCTTTACTTGTTTGATTACTAATTCAGAATCTCTAAAAACTTGTAACATCTTAACCCTCTTTCTTGATGCCATTAACAAGCCATGGATCAAAGCTTCATATTCAACAAAATTATTGGTGCATTGGAATTGGAGTCTATGAGCAGAAAAATAATTCTTACCTTTAGGACTGATTAATTCAAATCCTGCTCCAACACCCTGCTTAGATTTAGATCCATCGAATCTCAATGTCAACCAACCATTAGGTTCCCTTAGTTTTAATTTATCTTTCTCTTTACTGAAAATGGGGGGCTTCTCAGGAAGCACTGGGTTCTTACCCCTATTACTATGTATATCTGGGTTAATACATTTCTGTATCCATTGGACAAAAGTCTGGCATAAGTCATATTCCATCTCGGAATGAGGAGCATCATGGACTTTGCACCAATTGGGAAGTAGTAGTTCCTCAAAAGTCATTCTTCTCTTTAGTTGTATCTGATTCTCCACACATTTCTAGATAAATTCCTGAAAATTATCCAACAAAATAAGCTACCTATCCTCTTGGTCATTTGTTTCATCCACTTGCTCAGTTAGTGCTCCAGGACTACTGTTTTTGGGAATGTATTCATCTAAGGAATCCTGTAGCATAAATACCTCTTCATCTTCTGTGACTGATGCGGCCAACACATAATTTCCCATGCTAATTTCAGACACCAACACCTCATTCAAAACATTCTGGTATTCAGTGATTACATACTTCATTCGGGGCTCTCTTTCAATTTGAATCTGATTCAGAACTCCCTTCCATGGTAGCCACATGTGAGAATGATCTGTAGATGTATACCCATTCAAGGCCTTAGTGAAATCTCTGCCTAAAATTAAACCATAAGTATCAAGAATGTCAGCAACTTGGATATTGATAACTTGTTGCACCCTAGGATCTGATGCAAGCTGTGTAGGGATCATGTTTAATTCTCCAACTACACTTACCTCTGTTTTGTCCAATTGAGTAACCTTCTTTTGAGAGGCTATAGGGGTAATACCTAATGCTTTGCAAACAGAAAAATACATAACATTTGTAGATGCTCCTAAGTCTAGGAGATAATTATGCAGATTCTTTCCAAAGATACGAACATAAATTAAGAAAGGAGGGGTTTCCATCTTGCCTTGAAACAAACTCAAATGAGTTTCAGCTTTCTCAACTTGACCTTTATCTTTATCTCTCCCTTTGTCTATAGGTGGAATCTGACTTCTAGGTATCTGGGAATTATAAGACTTGGTAACAACCTCATTGGCAGTTACCCCTGTGGTACTACTTTTTGATTGAATGTCCCTAAAACTGCATTCCTAATAGCAAGAACTCTTAATAACTCAAAAGCAACAAGACTTACCTTTACTTTCTTGAATTCCTTAGTCACATATTTGCCTAATTGCTCCACATTCAAGTCAGAATGGGCTTCCTTGTAGCCACTGGCCTGGCTATCTTTCAACACCTCAACATTGTTTCCCTTTGAAAAATATTGTGTGGGTACATGAGGATAAGGTGGATTGTTACTAGCTTGTGGATCTGGTGGAGTAGTAAAATTGTTAGGAGGGATAGAAGTAGTGAAAGGGCCTCTAGCCTGTGGACTCCTGTTGGATTTATTTCTTAAATCATATTTCTTTGCTGGTTGCTGAAACATTTGAACTTCTTCAGTACTAACTTCCTCCTCATCCAAGGGGCCATTATCATTCTCATTTTCCTCACTAAACAACTGGGAGATCTCATCTTCATTCAGCACCTACTCTGCCTCATCATCTTGGTCACTAGATTCTTCTTCTAGTTTTCTTTCCTCACCTTTGGGGAATGGGGCATGGTTGAGTACCAGCACTAGAGAATCATAGGGATTCGAGGGCATAATTTCCTGACCACTGGAATTGTTATCTACTTCATACTGGAAAATGGAAGTAGCAGTATGAAACTCAGTATAATTTAACTCAGAGTGTTGTCTTGTCTTATGTAGTCAACACCAACCAGACAAAGCCGCCTCTGCCAAGTATACACCATTTGGAGGTTTCTCCTGAGTAGAAGGTTGATCCAATGGAGTGGGAATCCCTCCATTATTAGGTCCAGTATTCCATGACCTATTCTACCTAGGTGGTTGGCCCCTGTCAAATCCTTTCCCACCTTGTTGATTTCTATCAAAATTCTGACCAGGACCCTACCTTCTATCAAAATTCTGACTGGAACCTTGTCCTTGTCATAGTTTTGATTTCTATCAAAATACTACCCTCTTTCAGATTTCTTGTTCTCCCTACCATAATTAGGTTGCATATTCTTCTAAGCAGCATGAACCTGGCTATTTTGATTTCTCAAATAATTCACCTCTGTATTCAAAATTTTCACTTGTTCAGATAAGTCATCTAGCCTTTCCTTATCCATACTATTAGGTGGTGCCATATTAACACTACCAGAAGGATATCTAGGTATGCCTCCAGAACCAACAACCTGGTTCAAAACTTTGAAATTTTGCAAATATGTAGGAAAACCAACTTGTTGCTGATGAAGGGGTTAATTAGCTCTCTGTTGAGGATAAGATGTCATAGGATGAGCTTGATTTAGTGGAGGACCTGGATGAGGGACCAAAGGCAATGAGGGCATCAGATTCATTATGGGATCATGACTAGTAAAAGCCTAGTTAAGGGCTTGAATTTGTCTAGGGTGAGCAACAGGTCTTGAGGATGGTAAAGGTCCTGATAAGTGTTGCCTCAAGTTCGTGCTAACCTTCACAGCCTCTGCATATGCAGTGAGTAAAGTATTCATAGGTTTAGTCCTTTGTTTAAAGAAAGTCATTGTAAGGCTATCCAAGGCCTCAAGGTAAACTTCTAAAGCAATATTTTCATTTCCAGCATAAGGTGTCTCGAGTCTGGTGTATGATCGATGGAACCTATCATTGAATGATCCTATGGGAACATTAATCTCTCTTTTAACTCAAGTAAATTGCAGGTATAGTTCATTAGCACTAATGAGAATCTTAAACTTCTGCAAAAATGCAGTCTCTAGTTCGGTCCAATTATAGATGGAAGCAACAGGTAAGTGGTTGTACCAATAAAATGCCTCTTCCCCTAGGGAATAAGAGAAAATCCTACATGCAACATCCTCATGGTTAATTCCTCTATCCCTCAGACAAGTTTGGAAAATACTAATATGCTCTTATGCTATTCTGTTGGGGTCATGAGTATAAAACTTAGAGCAAAAATGCTCTGGGTTCTTGGGCATGACATTTTAATTATTAAAGATCAATGGGGATGGATTATTAGCAAGGAAATCCATTGGTGGGGGTGGAGGTGGTGATGGATGATTTATGACTAGTTGTAGCTATGGAATAGGAATTCCTCAGAGTCAGATGAGGATGAAGATGATGGAGATGATGGAAGTGGGTGAGCGGATGATGATTCTTCCCCTCATCTAGTCCTTCTTGACCTAGTATGGGCTTGTAACTCTTGAAATTCCTCCTCTCCTAGGGTAGATCTAGTTATTCTTCTAAGCCTCTCATGAGAGATGGCATTTAGGAAATGCTCTAACTTGCTTATTCAAGGCCCTCCTTCTAGCGCCAATTTGTTGATGGTGTTTTCTGCACAACAACAACTCAGACAGAATATGATATCCTATCTCTCTTGAAAGGAAAATATCTATGGGAAAAGAGATAATGCCAAGGTCTCTAATGTCAGGTCTTGACAATGTAACAAAACAAATCAGTGATAAATGTGAAAATGCTGGTAATCACAAAGGGACCTTACTACAAGCAAATGCTGAACTTTGAATTTATCAGATCTGAACAATAAATTGATACTTGAAATCTTCAATTGAACCTAGATAATAAAATAAATAGAAAACGATAAAAGTTTCATAGATAATTTTAATACTAATTCTAGCCCTAAAACGGACAATGACAAAGATTATATGCTCAAAATGGACCGATCTCTCATAAACTACTTTTTGTTGGATCCAAATAAATCTGCAATTTTACAGAAATAGTGGAATCTTCTGAGGTATTTAAAGATTTTCAAATCATAAATATTTATTCAAAACAATACTATTGGATATGAGTAAACATTCATAATTTAACTAAGCACAATTTAAAGCCCAGGCTAACTTTGCAAAGAAGCTAACAGTCAGCTAACTACAAAAAGTATGGACTAGAGATCACTGCAAACATTCCAAACATGAAACCCTAAGCATCACCAAACTATTTAACTATGAACTTAAGCAATTTTAAATATAGAACAATAAGAACCATGCCAGATAAAACTTGACACAAGAAAGATACCAAATCACAATATCCCTTCTTATATTAGGTTATCCAAAATGGCAACAATTCTAGCCTTCTATTACAATACTTGCTTGAACATAAACCGTAATTCGCTCAAATATGGGAATCTCTATTCTATTTCTCTATGCCTATCATGCATTACTTCCATTTTGAAATGAGGAAACATTCCCAATTTATAGAGAATCCCTAAGATAGGTCGGCTCAAAATAAGAGTTTACAATAAAAACATGCCACACAAGAGATCAGCCTTAAAAAATATTCAAATATCATATGAAATGTGCAATTTGCACCAATTTCATCCAAGTCGGCCCAATGCATGAAGATAATGGGAAGTACAAACTTTGATGTAACCCTATATAATTACTTCCCATCCTTGTCTTTAGCTTGATCTTCTTCACCATGCATGACCAACAACACCTTGTCCAACCCAGCAATAGGTGGTACAGGCAAAACCCTAACTCTTGTTTCAAGAGACTTAATGTCATCCCTTGCCTACCCTACTGTACCGTCCCACTCAACCCTATTAGTTAAATATCTATCAATAAATGCAATGTAGGTTGCAACATCATCTAGCTGATGTTTAGTGACCAGACCTTCACTGATTGGGGAATAAACATCTCTCCACCATTTCTTAAGTTGCTCTAGATTGAGATGATTCGGAGAAAACTTCTTCCTCCCTGTCATAATTTCAAAGAAGGAGATACACTTCTCATAAATACCAATAAGAGTGTCCTCAATCTGCCTCCCTTGTTTATGAATCTTCTTTAAGGCCTTTTTGCTCATTTACAAGATTTCAAACCATTCCCAAGGCTCAGAAACCCTTGGGAAAGGAAGAATCCCACACTTTACCAATTCATCTTCGGTGAACTACATGATTGTCTTTGTTTTATGCATTAGAAGATCAACATCTTCTCTATCTTGAGCTAGCACAACCTTGAACCGATCTACTGACCTCATGGCTTCCCCTCCAGTTGAAAAGATAACTTTGATGGCGCCATCCCCTTTGGTTTGAACCCCCTGCAACCAAGCAACTGTGGCATGTGTAGTGCCTTTCATCTTCTCAAGCTCAGAGATTGTTTCTTGAGGCAAGAAACCTGTAGTAGAGGAGGAAGAGCTAATGGACTGCAAGGGTTTCATCAACTCCTGTAAGTACTTCCTGACCTTCTCATTCTCTCTCTCCAACACATGTCTAGTTTGTACAACCCTCTTCAATCTACCCACTATCACAACACTAGAGCCTTCATAATCCTCAATGTCTTATTGCACAGATGCATGCAATAACTCAATAGTCTGCACATGATAATCCTTGGTAGTCACATTATCTCTATCTTTATCTAGAGGAGGGGTAGCAATGTGAGCCACTCTATTGCTTGACCTATCCCTCTCAATCTAGGACACAACCCTAGCCTTCTTCTTATTCTTTCCTTTTTCAAAATTGGCCATTAAGTCATCTCAATTAGGTGGAGCATCATCTACTATTACTTGTTTACTCTTCAATTCTTTATCCAACCAACTTGGAAAAATGGACTCAGTTGACACTATATCCTGCCTATCCTACTCTTGCTAGTCATTAGGGGCATCCTTCTCAACACTTGGCACACTAGGGATATCCCTAATTGGATCCTCTTTGTTCAACAACTGCTCCTCTAAAAACAACCTACGTCGGTGAAGGGACCTTAGTTGGTAACTCCTCCTGCTGAGGAGATTTGCTCAATTTCTCTTCTATAGGTGAATCTGTATAGGCCACCAAAGGAGACCCGAGCACCTTTTCAACCTCTGCCTCTACACTATAGAGGCCTCCTTTCCTAAAATTCCTCCTCACCCAAGTCCTTAGGATCTTCATCCTTCCTTGGTTCTTCTTGCACACTGCTAGTATCTTGAGGAAGGGAAATCCTTTCTTGTTTAGCAATGGGAGCAATCACTGGCACATCCTCCTTCATTGCAACATCCTTTGGGGAAGGAGTCCTTGAACTCCTCATATATACTTGTGTTCTTTCCCCTGAACTCTCTACCTCTACCACAGGTAACTCAACCTCCTTATCAGTTTTAGGAGCTTCTTCCTGTTTCTGTGACAGCGACAAGACTTCTTCTCTTTGTCAATGGATGATTGACATCTATCTCTCCCTCCTCTTCTTTATCCTTTTCAGCTTCTCTCCTCGAGACATGCCTTCTCTTCTTGGAAATAGGTTTCCTCTATTTACCTACCTCTGCCACCTTCTCAGTTTGAACATCTGTAACCTAAATCTTGAAAGGGGAATCCACCCTTGCCTTGCCTTTAGGATCTTGTTCGTGTGATTCCCTGGAAGAAGAATGAGAATCCAAATCTCCCATCAAATCAAAAGTGCATTGGACTCCTTCACTTTACAACTCCAAAATTTTGTGCTTCAGCCACATTTTGGTGTACTTGATCACATGAGTCATGATTTGACCTAATTCCATTTTCTCCTCTTCCATCCAGTCAATCTCCCCAATGGATTTATCTTTCACCACCTGGAAAACATGACCCTAAATTAAATTCCCATCTTCTTCCACCTGGTCAGGGATGGCCTTCACATTATATAACCTTATTAAGTCCACTGGCAACTTGGAGAATTTCCTCTTTCTGACCTCAAATTCATCACCAAGGTTAGCCCAATAATCTTCAATATTGGCCTTATGGCTGTACTCTCTACTGGCCTTCTTTTGTGCCTCACTATTGATGTCAAACCTTTCTCTCTTGGAATGGAAAGAGAGGCCAAAAGTACTCATCTCCTCCTTAGAAGCATGAGTAGACTAGATAGAAGCACAAACCTCACTCATTCCTATCTTCAAGGGAAAATCATTCCCAATTCCTGTTTTATGCTTGTCTCCCTTTATAAATATGTCAAAGTCACAAATTTTCCTAGTGACCTCCAACAATATAATATGATCAGTGGGGTACCTCGGGAGTTTGTATGGAGCCCTCTGACAACCATCAATCCTAATGTAAGTTTAAAGTAGGGAACTAGATAGAGCATGCCCCATACCTCCTTATCAATTCTTTAACCTTGTCAGAAATCCTCACATGTTTTGCACCTTGCAACAATCTGGTAATATACATCATGAAAGCATCATTTTCCCTTCTATAGATTCCTCCTGTTAGGTGCAGTTGTGGATATACCTCATATATTGCATCCTGTCCAAATGTACCTCTAGTGCTCAAGCCCTTATATGGGTGAAATCTTGCCAATGCATACACTAGATAGGAGGTCATGGTGAAATTCTTGGTTTGCAAGAAATTACACAACTATTGGTGGATGACTGCACTTATGGCACTTGCCCAGTGGTAATCTATACCTTGCTCCATCTGAGCAATGACATTGAACATCCAACTCTCGAACACCCCTGCACTCTTCAACCCTACCAGTCTACTGAGAAGAGTGATGAAATTGTAATATTCCCTTTTGAACTTGAGTCTGAAAAGCTGCTTTGGCAATTTGGAGAAATGGGACTTGGGCTTCTCCAACCAAGAGTTGATCACCTACTGGGACTTAACTACATTTTTCTCATAGTATTTCCTTGTTGTGTCCATATCAAAAGCCACCACATGTGACCTATAATGCATATGAAAAGTCCTAGCAATTGACACATGACTAAAGCCTACCAGAATGCTTCCCTGGGGACCAATTATCCTTTGTGTCCCTCTGTCATAATTCTTGGTGCATTCAAGCACCAACTCATAACACTGCACAGTGGAGGGGAAACTTGGTACATGTGCCAATCTGGAATCTAGAGTTCTTTTAGCTAGCAAAGGGAGGTTTGGTGTTGCCATTTCAACTTTGAATTCCTCATAATCCCACATACCCACATTGGTATCGGTGATTCCTAACCAAATAGAAGTTAGCTTGCTCTCAGGAATCTTACTCCTTGTATCCAATTTTACCTTTTTTGCATTAGAGATAGCAGAACCTTCTGCACTTGGATTTGTTTCCTTTCCCTTGCCACAACCAACAATATCTTGGCCTGATCCTATGTGTAAAGAAGTAAACATAACCAAAGTGAGATCCAAGAGAAACAATAAATGCAAGAAACACATATCTCAAAGTTCGGGTTTTAGCCCCCCTCGTGGAATCCAAACTGGAGAGGAATTCTGGAGAAATCCGGACCAGGTGGAATCTAGCGAGACAAACATATAAACCCCTTAATATCACTTAATTAACTAGTACAAAACAAGAATAACCTTAGAGATACTTAGCATAAGTTCATTTTATCACTTTAATATTCTATGAATAAGAAAACCCCTTATATAATTATCATATTCTTCATTTCCACAATATCTCAGAAGATATCGCCAGAGACGGAAATCCCCGAAAACAACAATAATTGCAATCGATCTGGCAAAACGAAGAAGGGACGGAACATCTAGGAAAATTCAACAGAAGCCTATTTTAGTAGGAGTAAGATAAATGACCATCAAAGCATGAATCAGATAGAATGAACCAACCAAAAAAATTGAGAAAATATGAAGGAAGCGGATTTTCGTGAGGCAGACAAAAGTTCGGCTTAAGTGGCAAAGAGAAGGAACAGGAAAAGCCAGGGAAATCCGAAGGAAGCAAAATTTCGTGAAGACGTCGAAAACCCAAACTTAGCCATGTTTCATTTGTCCTTACCAAAATGAATTGAATGAGCATGGACGTAGGACTTGCACCTTGACAACAACCTATCCTAGACCTTCAATAGATCAATCATGAATTTAAAACTCACCCCTCAACAATTCGAGAGGGATTAGCTATGCCGTAGGTCGAGAAACCCTAAAAACCCCTCACCATGGGAGCACGGAAAAACCAGGCATGAATTTCTTACAAACAAAGATAGGGAATTTGGGATAAATGTAAAAAAGTCCCGAGAACATCAACAAAAGACCAACCCAAAACAAATATTCAGTGATCAACCGGGTAGACTGGAAAAAAAATGAAAATCTCAAAACCCCCGCCATGGTGCATACACACAGGAAAAAGAAAAAGCAATGAATGATAAAAAAGCATACAAAGAAAAGTAATTGAAGACTAACAGAGGAAGGGATCATATCCACATACCATGAAAGCAAAGAGCTGAAACCGGTGACACCAACAAGCAACCCACAAACATGAGCAGGATATGAGTAATGCTCACAAAATTCAAGGGCAACACTCGAAATAGCTTTGAAATGCAAGATGTAGCAACACACCTTAAGCTCCAGTACTCCAAACTCAAATGAAAAGAAAATAAACAAACTCAAAAGCCCCAATTACTTCCCAAAATTCAATATATCATTGCCCCAAAGGTCGCATAATCGCCATTAATGCCCTCGACAAGACAACCAAGACCGAAATCCGAAAATCCGATAAAGCAATGAACTTCGAAGAAATCCGGACATGACGGATTTACATGGATTTGGGCAAAAGGGAAACCATCTCTAGGCTCTGAAAGAAAAACTGGGAAAATCCAGAGGAAACGAATTTTCTCAAAAACGGTGGAAAGTTTGAAATGCACCCTAAAATCCAAAGATTTTCAATACAATTCACAAATGGGCCGGTCCAACTAGTAGGATGAACATCAAAGCATGCGCCCAAGCAAGAAAAATCCCAAAATAGAAAGGCCAAGACACCAAAAAAACCAAAAGAACGAGGGTCCCTACTTCAGTGGGGCGTGTGTGCAAAAATTACACAACAATCACCTCGTTGACCGGTATGGCAAATGATCAGCTGTCAGAATCTTCCACAATTGCAAGCCTCTAATTATATCTGCATGACAATATTAGTGCATATAACAACTGCATATCTGTAATTATCTTAAAATGACAATCATTAATCCACATGTAAAATTAATATAGATAGTTCATACAACATGTCAATTTCATTTAAAAGCTATGAAAATGAGCGTATGCCCAATGTCTTAGGTTTTAAATAAATATCATAGAAATATCAACATCTAAGCATCAAAGTCTATGACAACTGCAACATATGGATAATAAATTATATCAAAATTAAACCATAAATTGGGCTCATCACATCCTTTCTCTCTTTTGCAAGAGGTTGGATATCAATAGTTGGTTGAGTGGTAGTTTATTATTAGGAGTAACTAGAGGGAACTCCTAGATCTTGTGGTTAGAATATTAAAAATAATAAAAATTATTAAGAAAATTTAGATAGAGAACACATTGGTTGCATCTCATTTTCCCAATTTTTATATCAATTTTCTATTTTGGATCATCCTTAGAGAGGTCAACTTCAACATAAACCCTCTTCTAGGGTTGAGTTGAAAGGAACTTGTCAATTTTGACACCAAAAAATTTACCTAAGGAGAATGATATCTTGTTCAAGAAATTATAGCATGATAAAGTTAACTTGGAAAAATCCACCTAGATAGGGAGACAAAGATATGTCTCTTCAAAAACAATGAACTCTCTAGTCTAGGGTGTGAAGACAAGCAAAAATGCAAAAAAAACATTAGGTATCTTGCCTGAGAGTAGACTTTATATGGCTATATTTAGAAAAATAAAAATAAAAATAAAACCTTGGTGAGGTTTCACACAACATCAAGGTGGATCCCATATGGGATCCAAGCCTTGGTCACCCATTATTTGATCATGGTTTTGTTGGGAAAATGTGTCTCAACCTTGCAATTACATAAGGTACCATTGATATGTTAGCAACAAGGGGCACCGGGGTGGGGGTTCCCCCTGCTAGGGATCCGAGGGGATCATCCCCCCGACGGGGGGTTCGTGGGCCACACGCCTCGATGAGGGCTCAAGGGCAACACCCCCGAAAGAAAAAAAAAATATATATTTTATTATTGTGAATTTGGACTATCCATCATTAGGTCTTAAGATTAGACAGTTGATATTTTATTAGCTTGAATTTCCCTAGAAGGTAACCCTATTTTATGAGTGTATTGTATTACGACTATGTATTGTGATTGTAGACACGTAAAATATACATGCACCTGATTTTGATCATATTAACATTGTTTCATCTTGAATCATACTCTCAGCTTATCAACACTTTTCATCCCTTAATTAAATAAATCATTATTTATTTAATTAGGTCCTTCTCCTCTTCTGATTAAATTAATCAATTTAATTTAATTAATCCTCAATCCCTCTTTAATTAAATAATTTATTTTATTTGATTAAGTCTCTAAAGTCCTCTTATTAAAATGAATAAATTAAACCTTATTTAATTTAATCTAACATTATTCCCTTTAGTTAAATAAATCAAATCATTTATTTAATTAAATCATTTCCTCTCAAATCTGATTTAAATTAATTCATCTATTTAAGTCTAAATTGTCAAATCACCTAATTCTTCATTAAATTAATCAAAACCTTGATTAAGCTAATCTCTCACACTAAAATCCTCTAGAGAATGCAACTTGCACAATAAATCAATTACTTTGATTTATTTAATTCTCTATTTTCCCTCATAAAGCATCAAAAGGGAATATTCCCTCATTTGAATTAAAAAAGGCCAAGTGGACTTGGTCCTTCCAACAAGACATTCAATGCCTCTTACATGTCCTTGTGCATTGAGCCAAGTGACATTAACTCCATTTCTTTCCCCCTCCAACATGTCACATTCAAAATTCAAAATTTGAATCCAATGGCATTTATCATGCACATTGACCAAAATGTGCTCATTCCTCCTCCAATCACATGTGGACAAGTGGCCTCTTCTCATTGGTTGGTCTTTTATCCCACATTCATCCAAATCCCTCATTCTTCCAACATGGGAATCTATAAATGAGAGACTCTTCCTCTCATTCAAACATTCAAAATTTGAGTAGACTTACTATGCTCAAATCCATCATCATCCACAATTATATGCAAATTTACTCTCTTCATATTGAGAGCCAATTTTGCCCATTTTAATCAACCATTCATCACTTTTCAAGATTTGAAACAAGGTTATGCTCAAATCTCTTTGGATATTTGACCATTTCTCCATCACATACCATTGCTACTTAGGAATTGGGAAGGGGCCAATTGCAACACTTCATTGGCACGAATTCCCCTATAAGATCATCATGCTATTAGCTTAATTAGGATTTAGTTTAAATTTTTGTTTCTTATATTGTGTTCTTCTTTCCTAATTTAGTTTGAATAGGTGGATTTTATGGGGAATCTGTCATACTTGTTTGCATGCATATGATCTAACAACTAATGTGTTTTGTTGCTCTTGTGCATTTTAAGGTTTAGAGGTTCACAATGATGTACTTTGAGAGTCTAATAGTGGTCATGTTGCCTTTGGATCTCTGATTGGTGATAATGTTGTGAGAAGCTTGCTCTGCAAGTATATTGTAATCTTTGTGATTTTTGAATAATATGTGGGTGGATTTTGGAGTGTGGGGTTTTTCTCCTGAGAGGGTTTTCCCCATGTAAATCACCATTTTGTGGTATGCATGATATTTATGTTTATTTCTATTTAACTTTATGTAACTATTGAAAAGATCTATAAAGTTTTTTATTATCCCCCTCTTAAGATTAGTGTAGGAAGTTGTTTCGCTACTTTAGCTTCCTTACAACTTTTAAGGGGGACCCTCCCCATAAAAAAATCTATCAAAATACAAATTTTAAGCAAAAAAAAATAACTATCAAACTCCAAAATGGGAAGAACCAAAATTGAAGGTGTTTTAGTGGATGTACCTTATGGAACACTTTGGGAAAAAATTTGCAAGGATTCTTTAGAAGGAGAACCATTTCCATGTTTTTTCAAACCTTCAACTCTAGCAACGACTATAGAGTTACAAAAGGCTGAGGTCATTTATAATGAGAAAAAAATGACCACAAGTGTGGAAACTTAGAAGGGCGACAATAAATGTAGAAAAGCAATACGAAACACTTCTTCAAAATGAAGTAATATGGCACTAAAGAGATACAAATTAATACTAGTTCATAACCAAGAATAAGACCATAGAAAATCATCTACTTCATAGACATAAGTTCTAACATTAATTTTTTTAAATTACTTCTTTGAGAAAAAATCATATCATGATGTTGTATTCCTCATATCTTAGACATCTTATGCCATTGCAAAGGAAACAAATACAAAACAAGGCTTGTACACACAATTAACACTTATTAGCAAGTCTTGATAGTTTATTTCTACAAATTTTATGTCAATTTTTCTTGTAAGAATACATGATCATGATTAAGTACATATTATGGTTGATAGGTTCTAAAGATGATAATTTTGATGTATTGCAAGAAAGGGGTCTTTGCAGAAGAAACTAACAAGATAAATTATTTAAAAAATTCATGGTTCCGTTTCAGCCTACCATAAAACCATCGTGCTAGACAAGAACAATAGATTTATCAATCATTTTTTATCTTTATTATGGTCAATGATGGAAACATTGAAACAAAGAAAAAGAGAACTCTAGGTCTTATGTGTAAAACCTACGATTCAAATTTTGTGTAGTGGTGTGTCTTTTTCTAATGTTTCATTAAGATGGAAATCAACAAGATGCTTAGATTGACTTTAAACCATGAAGGTGAGCCAATCAGACCTGGATCTGCATCTTTTAGGGTCTTGGAATGGATTAGAAGTGATTTTACTTGATTAACCTAATTAGACTATGTGCCCTAATATGAAAGATGCAAGATACTAAAAATTGAAAGGCTATAACATAGATTTGTAGGCAAATCTAGGAAGGGTAGAGTGTTGTGTACCTATCTTGAAAGTTTGGTGTTGGTCTAAATAGGAGGACAGAGTCACCCAAGGGCATCTGAGTCTATGTATGCCTCTTTTTCTTTGTTTTTGTAGTCCTTTGATGTCAGATATGATATCCCTATTTCTACTTGCAAACTTGTCAGGTGACTATTGGATAATTTTGTAGGTGAGTTTCTGTGAGTTGACAAGGTGTAGGGATTTGAATGCAACAATGGAAAATGATCTTCAAGCTTCTTCCAATCCTCTCCAAACTTGAAATCTACACATTCAAAAAGAGAAGAAATGTTGTGCCATTGAGGGGCTTACCTTAGTCAAACCCTATGTTAGTGTTTCCACTTCCACACTGACAATGTCAATGATAAAAATGGATAATTGATAGGAAGGAATGATGAATCAACAAATTGTTACAACTCACCACCCTTAAATGGCTTCCTTGAAGGATTGAAGTCATACACATCACCTCAAGGTCTTAGATCTTGCTTGCTTGAATTGGTTAAATTTCTTGGAGACCTACAAAAAGGGTTAGCCTTTACACATAATGATAACATAAACATATATGAACTCACATAGGATTTGACAAGATGTTTGGATCTTGAATTACTACAATAAAGCTTTGAAATGCTTCTCTTGAATTACTTGATAGTGCTCTTGATCATAAGTTTGCCAATAGTTTTGTAGATGATTTCAAATAGTGCAATAACTAGTTATTTATAGTAATTTATTATAATTTCCCACAAATTAAATCTTGATAGCCAACATTTGAAACTTGAATTTCAAATGTTAAAATGTCGATACTAACATATTCAAATTTGGATCCTGGAAAAATAGGGGGACTTAGATTTCCAAGGGTATCCCAGTCCTGGCCCTATTTTCCAAGAAATAAGGTGTCGAGGATGGAACATTAAATAAATGTATTTGTTCAATGCTTGAAATTTCTCACAAAATGATGAAAATAGGTTATAGAATGCATAATTTAGGAAATTAGAGGGTCAATTAGGCTCAATAATTTAGGGGGAGAAAAAGATAGTGTGAAATTGTCAAGGGTGACAATTTATGATGCTACATTTAGCCCCCACTTTAGTGAGAGTATGAACTTACACTCAGACTCACATTAAAGTTGTAAATCTATGTCAAGAGGGGTTCAATTGTCCAAATGTTGAAGAGATAAGATGACTAAGGATCAGGGGGGAGTGCACAAGCCCCCAAGATCCAAGATCCCATGGCAAACCGACATAAGAACAAAGGAACTCACACATGTATGAAATACAACAAGACAACATACACATACATGTCAGAAAACACAAAAAATACATGGTAAAAACACATGACATAACATAACATGTAAATGTAAATGACAACACTTTGGGGATAAAATTTAAAAATAGAAAACAAACTCCAAAATACAATCTACAAAGTGCATATAATAGATTATGCTCAATTCTAATGGAACCAAAAAACAAAATATAGATATGAGAATGGGAAAGTGATGTGTACCAGTCACCAAAAGTGCTTTTTCAAAGCTTACTAAGGACTCATTCGCCCTATGAAAAATGAGTCTTGGCTAGGGTTTTGAAAAAATAGTTTGTAGGTTCTCTTCTACTGTGTCTGCACTCCCAAATTCTCGAATCTCACAATCAGACAATCATAAATAAATCTTGTGGGCGAGTTTCCATGAAATTGCAAGAATGATGACAACTTTGACAACTTTGCAATTTTTGTTCTCCAAGAGATCTTCCACCTAAAATATGCAAACACAAATCAAGAGGGAAAAATGTTTTGTTGTTGGTGAATGGGGGTTTGCCTTGGTCAAACCCCATTTTGGTAATTAAACCTTGTAATGAAATGAAATGGCATGAAGGAATGATGAATGAACAAATGAAATATCACAACTTATCAAACCCTTGTTTGAACCTTGGAATGTAGATCTGCAACTTGCATGAGATGGATTCAATGGATGTGTATCTTGATCATGAAACTTGACTTGAAACAATTCTTTTGAATGCTTGAATGGATCTTGAACACTGCATCAACATATTAGCTCAAATAACATGCATGATGCAAGAAGAATTTTACATGATAATAGGATCTTGATTGCTGCAATAATTCTTCTATAAATCTGCCCTTGAATGCCTTGAAATTCTCTTGAATTTCTCTTGTGAAAATACTCTTATGATAACTTGAATTTGCCAGCTTTCTTGAAAGTCTTAGGATTCTAGGCTGAAACATAGCGAAATGACCTCTTATTTATACATATGTTAACATTAATTCCTGAAATTCAAATAACACAAGCCAACGTGTGAATACACATTTAAAATCATTGGAATACCACCAAAAACATAATTTAAATTAGGGTCCTAGGTCACTTACCTAGGACACACATTGCTCAATGATACGTGTTATGTTATGACATGAATGTCAGGCTTTACCCTTCAAACATTCTAATTAATTAGGCTTAGATTTGAATTAAGTGGTCCAATTAAGGCAAATTAACCTCAATTAATTAATAAAGCCCTAGATAAGTGTGAAAGTGTAAAGATAGACATTTTATTAACAAGGCCCTAAACTTAATGTGAATATGTAAAATACATATTACAACACTAAATTAAGGCATAATTTAGTCCTTTTATTAATATTATTTCCAAAATTAAGTGTGAAAAAGGAATACTTTTTCCTACACTACAGTTTGAATCAAAATCCCACAAAGAAATCTTAGCAAGAGTGTTATGAAGTTGTTCAAAAATACCATATTCTTTACCACTACACTGCTGGATATTAGGTACAAGTGGGAGGTATGGTTAAGGCAATGGGATGGATGTTGGAGTTTTTATTGGTTGCTTATTATTTTTGGTGTTATATGTGTGAGAAATTGTGTGATAATTTTGTTACTTCGACACATGATTACTAGTGATTTGTTTTGAAAAGTTTAGGATATGGCCATGAGATTTAAGAGGTCTTATAATGAGAGGAGGTCCAATAATTAAATGAGTTTTAGGAGGTTCGATGATTAAAGGAGATCTAATGGTCAATTGTGTGTTCATAATGGCAACAAACTTAACTTCTTATTGATGATCTTCTATTGAGGGGAATCTAATGTCACCTTAGCATCTTCATCTATGCAATCCATAAATGTATCAATAATTTTATCCTCTTGTCGAACAATATCTTCCCAAGTAGGAGAGGTAGGGGGGAGAAACAAACAAGATTCTCATGATGCTCAATGATTGGATCTTCTAACACCAAGATACCTTCTTCCCAAGTAGGTGAGATATCAGGAGAAGAACAAACATGATTGTCATGATTGTATTCTCTTTCACCAAGCTAACCTCACTCATAGGAGAGATAGTGGGAGAGGGATCAATGAAAAATAACAAAAGAGGGGAAATAAACTCATTGTGACATGCTTGTAACAAAAATTATTTGAGATGCTTAACAAGATATGACAATAGAACATGAAATATGGTAACACAATATTTTTACAATGAAAACATGATGTAAATAATTGGTCTACAGATCCGATAATTTTCAACACTAGAATGTAGCAATTTTTCCCAAATTTGCAATAAATTAAGCAAAATACACCTTTCTTTCACATGAAATAACCTTTTAAAAGTTCCAAATCAGAAACCAACAAAAAGAAATAGATTGAGCACACATAGAGATTTGGGTAAAATTTTGTTTAGCCAAGAATAGCAGGATAGAGGTGCCCAAGGGCGTTTATGTCCTGGATAGGGTTTCTAAAAATAGAAAGTACTATGTATGATGTTGTTTAAGGATTCTAGGTCTATCTACAAATAGGTCTGAAAGTGAATATATTTCTAGAGTTTGCTTAATCTATGCCAATGTGATTCAAAATGCAAGTGTGCAACAATGTTGAAAATATTTTGACAATTTTGAATGCAATGTTCATATCTAAAATTCAATAATTGATTGATTCTATGATGCCAAAATATGAAAATGATGATTTTGATGCAATTTTGAAACTAAACAATGTACTTTTTTCACCTTTTGAGCTATATGAAAGATGCCTAAATACATGTAGTTAAGAATTCCAAATCAGAGATCTGCAAGCAAAAACAAACTTAAGACACAGAGGTAAAGAACTATATAAAAAAAATCTAAGCTACTAGTAGTAGGACACAGGTTCCCAAGGCAGTTTCTATCTTGGACAAGGTAGGTGAAAACTGAAAGTTCGAATATTTATTAGACTACCTAGGGGTTTTGTTTCTATTTTCAAACATGCTTGAATGTCAATATTTCTCCATAATTTTCTCAATTTAAGACAATGTGACTCAAATGTAAATGCAACAATGTTTGAACAAAAAGTGACAATTGTGAATGCAATTGTTGAATGTAGATTTGACCTAAATGACTAAAATAAATCTTGATGCAACCTATGATGCAATATGCTATGTGATATTTTGATTTTTTTATGTCTTTTATGATATAAAAATGAAACCCTAAATGAGAAATGTAAAACAATGCAATGCAAAAACTTAGATCTAGGGTGAATTTCAGAAGGTATATGAGGTTAACAAGTCAAGTTCACCAAAATGAAACAAAGAAAAAGTGAACCTTAGGTCTAATGTGTCAAACCTAGGATTCAAATTTTGTGGGTGTGTTGTGGTATTTTTCTAATGTTTCATTAAGATGGAGATCAACAAGGTGTTTAAATTGACTTTAAACCATGAAGGTGAGCCAATCAGATTTGGATTTGCATCTTTCACAGTCTTGGAATGGATTGGAAGTGATTTTACTTGATTAACCTAATTAGACTATGTACCCTAATATGAAAAAGGTAAGATACCAACAATTGACAGGCTATAATAGAGATTTGCTGGCAAATCCAGGAAGGGAAGAGTGTTGTGTACCTGTCTTGAAAGCTTGGTGTTGGTTTGAATAGGAGGACAATGTCGCCCAAGGGAATTTGAGTCCTTGTATGCCTCTTCTACTCTATTTTTGCAGTTCTTTGATGTCAGATCTGAGATCCATGTTTCCACTTGTAGACTTGTCAGATCACTTTTGGATAATTTTGTAGGTAAGTTTTCGTGAGTTGACAAGGTGTAGGGATTTGAATGCAAAAATGGAAAAATGATCTTCAAGCTTCCTTCAATCCTCTCCAAACCTGAAATATCCACATTCGAAAAGAGAATAAATGTTGTGCCATTTAGGGGCTTGCCTTAGTCAAACCCCATGTTAGTGTTTCCACTTCCACAATGGCAATGGAAATGATAAAAATAGATAAATTATAGGAAGGAATAATTAATCAACAAAATGATGCAACTCACCACACTTCAATGGCTTCCTTGAAGGATTGAAGTCACACAAATAACCTCAAGGTCTTGGATCTTGCTTGCTTGAATTGCTTGGAGACCTACAAAAAGGGTTAGCCTTCACAAACAATGATAACATAAACATATATGAACTCACATAGGATTTGACATGATGTTTGGATCTTGAATTGCTGCAATAAAGCTCTGAAATATTTCTCTTGACTTGCTTGATAGTGCTCTTGATCATAATTTTTCCAATAGATTTCTAGATGATTTCAAATGATGCAATAACTAGGTATTTGTAGTCATTTATTCTAATTTCTCGTATATTAAATCTCAATAACCGATATTTGTAACTTGAATTTCAAATGTTAAAATGCCAACACCGATGCATTCAAATTTGGATCTTGACAAAACAAGGGGACTCAGAAACCAAAGGGTGTCTCAGTCTTGGTCCTATTTTCTAGGAAATAAGGTGTCAGGGGCAAAACATTAAATAAATGTATTTGTTCAATACTTGCAATTTCTTGAAAAATGGTAAAAATAGGCTATATAATGCATAATTTAGGAAATTAGAGGGTCTTTATTAGGCTCAATACTTTAGGGGGAGAAAAACATAGTGTGAAATTTTCAAGGGTGACAATTTATGACACTACACACATCATTGAGAAACTCCATTTATTATTCCATTTATATATAGATAGATGGAAAAATATAGGTTTTTATCAACATTATTGTATAATTTTTATAGATGTATCACTTCAATCATCCTCACACATAGGGTGAGAATTTTCCCTATGCCCATCACAACTATGATCGTTTTGGTAATATGTCCATGAGACACAACCACAATGAACATTGATGTAGTGCTACTTGTGTTGGACAAGTCATCACCTTGCAAAAAAGGAAATGGATTAGGGAAACCCATTTATAAAGAGGATATGACATGTTTAGCAATAGGAGCATGAGATCCCCTAGCAAACTAGAGAAAGGTACAAGAAAAAACATAATCAACATATTGTCCCTTTTATTTCAAGTGGAACATAAGGTTTGGTTACATCTTTATAAAGAGAGGTTTTAAGGCATAAACAACAAACTCATGGATTTTTTGTATGGATCATATCTCATTACTAAACAAGTGGGTGATAACGTATTTGAGCTCAAATTTTTAACTTATATCATGATGTGTCTAGTATTTAATATGGAATTGATCCAATAATGCTTTCCACCAATATTGAACATAAAATATATTAAGTTATAAAGTATATCATTGAAACCTCACATCATCATTCTATTTCTTATAGATCAAATCATTGATAAGTTGATCAAAGAGATGAATATCAAATAGACTATTTCTACATCAAGACAAGTAGTTCACTAAGAATAAAATTCATCATACATTCATATAGATAAAATCATTGATTTATTTATGTAGTCTATAACTATCAATTTGCTTCATAAATTTATCGTCAATCAACTTTTTTGCCGTATCATTTTACATCAATCTTATTTAATCACAAATATAGTTTAAATAATATTAAACTAATGCTAGATGCTTGGTTAGATTTAATATTAAATTAAATTTTCTTTTTGGACTCTTAGAATTTATTGGTTGGGTCATAAGTCAATGAAGATTTATTTCTTTCTCTTATGGAGCTTAGAGGGAAAATGCTCACGTGAATTTTGCCCTTAAAGATTTTCTTCACTTTTATAGGGTGTTATAAATGTGATTACATCACACATTATTTTGCTATTGTTTCTCTTGTCTCAAGTGGTGTGTCCTCATTATAATTACATTTGCAAAAATGTCAAGTGTGCATAATTCACTATAGTGAGTAGAGTAGCTCTTCATATCTAAATGTTGTAACAAAAAAAAGTTAGTTGTATTGTGTTTATGCCCATTTGTATATGAGTATCTATGGGTGGGCATGACAACATTTGATAAAGGCCCAATTGGAAAGGAAAAATAAGTGGAAAATGAAAATAAATGTTTAGCTAATAGCATGGCTCTATCAAGTTTCCTATAGGCCCCATTAGAACACACTTTGAGGTTACTCAACATGTGTTGTGCATTGTATGATCATGGAAACAACCAAGATTAAGATAAAAAAAGGTCCAATTTATTATGCATATAATACCAAGCCTCTCTTTCACTAGTTATCCATATCATAGGTAAATCACCATATTTATCATATGTCATCTCAATAATATTAAAATCCCTACATAGAACCCAAGTGGAGACAATCAGTGAATTTACAACCCATCTCCAAAAAGTAGATCATTTAATAATATTATTTGAGGTATAAACATTAATAACTCCAAATGAATAATTATTAATGTTGAAAAGAGCCCATTATGCTCAGTTGGTGGGGTCACATCCTTGGCCAATTAAGTGTTGAAGCCATGTAGGAGAGATAAAGATGACAACTCCACCATGACCCCATTCATTATCACAACATAGAAATTATTGAGGCATGCAACAAAAAGAAAAAAACTAAAAAAATAACTTCTTACAAATAAAGAATATCTAGACCTAGAAATCTTTATCGAGTGTCACACACATAATAATTCCTTGGAGAGGTCCATCAAACCTCAAATATTTTAAGATATAAAAAATATAAGCACATTTCAAGGATCATATCCTCATTATCCATCTCATTAAGAGTTGAATCATTATTTTACAAATGTGCTTAGAATTGACACTACATATCTGAATGAAAGGTTGGGTATGCCACTATTTCTTTGGAAAAATATTCATCTTATTCTAAAGACCTAGGAAAGTTGTAGGATCTTTGCTAGACCATCAACGGTGCTGACAATGACTGAAAAAATGGTCTCCACCTAAGAAGATAAAACTAATGCCACTAGTGGTTCTTTGGTGAATTTTATCTTATTCACCTCCCCAAATAGCTCTGCTTTGGAATGAACAATATTTTTTTTATGTCCTAAGGTTTTAAAATTGTACATCCTTGAGATTTTTATGGCCATCTACTAGTGCCAACCGAAGACTTAGGTTGAGCTCAACTATTACTATTAGTCTTGGCTTTGTGACTAACCATAGTTGACCACCCTTCCACTTTTTTGCAAGAGGTGGGTTATCGATAGTTGTTTGAGTGGTAGTTTATTATGGGGAGTAACTAGAGGACACTCCCAAATCTTGTGCTTAGAATATTAACAACAATAATAAGTATTGAGATAATTTAGATAGAGAACACAATAGGTGCATCTCATTTTCCCACTTTGCATATTGAAATTGTCTCCTTTAGATCCTTATAAAGGTCAACTTCAAGACAAACCCTCTTCTAGGGTTGAGTTGAAAAGAACTTGTGAAGTTTGAAACAAATAATATTGCCTAAGGATGAGGCTATCTTGGTCAAGAGATTATAGCATGGAAAAGGCAACCCATAAAAATCCATCTACAAAGATCTTTCTCATTAGAAATAATGAAGTCTATAGTCCAAGGTGTGAACATATGAAAAAATACTATGAATCATGCTTGAGAGTAACCTCTATATGGTTAGATTTAAAAACTAAAAACTAAAAAACCCTTGGTGAGGTTTTGCATAACATCAAGGTGGATCCCATTTGAGACCCAAGCCTTGGTCACCCATTCTTCAAGCATTCTTTTAGGGGAGACTCTCCCCACAAAATACCTTATCAAAGTATAATTTCAAGCCAACATCAATTGCAATCAAACTATAGAATGGGAAGAACCGCAACTGGAGGTGTTATAGAGGATGTACCTCATGGAATACCTTGGGAATACATTTCCTAAGATGCTTGAGCAAGGGAACCATTTCCATGTGTTTTCAGACCTTCAACTCTAACAACAACTATGGAGTTATAGAAGTTTGAGATATTTATAATGGGTAGAAAATTCCCAAAGTTGCAGTGGATGTGAAGGGGTCACAATAAACATAAAAAGGAAATTCCAAACCTTGCTTCAAAATGAACCAATATGATACAAAGGAGATACAAATTATTACCAGCATAGCCAAGAATAAAACCCTAGAAAATCACCCTCTTCATAAACATAAAGTCTAGCATTGGTTTTGCAAAAGTACTCTTAGAAAAAATAATATCATGATGTTGTATGAATAAGATATTGGACATCTTATGCCATTGCAAAGGCAACCAACATAAAACAAGGCCTACACACAACATTACCAATTATTAGCAAGTATTGATAGCTTTTTTGTATGAATTTCATGCCAAGTCTTCCTTTAAGAATACATGGCCATGATTAAGTATATATTATGGTTGATAGGTTGTCAAGATGATAATTCTAATGCATTGCAAGAAAGGGGTCTTTGTAGAAGACCCTAGCAAGATTTTCTTTAAAACATCATAGTTCCATTTAACCTACCACAAACCATTGTGTTAGAGAAGGACAATAGATTTCTCAATCATTTTTTATTTTTGTTGTGGTCCATGATGGACACAACACTAACAAAGTCTATATATCATTCCATTTATATATGATATATGGAAAAATAAAGGTTTTTATTAGCATTATTGTACAATTTCTCTAGATGTATCACTAAAATTATCCTCACACATGGGATGAGATCTTACCCTATGTCCATCACAACTACAATTGTGTTGTTCATAGCTCCATGAGACACAACCCATTCTAGGTCTACACAACCACTAGTGCATATTGATGTAACATTACGTATTGTGTTGGACAAGTCATCACCTTATGTAGAAAAGGAAATTGATAATGAAACCAAATAAAAAAATTTATCAAGTGGATATGACATATTTAACAACATAGCCATGGGATCCTCTAGTGAACTAGTGAAAAGTACAAGCAACAACATAATCAACATTTTTTCCCTCATCAATTTCAAGTGGGGTATAAATATGGTTACATTTTTAGAAAGAGAGACTTTAAGACCTAAACAACAAACTCGTGACTTTGTAGTATGAACCATATCCAATTACCAAACAAGTAAACGATAATACATTTGAACTCAAATTATTTATCCATCTCATTTAATATCTAATATTAATGTTGAATTACTCTAATCATACTTTCCACCATTATTGAACATACAAAATATTGAATTGAACCCTCACACCATCATTCTAATTCTTATTGATCAAACCATTGATACATTGATCAAATAGATGAATATTCAACCAATTTTACTCTATATCAAGCCAAGTAGTTCAGTAGGAATCGAATTCATCATAAATTCCACTATTTGATGCAAAAACTAATAATAACAGAGTGCACTGATTCTTAAAAAGAGACGAATGATCCAAATGCCACATAAATTAGTCTATTAAACCACTTTAAAAAAATAAAAATTAAGATTATAAACCTCCTCTGAATTTTTTAATTATTTTTTGAATATACGGTACAGGATTCAATGCTGCATAAATAATGGTAACCATTGACATGGCCCATTATTTCCCGGGCGGTTATCTTTCTACTGAAAGGAGACACCAGACTGGGTGTTTAATTTTTTCTGCCATTCACGACTGTAGATTAAAAATTCAAAGCGTTAAGCACACAATGGCATCCCTAGCTTACCTCAAACTCAATATCATAGCACTCTGTAGAGAGGGTCGGTTGAAGGAGGCTCTGCAGATTTTGCTTACTGCACACAATCCTTGTGCAGACTCTTCTATATATCTTCATCTATTGCAGACCTGTATTGCCAAAAATGCTCTTTCAGAGGGTAAACAAATCCACAGTCTCATCAATGGCAGCCAATTTAACTCTGCCAAGTATGCATTTTTACAGAATAAACTTATCAACATGTATGACAAGTGCGGAAGTGTGGAAGACGCTCGCAATGTCTTCAACGCAATGGAAAAACCAAACAAATTCTCATGGAATATGATAATTGCGTCTCACAGAAGTCATGGACTTCCTCAAGAAGCAATCACTCTGTTTTACCAAATGCAACGAACAGCTGTCCATCCAGATCATTTCACCTTCTCTACTATTCTCTCTGTATGTGCCGACATGGTATCACTAAAATATGGTGCCCAGATCCACGGGAAAGTTATTAGATGTGGATTTCAATCCGACATTATTGTGGTAAATTCATTGATTGACATGCATGCAAAATGTGGAAGGGTACGGAAGGCGCGCGAATTGTTTGACAAAATGCCTCAACGAGATATGGTCTCCTGGAATGCAATTATGACAGGATATGCACAAAATGGCCGCCTTGACGAGGCTTCAAGACTCTTCAGAGAAATGCCTCAACGAAATTTGGCTTCATGGAATGGCATTATTACAGGATATGCACAGGACGGCCTTCTTCACGAGGCTTTGAGGCTTTTCCGAGAAATGCCTCAACCTAATGTGGTCTCTTGGAATGCTGTTATTGTAGGGTATGCACGATTCGGACCTGCTGAGAAAGCCTTGGAGATGATTAGGAAAATGCAATTGGCAGGTTTGAATTCAGATTCAACAACCTTTATCAGCATTCTCCCTGCATGTGCCAAACTTGGAGCTTTGGAACAGGGTATGGAAGTCCATCGAAAAATAATTGAAAAAGGGTTTTTATCCGATGCAGTTGTGACTGCCATGATAGACATGTATGCAAAATGTGGTAACATACAGAAGGCACATGCATTATTTGACAAAATGAATCATCCAGATGTGACCTCATGGACTGCAATCATCTCTGGATATGCAATGGATGGCTCTAGCAAGGATGCTCTTAAACTCTTTGAACTAATGAGACACTCTGGAACCAATCCTGACGATGTATGTTTCCTTTGTGTTTTATTTGCGTGCAGTCATTCAGGTCTAGTGGATGAGGGTTGTGCATACTTCAATAGCATGACTGATTCTTATTGCATTATGCCTGCATTGGATCATTATACATGCATGATTGACCTTCTTTCGCGTGCTGGATATCTTGAAGAAGCCCTTAACTTTGTCATCAAAATGCCAATAAAACCGGATTTGGTTGTGTGGATGTCTTTGCTTGGCGCTTGTAGATCACATAAGAATATAGGGCTTGGGGAATTTGTGGCGACAATCCTTTTTGAGTTGGAGCCTCAGACATCTGCTCCCTATGTTCTTCTGTCAAATATTTATGCAGAAGTAGGTAGGTGGGGTGACGTTCGAAAGGTAAGGAATTTGATGAAAGCTAGAGGAATTAGAAAGACACCTGGATGTAGTTGGACTGAAGCTCCGAAACCGGTATATGTTTAATGTTTAGAATTTGGATCACCCATCAAACACAGGAGATCCATGCAAAGATAGCTGCCTTTGGAGATAAAGGTAGCAGGATACTTTCCAGTACAATATGATGTTGAGGAGTAGGAAACGAAATTACTCCTCTGCCTCTGTAATGAGAAGATGACAATTGCAATTTGGTTGTTAAACACGACTGGAAACAACTATTAAAGTTTTCAAGATCCTTTGATTATGTGGGGATTATCAAACTGCAACCAAGCATATCTCCAAGATCGTTGCAAGAGAAACTGTTGTGAAAGGTACAAGCCATTCCCGTTCTTTCAGAAATGAAAAATGCTGTTGTAGAGATTGTTGGTAGTGCTAAGTGAGGATTCTATAACTGCATTTTGGCACTGTAACAAGGTGCATGATGTTAGATTTCTGCTGGTAAGAAGGAATCAAGTTTTATTTTGGGTTTCTCAAAATAATGTTGTTTCTGAGTGTTTGAGAGCTAGACCATGCTTTTCACCTGATCAAATTATATTATATTGTATGTTTTAACATGACATTAAACCGTTTTTCAGAAAGTCTGTAAAGTTCTGAATTGAAAACTGGAGGAGGTGGAAGAATGTGAAACACATAAGGAGAGGAATGCTTGAAGGAAAGGGAAAGCTGCTCAGCCAGCACGAAATGCGAGAGAAGGGCTTACAATCGAGCCAGCTTGAATGAAATGAGGGGAGCATCTCTTCATGTTGTCAGCTTGTACCTTTGCCATTCTACAGATGGTCTTAACGTCAGGATTAATTATAATAGTTGGGTTATCCATTGGGTTCTAATTTATATTTGCAAACTTATATTTGTCGAGGTGCTTTTTGTGCAGTATATGGCCATTGAATACCAGGACATTTTGCACCTCATTAGGCCATCTCCTTGTCTGGTGGTTGTTCAACTCTGGTTACTGGAATAGCGTGGTGGAGAAAATATCTTACACAGCCTTCTGGATTTTCAAAGATACCTTTTATGGTTTATCTGAGTGTTATTTCTCAACTAGCTACATTATAAACAAGTTCATTTTAAATTTAAATGTTTTTAATTGAGAAATGATTAAAACATCTCAATTAATGGTTACAGACAAATGGGAGGCTTAACATGCCCATTTCTTCTCTTGGAGAGATTATACGATTGGGACATTCAAGCAGTATTTTTTTTTTTAAAATGGTTTCAATAATTGTTGTCTGAAATTAAATTATTATAATTTATATAAGTAGAAGTAAAATTGCAACTTTTATTATATTGCACTTGCATTTATGTATCGTAGTAGAAAAACATGGATAACGAGATTTATAAAATGATATTCAACGATATCCTCTGAGTTGGCCTAATGGTGGAGAACTTGTACTCTCGAAAGAGAGGTCACAAGTTCAAATCCTGCAGGGGGTAGGGTAAGTACACCTCATATTGTGAAGCACAAGTTAGGTGCCTCTTGCATATTGGGAGTACGAGGTAGTCCCATATACTTAAAGGCATCTGTAGACCCAAAAACAAATCGCTAGGTATCGCGGACTATAAAAAGACCTTTCCTTTCCTTTTTGAAAGAGCAGTTTAAAAAGACCTTTCCTTTCCTTTTTGAAAGAGCAGTTCAACATAGTTGATGTCTTAAAAGAACCCTATGTAAAGGCACATACATTGGAGCTGCTTTATATCGATGAAAAAGAATCTAATAAAATTACTAAACATAGAAGGGAAAATTCCTGAAATTTATATCAGAATTGATGAAATTTTAAATATGGATTATCTTCTCTAATTTGCATTCTTGGTTTATAATTTGATTTTGTATAATTGTATGTTAGATTTAGGCACATTCAATAGTTTCATTACTTCACCTATAATGGAGATTATGAGGGTGACCATACCAAGACTTTTTGATATTGCATACTATTCTTAGATTAATCATCCTAAACCAAAAATGGACTCAACCGATTTTCTTGGTTATGGTTGTGATGATCTAATGCTCCTTATTATTTACAAAATATAAATTAATATCAATAAGCCACTCAATTAATTTCTTAGTATATAAATTACCAAAATAATTATGGATTCAAGAAAGTGCCAAAGGTGGTTGTTCTGATACAAGATCTACTTGTGTAGTAGTAGAGGTCCCAACAAGGTTTAGGATGTTGGAGGGTGGTTAATCATGCTTGGTGACTCAATCCAAGTAGATTGAATGTAACTATTCTACCATGGAGGGACCATACAATGAGGCTTTACAAGGATTTCAAATCAAGCCCAATTTGGTGGATACTCTAACTTTTCAAAATGAAGTTTCAAGTTTACTAACATTTGAATTTGCTCATAGTTTTAGACAAGTAGCTTTCCATCCTAAGGTATTGCATCCTTCCAAAGATGTTTCAATCTACCCATCAAACAATATACTAGGTGGTGCAAATTCGAAAGTAAGCAGGTAGTGGACTTAACATCATTTTTTGTATAATAGCGATTTTTTCGGGTGATGCCAAATTTATTGTGGAATCACTAGTGTGACATGAAGCTATTACTAATGATATATATGCCACTATCATCAATTGAACCACAACCTTTAGGAGAGTTGGCGTTATAAAGACACCAAAGATTGTGTGTGCGCTACACTCCTATCATATGTAGTGTGTGCACTACACTCCTAACATACGATGATATATTGATACTCAACTAATATCATGAGATTGGCGTGAAGGAGTATCAATCATTTAGAGATGTCAAATTGAGAGTCCATGAGGTCAAAGTAAGGTGCCAATTAAAGAATGATACATTGAAGGGCTATAATGATATCTATAACTTAGGTTGAGATATTCAATATGTTTGTTTAATCACACTAGTTTTTGTGAGTAAAATTAATTGGTAAATCATATCATAGGGTAGTATTTCGATATATGTTTCAACCACACCTTGTTTTCAAGTGTGGACAATTTCAAGTTGAGATGATTGCTTGACCTTTGTTATCAAATACTATAAGTCATTTACATGTATTCACTGATGATGAACAAGTTCTACACTTACTCTAGAGAGGACAAATATTTTGGTGTTATGCAAGATCTATACTCTTCCAATGACAATATTTAACCACTACAACTCAAGTGAAGTAAAATCCCAAGGGGATTAGTTATGTAGGAATACTTTTTTATTTCAATGGTTAGGGTTTGGAGGGATTAGACAAAGAGGAGAAAAATATGTAGGAAATAGTTCAAGTGAATATGGGATCAAATGGAGAGTAAAACCTATAATAACTAATGTGCACAGGGAATGAATTTACTCCTATTATTTTTGCAAGTCTTTCATTTGTACAATTACCCTTATTTTATCAGGGTTTGTAGTGCAGCCATGGTAGGAGGGTCCTCAAAGAGAACAGTCCAAACCATGCAATAAGAGTCACACAACAAAAGTAACACAAAATATGGAGGCAAATGTAGATGAAAACATTCATATTATCAGAAATCTAGATTACAAATAGTCTGCCACATCTGGGCTTGTAGATTCGGTGCACAGGCCTGATTACAACATGCTCAAAATACAATGCTCATACATGTGAGTGAAAATCTTACAGATCAAAATTTATATACATCTTATTCTATCTTCCTAATTATATCTCCCCCATCTAATGGTTCAATACTAGATTTATATCACATTCCTAGGTTGAGAAACATCCGCATCGGCCAAAGATCGCCACAATCTCCAAAAAGAAAAGTGTAACGTGTGCAAGAACAAGTCGGCCTCAAATATGAAATTCATCTATGGTAGATGCATAAGATGAAGTGTGGACCTAAGTGTAAGGTCGGGGAAACTCTGTAGAAAAAATCTAAACACACCATGAGGATTTGCAAGTCATGAGAAAGATCCGCGATTGATCCAACTGGCCATTAGGTTTTGAAGTTATTCCGGGGCCAATCCAAAAAAACTGTCACGTACTCCAAAAGTGATAACTTGCCGAAAAAAGATCCAAATGAGCTGAAACCTTGGAATACGACAATTTAACATGTCCACAATGAAATTCTAGGTATGCAAGATATGGCGAGCAAACATGAAGAAACACCAGATCTACCAACTCGAACCAGAACAAGAACAAAACAAGAACAAAACTGAATGAAGATATATTTTTTTTTTGGTTGATGCAAGATTGCCGAAAACCAAGGATGCTCTTGCATCAGACATCCAGGGTTAATGAAAAGTGAGCCTCTTACTTTATAGGGATGAAATGAAAAACCAACATGGTCTACCTCAGCCTGAGAAATCCAAGAAGAATCCTCTACTGGTCCACCCTTCCATTTCACCAAATATTCCTTGTACTGTCTTCCACGAGTCCTCCTTCCATCTTTGACATCCAAAATCTCTTCTACCTCATCTGATTGTTGTTTAGGAAGTTGTTCTTTCAACTTCACCTTGTTGTCTTCACTGAATTCTACTTCATGGTACTGATGTAATCTGCAATGTTGAATATAGGTGATATACCCATGTCATCTGGTAATTCCACTTCATAAGCATTTCTTGAATCAAACTTCTTCAAAATCCTACATGGTCCAAACTTCCTCATCTTCAATTTACTGTATGTTCCAACTGGAAATATTTCTTTCCTCAAGTACACCATCACTTCATCTCCAACTCTAAACTCCTTATGTCTCCTCTTTTCATCTGCTTTCTCCTTATACCTCTGGTTCATGTTTTCCAAATGTTGCTTCACTTGAGTATGAACTGTCTTCATATGTTCTACAAATTCTACTGCTTCTGTACTCCTTTTATTTTCCCCACTGATGTCTCTCAACTCTGATATACCTCTAGGATGAACTCCTATAACAATCTCAAAAGGTGTCTTTCCAGTACTCCTATTCACTGAATTATTGGAGGCAAAATCTTCTTGTGCTAGGACTAGATCCCAACTTCTGGTCTTCTCTCCAACCAAACATCTCAACAAATTTCCCAAACTTTTGTTCACTACCTTTGTCTGTCCATCTGATGATGGATGAAATTTAATGTTGATGGTGTTTTCTGCACAACAACTCAGACAAAATATTATATCCTATCTCTCTTCAAAGGAAAATCTCTATGGAAAAGAGATAACCCCAAGGTCTCTAATGTTTGGTCTTGACAATGCAAATAAAACAACTCAGAGATTATGTAAAAATGTTGGTAATCACAAAGGGACCTTACTACAAGAAAACACTGGACTCAAATTTATCAGATCTAGCAACAAATTGATACTTCAAATCCTCAATTTAACTCAAATAATCAAGAAAATAACAAAAGATAAAGGTTTGAGAGATAATTCTAAAACTAATTCTAACCCTAAGATTGACAATGCCAAAAGATAAGATGCTCAAAATGGACCGATCTCTCTTAAACTGCTTTCTGTTTGACCCAGATAAATCTGCAATCTCACAAAAATAGTGCAATCTTCTAAGGTATTTAAAGATTTTCAAATCATAAACATTCATTCAAAACAATCCTATTGCAACTGAAATGAACAAATACTCATAATTGAACTAAGGACAATTTTAAGTTCAGGCTAACTTTGCAAAGTAGCTAACAATCAACTAATTGCAAAAAGTATGGACTAGAGATCGTTGCAACATTCCAAACATCAAACCCTAAGCATCACCAAACTATCTAACAATAAACTTAAGCAATTTTAAAGATAGAAAAACAAGAACCATGCCAAATAAAACTCAACACAAGAGAGATACCAAATCACAATATCCTTTCTTATATTAAGTCATCCAAAATGGCAACAATTCCAGTCTTCTGTTACAATACTTGCTTGAAGATAACCCTAATTCGGTCAAATATGAAATCTCTATTCTATGTGCCACTCTATCCTTTTGTATTCTATTTTGTATCATCCCTACAAATGAGGGAACATTCCCAATTTATAGAGAACCCCCAAGATAGGTCGGCCCAAATAAGAGTTTTACAATAATAAAAATGCCATACAATAGGTCGACCTCAAAAGATATTCGAGCACAACATGAAATGTGGAATTTGCACCAATTTCATCCAAGTTGGCCTAGGGTCTCAAAACTTCGATCCAATGCATGTGGATAATGGGAAGCACAAACTTTGATGCAGCCCTCCATAACTACTTCCCATCCTTGTCTTTAGCACGCTCGACTTCACCATGCACTGCCAACAATAATATGTCCAATTCGACAATAGGTGGCACAGACAAAACCCTAACTCTTCTTTCAAGAGACTTGATGTCATCTCTTGCCCGCCTTACTGTACCATCCCAATCAACGCTATTTGTTAAATACCTGTCAATAACTGCAATGTAGGTTGCAACATCATCTAGCTAATGTTCAATGACTGGTTCACAGACTAGAGAATAGACATCTCTCTACCATTTCCCGAGTTGTTCAAAATTGAGATGCTTTGGAGCGAACTTCTTCCTCCCTGTCATAATTTCAAAGAATGAGATGCACTTATCATGAATACCAGTCAAGGTGTCCTCAATCTGCTTCCCTTGTTTATGAATCTTCTTCAAGGCCCTTTGCCTCATCTGCAAGATCTCGAACCATTCCCAAGGCTCAAAAACCCTTGGGAAAGGAAGAATCCCACTCTTCACTAGTTTATCCTCAGTGTATTCCATTATTGTTCTTGTTTTCTGTAACAGGAGATCAATATCCTCCTTGTCCTGGGCTAACATAGTCTTCAACCAATCTATTGACCTCATGGCATTCCCTATAGTCGACAAGATATCCTTGATGGCACCATCTCCTTTGGTTTGAACTCCTTGCAACCAACCAACTGTGGCATGTGTAGTGCCTTTCATTCTCTCAAGCTCGGAGATTGTTTCTTGAGGCAATAAACTAGCAGCAGGGGAGGAAGAGCTAATGGACTGCAAGGGTTTCATCAAATCCTACAAGCACCTCTTCAATTTCTCATTCTCCCTTTCCAAATCATGTCAGGTTTGTACCTCCTTCTTCAATCTACCTACTATTACAACACTGGAGACCTCATACTCCTCAATATCTTGCTCCATAGAAGCATGCCCTAAATCAATGGTTTGCACATGATAATATTTTGCAGTCACCCCATCTCTATCTTTATCTGGAGAAGGGGTAGCAATATGAGCCACTCTGTTGCCTGATCCATCCCTCTCAATCCTGGATACAACCCTAGCCTTATTCTTGGTTTTAATTTTCCCAATGTTAGCCATTAGGTCATCCCGATTGGGAGGAGTGTCTTCCACTATTACCAATTTACTCTTTAATTCTCTATCCAGCCAGCCTAGAACAATGGATTTGGTTGGCACTTTATCCTGTTTATCCTACTTCTACTGGACACTAGGTGCATCCTTCTCAGTACTTGGCACATTAGGGATCTCCTTAGTCGGATCCTATTTCTCTAGAGACTGCTCCTCCACAATAACCTGTATCGGTGAAGGGATCTTAGCTGGTATCTCCTCCTGTTGAGGGTATTTTACCAATTGCTCCTCTGAAAGTGAATCCGCATAGGCTACTAAGGGAGACTAGATTACCTTATCAATTTGTGCCTCTGCATTGTAGAGCTCTCCTTCCTGGAATTCTTCTTCACCCAAGTCCTTAGGATCTTCATCCTTCCTTGGCTCTTCTAGCACACTGCCAGTATCTTGAGGAGGGAGAGCATTCTCTTGTTCAATGATAGGAGTAGTCACAGGAACATCCTCCTTTGTTGTAGTATCCTTTGGGGAAGGAGTCCTTGAACTCCTCATGTATACCTATGTTTTTTCCCCTAAACTTTTTGTCTCAACCTCATTTTCTGATTTGGAAGTTTCCTTTTCTTTCTGTGGCATTCTCACAAGTCTTCTTCTCTTAAGAAAAGGAGCAACAACATCCACTTCTTCCTTTTCCTCTTTATCTTTCTCAACCCATCTCCATGAAATATGGATTCTCTTCTTGGCAATAGGCTTTCTTTGTTTACCCACATTTGCTACCTCTTTAGTTTGAACATCCCTAAATTTAATCATGAAGGGAGAGTCCACCTTGGTCTTACCCTTAGGATCCTACTCATGTGATTCCTCATAAGCAAAATGAGACTCCAAGTCTCCCATCAAATCATAGGTGCACTGGACACCTTCACTTTCTAACTCTAGCATTTTGTGCTTCAGCCACATTTTAGTATATTTAATCACATGAGTCATAATTTTCTCCAACTGTCTTTTCTTCCTCCAACCAATCAATCTCTCCAACCGGTTTATCCTTGACAACCTTGAAGATATGACCCTGAATCAAATTTCCATCTTCTTCTACTTGGTCAGGAATGGCCTTTATGTTATATAGTCTTACTAAGTCTACTGGCAGCCTGGAGAATTTACTCTTCCTTACATCAAACTCATCACCAAGGTTAGCCCAATAATATTCAATGTTGTCTTTGTGGCTGTATTCCCTACCGACATTCTTTTGTGCCTCACCAGTAATATCAAACCTTGCCCTCTTAGAATGGAAAGAGAGACCAAAAGTACTCATCTCCTCCTCAAAAGAATGAACTAACTGGATGGAAGGGTAGACCTCATTTGTGCCTATCTTCAAGGGGAAGTAATTCCCAAACCCTATTTTATGTTTGTCTCCCTTCACAACCACATCAAAGTCACAAATCTGCCTTGTGACTTCCAACAATATGATATGGTTCATTGGGTATCTTGGGATTTTGTAAGGAGCCCTTTGACAACCATCAATCCTTATGTAGGATAAAGTAGGGAATTTAATGAACCATGCCCCATACCTCCTGGTCAATTCCTTGGCTTTGTCTGAAATCCTCACATGGTTTGCACCCTACAACAACCTGGTAATATACATAGTAAATGCATCATTCACCCTTCTATAGCTACCTCCTCCCAGGTGAAGTTGTGGATACACCTCATAGATTGCATCATGTCTGAATATACCTCTAGTGCTCAACCCCTTGTATGGGTGAAATATTTCCAATGCATACACCAGTTAGGAAGTCATGGTGAAAGTCTTGGTCTGTAAAACATTACACATCTGCTCATGGATTACTGCACTTATGTCACCTGCCCAGTGGTAATCTATACCTTGCTCCATCTGAGCAATAACATTAAACATCTAACTCTCGAATACCCCTACATTCTTCAACCCTACCAATCTGATGAGGAGAGTGATGGCATTATAGTATCCCCTCTTGAATTTGAGTCTGAACAGTTGTTTAGGCACTTGGAGAAGTGAGACTTGGGATTCTCCAACCAAGAATTGATCACCTACTAAGATTTAACCACATTCTCTTCATAGTACTTCTTGGCTGCATCCATATCAAAGGCCACCACATGTGACCTATTAGGTATATCAAAAGTTCTAGCAATGGACACAGGGTCAAAGTTTGCCACAACCATTTGTTGGGGACCAATTATTCTTTGTGCTCCCCTGTCATAGTTTCTGGCACATTCCAGTACCAACTCATAACATTGTATTGTGGAGGGGAAATCAGCAATGGACTTCAAAAAATCTAGACATGATGGATTTCCCCAGACTTGAGCTGAAAGGCAATCATTACCAAGCTCCAAAGGGAAACTGGGAAAGTCTGGCTAGGGCGGATTTTTCTGAACACAGTGAAAAGCGCGAAATGCACCCAAAACTTAAGTTTGCCAATATAAATCACAAATGGGACACTCCAACTGGTAGGATGAACATCAAAGCACATGTCCAAGCAAGAAAAACTCTAAAAAAAAAAAGGCTAAAACACAAAAAAGTGAAAACGAGGGTCCCCACCTTCAGTGGGGCGTGCATGTAAAAACTGTACAACAAGTAGAACTAAACTTCAAATCTATCTTCAACTTCTTCCAAAGTGTCCTCCAAAAATAACCAATAAACTTTGTATCTCTATCTAAAACAATACTCTTAGGTAATCCATGCAATTTGACCACTTCTCTGAAAAACAAATCTGCTACATGTACTGCATCAGTTGTCTTCTTACAAGGTACGAAATGTGCCATCTTAGAAAATATGTCCACTACCACAAATACTGAATCATTACCTCTTTGTGTCTTAGGCAACCCAAGTATGAAATCCATGCTAATATCCTCCCAAGGCCTTTCTAATACTGTTAAGGGCTTATACAATCCAACATTCTGACTACTCCCTTTTGCAACTTGACAAAATTTGCAACTCTGTACAAATTTCCTGACATCCTTACGAATCTAGGGCCAAAATTAAGTCTCACTCACCAATGCTACTGTCTTGTCAATTCCAAAATGTCCTGCCAATCCTCCACTATGTTTCTCTTTCACCAAGTTATCCTTCATAGAGCTTCGGGGTACACACAACTGATTCCCTCTAAACAATATGTCCTCTTGGATGAAATAGTCCAACCATTGACTTCTATCCTCCAAAACTGTTTCTCTACATGCTCTCCAAGGTTCTACAAAATCTGGGTCTTCCTTATACAAGTTCTTCAATTCATCAAAGCCTAATACCTCCACTCTCATTTGTGCCAGTAAATTCCTTCTTCTACTCAAAGCATCAACAACTCTATTTGACTTTCCACTCCTATGTTTCAAGACAAAAGTGTAACTCTGTAAGAACTCTACCCATCTCATGTGTTTCTGATTCAACTTACCTTGACTATTCAAATACTGGGTATGTGCAGGATCATGATGGGCCAAAAAGTGGCAATGAGAAAAAATTTACGTTTTGGATCGACTCAAAAACGTGAAAAATGCCGAGTTGAATTTTCTAGGTTCGGGTGTCAGTACATTTAGCCGAACCAAAACCCAAACCTAGTTTCTCCAAATCAGATATGCGATTTGTGGAAACATTATATAAAATCCAACCGACTCTTAAACTTCATTTCTCAGTGTTTGCACGTGGGCGCACAAGGAAAAGCAAAAATTCGATATCCGCTTCTATCAGATATCTGATTTCAAAGGTAAGTATTTGGTTTTTCAAATGTTGTAATCAATTTTTCAAGTAGATTCTCTTAATTTGAAGTATTTTTATGAAATTTTTATCAACAATAGGGTTTTCTATTGATTTTTATCAAAAATAGAGTTTTCTATTGATTTTTATCAAAAACTAGAGTTTACATTGAATTTTTATTACAAATTATTGTTTCTAAATATATTTTGATTAAAAACTAGTGTTGTTGATGTATTTTAATAAAAAAATAGAGTTTGTTATGGATTACTGTGAAAAAGTAGGGTTTTTTTTTGGGATTTTTATTAAAAACTATCGTTTTTTTACAATAATTTCATTTATATTGTGTAATTTCAATTAGATTAATTAGGTTTTAACTTTAATCAGGTATTATGGCTGAGAATGAAAATCCACAAATTCCAAATTCTCCACCACCTCTGCAACCGCCAATTGAAGACTTAATTGGTGAAAAATTGGGGCAATTGAGGGGCATTTGTGAAGTTTATAAGACAATCCCTCGATTGGGAGATATGACAAACACATTGAAGGAAATAATAAAAAATATAGAAACCCTCTCCACCCAACATAATTCCTTTCATTCGTGGCGAGAAGACATGAGGGAATATTATGGATGTGGATTGTCTTACGATGATGCGAAAGATCTCCAAATAACCAAAGCCCAAATAGCCTCTTTATTCATTGACCCCCACACTGGTTTTCTAGTGAATGTTAATAGAACAAAACTTTCTATAAAATGGTGCATTCATAGGGACATTGTAGCTAACTTTTGAGATCGTTGGTGTATGGTTTTTGATAAACCACCGAACAATAATTTCAATATACCATTTTACTTTATTAAAAAATTATATGTTGAGTTTGTGTTGGGGCATCATGTCAATTAATTTGTCATTAAACCCTTCCATGGCGTCAGTGGAGGTATGCCCCAGGATAGACCAGGGGTAGTTAGGGTAGTCCCGCACCCAAATGTTCCCCTTCTTCCCCTTCCTTCGCCACCTCCAATATATCACTCAGAGATTATCAAGGATGTAGCCACACAAACTATTTAGGTTATTCACTCTTTGAGTGGTCATTTGGTTTTGCATGCTTCTATAGTAGCTCAACCACATTCCGATGATGTTGGCGAAGGCTCGAGTGCTGGTGCATCATCCTCCTCAGGTCCACATATTTGTGTGCCACATACTTGCACTATGTGCCGCTAGATATGCTTGGGTCCTCTTGTACAACTCGCTGAGCATCCCTTGGATACTTCTGATTATGACCTCCATGATTTGGACATTATAGATTAGTCACAGGGGAGTGGAGTGCACCCTATAGAGTCCTCTCCTACTAGAGAGGGGGATGCTAGAATAGTGACATGAGTAAGATTTAAGTTGTAATTTCATATCTTGCATTTTTTTTTAAATGAATATTAATAAGAGATAGTATCAAGTACTAATATTTATTTACATGGTCTATTTAACAGTTGATGTTTGAGGAGGAGCTCACACGGGTGACTGATAGCACCTTTAGGGCCATTTCATTTGGCTTGGACACACACACACAGTATATATTTTCGCACTCACTCATTTACATTTTATATTATATACTTTCTTGTCATTTGAATTGTCATTAATTAAATTATATAATAACTTATATGCTTATCTTATTTTCCTCTTGTAGGAAATACCTAGTGCGAGTGAGGTGCAACCTCGTCCAGACTATGGAGGCGCAAATTTAGATAAGGGGAAGGTAATTGAACTTAAATGGGATTGAATTAAGATTCTTAAAATCTTATATTGATTATACATACATCGACATAGATTGGTAGTTTCATATGTACTTGTCAATTTTATGTATAGGAAATTATGAGCTATACAAATTTGTTGAAAAAGGACACACTGCTTAAAGGAGTAGGTATTGGAACACCTCAAGGAGCAGGTGTTGAAACACCTCAAGGAGGAGGTGTCGAAACACCTGAAGGAGATAAAGAAAAAGATCAACCTAAAGAGGTATGTGTTTATTTTATATTGTGTTTGGTAAATATATTCCTATTACCACACTAACTCATTTGACCCCAATTTCCAATGAAACCTTCAGACGAAAGCTATATAATTAGATGTATCATCAGGTACTTGTGCGAATTTTCATTTCTTTTAAATTTTTATCCCCGACATTCATCGGCATTTCGACGAACCATTTTTTTGTCTACGTTTCGACGAAGATCTTTTGCCGAAATTTCGACGGACCTACAAAGTTAATTGTGGCGAGCATAAATTGAAATGAGCTTGACTATTTATTGCGACAGTGTTTTTCTCGATGGTTATCTTGGGGAAAATCAGAAGAAACTCAAGAAGATATTGCCAGGTTGAGGGTAGTCATTGTATTTTTCCAGAATTCATTTGTGAAGTCAGATTTGTACTTCCAGGTTTGAAAATCATATTTTAAAGCAACATCTCATCAGATTTCATTTTTAGTCTTGTGCACTTTTAGAATTTCATTTCTAGATTTTAGACCCGACTTCACAAATTCTTTATAAGGGAATTGTTTATAACTGATGGAAAATTCTTGATGGATTTGGACAAAGATTATATTTGCAAGGTTTCAATTTTAACCCTAATGATCAATTTGCAATAGATTTGGGAGCCATAGCTAGATAATATCAAAGGTGTTGGTTGTTTTTTTACTGTAACCAAGTTTATCTTCTAGACACATAGCATATAAAATCTCAGATAATACTGCCTTACAATACCATCAATCTATATTCTAACCCAATACTACTTATCAAATCCTTATATGAACATAGTCACCTATAACCTCACTCAAGCATTTTAATTAATTCCTTGAATTAAAGCCAAAATGAGAATTACACACACCATAACAGTGAGATGAACAAAATAACCCTTGATCATTTTATTCAAGATAATAATATATTCATACAATGGAGATACATGACCTTGAAATGAGTAATTTTCATTCAGATGCTAGTATTGTCTTGAAAATTAAGTACCCATGAAACTAAAACCTACAACAGAATGACACCAAGCTTAAGAATAATATCTTCACTATAATATCAGGCTCTTTACAAATTCGCTCTGCAACTTCAGTTAGACTCGACCTAAATATATCTAACTTGCTAACCCGTATTTCTAGTCCTGAAATCCTTCTTATAGGGAAAATGAAGGAGCAACAAGCATCAGACCAGAAATACACTTGTAAGTGGTCACTTGGACCGCCTTATGACATTTCAAAAATTGGTTACAACAACCGAGTCTTTGGAGAATCTTCTTGTTCATCCCGTCCACTGGAGAATAACTGTTGCATTTGCCAAACTTTGAAAACTTGCACCAAAACTGCCACCAAGACATAGCCAAAATTTGTTATAACCATAACCACTGAGTTGTTAACTGCCGGTTGTAGAATCTGTCCTATTCTTGTTCAGTTAAGTATTTTTCTACCCATCCTTGATATTCTTCATCCATTGGTCAATTAAAATTTACCACCTCATTTACCTTGGCACTGTAAGGTGTATACTTTACTGCTACTTGATTCGCCTCCCTTTCAAAAGATTCCAAAAATGTGCTAGTGTTAATGATTTTATCCATACTACTCATCAACATGTCATAATCTGAGTCATCACAAATCAATTTGATTTGTGCATTGATGATTTCATCTACCCTATCCTGCCATTGCTACAGTGATCTAACATTTCCTTGGGCATCTACAATATCTGGTAAAGATGTGTCACTCCAGTCATCAAAACTCTTTACCAACTCTTTATTCCTCCTGCTAAAATCATCAGGTAAGGCCTAGAAACCTTGCAATGACTTCACAAAGTCTTGATTAGGCCTTAATTGTTGAGGCCTATTAGCTGCATTTTGAGAATTTCATTTCCAGATTTTGTTGTGCAAGTTCAATATTATGATTTTAGGAGTCTAACAGTTGGAAATCATAGTAAAATTAGAATTTAATAATTTATGGAATTAGCATTTGAAAGTGTTTTTTTGGGGTCATTAACTTCAGACTATCTTCTCTTTTGCAGGGGTGGTTGCATGCCGATTTTTTTGGGTGTAAAATATCATAATTATTATATTTTGTTACCTATGTATGATTAGAAATTATTGGAGTGTGAGTCTGATATTTTTTGAAGATCTAAATATTCAAGCTTGGTAAAGAAAAATCATGTCAGATAATATTAGTCCAGAGCAAAATGAAGAGATAGTTGCTAGATTGTGGGCTATATTGAAAAGAAAGGGTGATGGAAAATGTTATTGTCCTTGCAATAATTGCAAGGGCTTAAAGATGAGAATAATTTTAATCACAACAATTGAGAAACATTGTAGGTAGCATGGTCACGTTGAAGGGGGCATGATTATTGTCCATTGGTAAGTTGTTTATTATATGTGTTTATATTGATTGAATTTGTAAATGTTTATATTGTTTTAACATTTGATATATATATATATAAAATCAGTTGATCATGATCATGGTTTATTTGTGTCTGTCATTATTATAAAGGTGGGGCACCTTGGGGCACACGATATGAATTATCATGGCCCGGAGAATGTGGTTTTGCAAGCGGAGGAACATGTAGCTGTGAATATCAAAGATGAAGTTAATGATCCTATGGAAGAAGATGATCATGCGCCAGAAAACACAATTGAAGATGATGGTACAAATACATTGATCCATGACACATGGAGTAGCACATCTGATCATGTTGATCAAGATGACTTTGATGATGTTCATGATTTACCTATACTTGAGAAGGCATACGAGCCCCTTTATGAAGGCTCCTAAACAACTCTTCTCTTTGCTGTATTGTTGCTGGTGAATTTGAAGGTTATGAATGGTTTATCCAATATAGCAATCTCACGGATGTTAAGGTATGTCATATATGTCATCTTTTTTCATCTATTTTAATTGTTGTTAGTTCATCACTAGTAAATAAAGGATGAAGTATGTACCATTAATATTCTTTATATTAAGAAATTATTTTTTGTTGTATATTGATTGGTGAATTTTTGTTACCACCATAAAATATTTTACCTCGCTCATACCGAGATTTATCTGGCATTATGAAAGATATTGGAATGGAGTATCAAGCAATAGATGCATATCCCAATGATCATATTATATATCATAAACAACATGAATTTGCAATAGAATGCCCAGAATGTCATATCAGTAGATATCAAATAGATCAACTAACAAAAAAGGTGCCTCGCAAGATTCTTCGTTATATTCCCATTATTCCACGTATGCAACAATTATTTAGGTGCGAAAGCTTAGCGCAATTTATGGATTACCATGCACGAAATAGAAGTGGAGATGAGATTCTTCGAATGCCTGTGGATGGTTCTACATTTAGGGACATGGAGGAAAAATGGCCACACTTTAAAGAAGAACCTTGTAATCTCATGCTTTCATTGGCAGCGGATAGTGTCAATCCATTTGGAGAGCTGAGATCTATTTACTTGGTGTGGCCTATTTTTGTTATCAACAATAACATTCCTCCATGGATTTCAATAAAGAGGGAGCACATAATGTTGGCAATAATTGTTCCAGGTATTTGCTTACATCAATTTTCTTTAACGTAGTAGCATCTCATTTGTCTTATTTGTTGCATAATGACTTATATGTTTTTTCATTTAATAGTCATGTACATGAATTTATATATATTGCACTAAAATGGTTCTAATAATTATGTAATGTTTATATTCATTCTACTAGGTAAGTACCAAGTTAAAGATATAAATGTATATATTGAGCCTCTTATCAACAAGTTACTAAAGTTATGGAATGGTGTAACTATGTATGATGTATCTAGACCTATAGGACAAAGACAATTTGAATTCCATGTAATGCTTGTATGGACAATTCATGATGCCCCAGGGCTAACACATTTTTCTGGTATGTTATAATGTTCGACTGCATGACTTTAATGATATTTAATTTTATGAAGTAGATACCATGCATATTTTTTAAATAATCTATTCATTATATATAATTATAAAAATTGACATATTTAATCCAATTATATATGATTTGCAGGTCTTCAAACAAAGGGAAAATTTGCATGTCCAATTTGTGGTCCAAAGATGAAATCTCGTCGTTCAACAAGTTTAGGAAAGCAGGTATTTGATGAGATAGGCACTTCCTCCACATAAATCATAAGTATCGAACTATTGAAAAACATCTTTTCAGTGGGAAAGAAGAGGCTACATGAAAACCACAAAGAATGACACCTCACCTATGGAAGTTGGAATATAATAGAATTAATCATCAAGGTTATACATCGGATAAAATTGTTTATCTATCATTTATGATATGTTTTGAATTTATATTTTTATATTGTGTTGTGTTTACTTATGTTGTATTTGAAAATGATTATCGTTGTTAATTTTTTTAACTTATATGCTTCATGAAGGTCATCAAGGCATTAATGGTCGACTTCCACAGGGATTGAAAAGTTATCCTAGACAATTTAGTAGGTTGCCCTACTATGAGCATCTAAAAATTGTGCATTTATTTGATACAATGCATATCAGAAAGAATATGATAAAGATGTTATGGAAAATATTGGATGGAAGGCATGACAAAGAAAAAATTATCAAAATTTGTAGTGACATTCAGGAAGCCAGTCATGCAATGAAAAATGTCATTCAATTAAATAGTGATGGAGACCAAATTAATATAAGTGCCCTTCCTTGGTTATTAACGAAGCAACAAAGCAATGCTATAAAACAAGTCATACGAAAAATTCGATTTCCCACAAGATTTGTTGCGAACATAAACAATATCATAACAAAAAAAGGTGAATTTGGGCCAGGGATGAAAACGCATGATTGACATACCTTCATTAAGGTAATTATTCTGGTATATTATATATATATATATATATATATATATATATATATATATATGTATATTGCATGTACTTTTTAGTGTATTATGTTTACTACTTTTGAAAAAATATTAATGAAAAGATCATTTTATAATTGTTGCAGTACATTCTACCTCTATCTCTCCCAGACAACTTCGACAACAATGTCAAGCAAGTTATATATGATCTTCGAAAATACATGAGGTAAGTAGTGATATTTGTTCAATTCATTATATATTTTTGTTAAATCTGTTACTATATTTGTGCCTTGAATCACTTGTAGATGGCTGTCATCTAAAGCAATCCATAAAGAAGATATAAATTATTGGAAGAGAAAAATTCCTCGTCTAATGTGTGAAATGAAAAAGTGTCTACCTTCGACAATTTTCAATGCACAAGAACACTACCTCATACACCAAGTTGAGGAGATTGAATTGTGTGGACTTGTACATACAAGGTCAATGTGGATGGTTGAGAGGCACTTAAAATTTTTGAAGGCTTTGGTTAGACAAAGAGCACATCCCGAGGGTTCTATAGTGGAGGGATACGTGGTATACTAGACCATGGTGTACATTACTGAATATCTTCCTAATTTTGCAGCAAAGATCCATGTAGATCGCATTTGGGATCCCAACTCCATTAAAAAATTCGAAGGGGAGTACCTGATGGGGAAAGGTAAATTGAGGAAAGTGACAGGTAATTATAAGATGGTCATGGAGATTAATTAGAATACATTTTACATTTGGTTTTTATGTATATTGTACTTATTTAACTATTAATCTTCAATATTCATCAATTATAAATTAAGGTCGTATACTGTGGTAATTAACTAATTATACGTCGTTTGTGAATTTCAATTTTTTTTGATACAGTTGGTCGAGAGTGGGATTCACTATATTTGTACGTTGCAAACAATCTTGATTGGATGATGGTATGGATTGAACGATGTCAACAATCTGGTCGTGCATTAACATGGGAAGGTGTGGCTTCATTGGTTAAAGAAGCTCATCGTAATGAAGATTCCAATGTTACACCAAGGGAAATTGATTTAGCATATGGTTTAAGAGATAAACAAGTATGTATAAATATATTAATCACCCATATTATTTAATTATTTTCAATTATATTGATGTAGATATATGTTGAGATTTTTTTTCTTTGCATACATTCGGCCAAGAATAAATATGTTTATCAACTGACGATATTGCAATAAGTTTTACATGTTTGACATATTGCAGGAGAAAAACCACAAGGCTATGTGGTGCAATGGTCATAAATTTTGAATCAAATAGTTGGATGACACAAAAAAAACTTGTGATTCTGGGATAACTACAGTCTTCCAGGTGACTAATGTTTCATCTAGAAGCGACATACATCAAGAAGTCTCAGAAAATCAATACTATGGGATTTTGGATGATATACCTGAGTGTGACTTTAAGTCCTTCAAATTAGTTCTGTGACTTTAATGGTACAGGCCATGATTGAATGGAAATGATCCCGAGAGAACTGTTATTGAACATGATAATGGATTTACCATGGTTAATACAAGGCATTTTGAGCGAGCTGGAAATGAGCCCTATGTTCTTCCAAGACAATGTGAGCAGGTATTTTACTCAGAGGTTTCAGGTAAAGCGGGTTAATCATATGTTGTTAGACATGACCCAAGAGGAAGGCCGGTAAATTATAATGTGGTGGAATAAGAAGATACTAAAGAAATAGAAGATGATGTAGATGATGATCGGGATCAACAATTAGCTGATGATGTGCCTGACGAAGATGTCGAAGAGGAGGAACTAGATCATGATGATGTAGGAGTTAATGTTCATGAAGATGATATCCGTGTGGATGATGACATTATCGAAACTGATATCAATGATGACGATGATGGTATGACCAATCCTTACAATGTTGAATATGGATCGGATGATACAGACAAAGAGTTGGATGAAGAAGAAGATCAATGACATTGAAATGCATGAGTTATGTGATTGTATTATCTATTTGATATTAATTTTTTAATAGAATTATATTTGACTTATGTGGTTACATAATTAATTTATGATGTTTTTAATTTTAATTATATTTGAATTATATTAGAATATGTTCAGTTAATAGATGTAAAAAATAGAATGGATAAACCAAAAGATGAAAGCGTGAGACCACTGCATTTTTGGGTGTATGGAGTCTAATGAAGATCTATAAAAGTGTAATCTATGATGGCAATAATTCAAAGTGTTTAGCACACAGATGTAGTTTATAACTTGTATACATGTGTAAGCAAATGACTGAAAAAATCTACTTGAGATAGAATGACAATCCTAGTTATGTGATTCTTCTTATTGATCCAATTAATACTCTTCAGTTACTATGATTGACTAGAAGGGTTTAATCTTTATTTGAAAGAACCAAATAATCACATCACACAAATATAGTAAATGTGTATCGGTAAACTGAATATATATATGCTTATATCAATTTAGACAACAAAAAAGCATCAAAATGGAGACAACCAGATAACTATATAATTCCACAAACATCTGATACCAAGATTAAGCCACAAGTTCAGACATCTTCATTAACTTCATCAAAATTCATACATGCATCTGAGTCTTTTAAAGGAAATTTTCATTGCAAACTATCTACTGTGTCTTTCTCCTATCCGCCTATATCTATTTTACATTATGAAATAGATATAAATATATCAAAATTGTGAAAGGGCGCATCCTTTGAGAAATGTCTTTTGCTTATCAACAATAAAAAACTAGAAATTATGCTCTATTAAGCCATAAATAGATGTTTGACAGATAATCTCGGTAAGATGGCCGCTTGTGTGTATCAGCATCCTCCAGTGCATTCCTTATGTCTATCTCCATTTCGAACATCTTCTCATTCTATTCACATGCCCTATCCATTGTTAAATCATTTCCTATGGCTATCTCTAGAATTGTTTGCATCATCGTCTGGCATTCCTTCATCCATCCTATGGTAATAGACACTGTTTTACTCCTCTTCGATTAAGTACTTGTCCACCCATCTCTGATACTCTTCATCCGTTGGCCAGCCAAAATTCACAACCTCATTCACCTTAGTATTGTAAGGTGTGTACTTTACTGCAACCTGATTGGCTTCCCTTTCAAAAAAATATAAGAATGTGTTGGTGTTAATTATCTTATCCATACTATTTACCAACAAATCATAGTTTGAATCATCACAAATCGATTTGATTTGTGCATTGATATATTCTTCTGCCCCATCCTACCACTGTTGCAATGTCTTAACATTTCCTTGTGCATCAATAATGTTTGGAAAAAATATATCATTCCAGTCATCAAAGCTCTTTATCAGCTCCCTAATTCTTCTACTGAAATCATTAGGTAGGGCCTGGAATCCGCTCAATTATTTTACAAAGTTTTGAGTAGGCTTCAATGACTGGGGCTTGTTGTCCACAGCATCAAAACTAGAAGGTTTGTGCATAATATCCAGATCATTGGCCCTAGGGATCCATTTCTCAGCCAAAGGCAAAACTATTTCCCGATCCCTATTGATATTTTTTATTCCATCCAAGAATAAAGAATACAAAGAATGTACAGATGGTAATTTACCATGAACCTTTTCATTAAGATGCCTCAAAACTCTGTCAACCACCTCACTTTGTTTGGAAATTGCATCATCCTCACTTGCCTTTAAGGCAACTTGCAATTCTGTGATCCTATTCAACATTTGCTTCTTGGTGGGATCCACAAAATATTCAACTTCTTCTTCAACTGGCCCTAGTGTAGGACTGAGAGCAGGTGCCTGGATGGGGGACCCCAGAGTTGAAACAATTGGAGTAGTATGGGGGACCGATCCTACAATAGAAGGTAATGCTCTGATACCAAGAGCACTGGAGGATTCTCCCACCTGCCCATATTTCACCCTATCTACTTCAGATTGCAGCTCAACATTCCTTTGCTTCATCCTACTATATTCTGCAATTATCATATTGTATTTCTCCATCAGACTCTTCTTTTCAACCTCTTCTCTCTTAGCTATCTTTTGGGCCAATTTGGCCACATTTACTGTCAGGCTTGTAGCTTTTGTTGTTGTAGTTTCAGAAGCTCTCTTGATGATTAGCTCTTCCCTTAGGTGTGGGCTAATATCAGTTACATTTGGCTTTTTGCCTTGGGGTGCCAATGCCCATATGGCTAGAGTTTCATACTCCTCACTGAAGGTAGAGTCCTACAGAGCTGCCTTAACCTCTTCTTCATTGTTTTGTATAGGGTGCTTGGATTGTAAGATAGCATTGAATGCAACCACATTAGCTATGTCCCATTCAGGAAAAAGTAAGACACCAGCCTGAGTCACTAGTCTTCTTCCCTCCTCAGGAGTGATGCCTTTGAATTCTTCCATTAATTCGGCCTTGACCTCATCATCATTCTCCTGCTTAGACCTATCAGGTCTCGATTCTCTCCTACTCTTGCATTTGTTCTGGTACTCTTCTAGTTTCATCCTCCAAACTAGTTGCAAGAGTACAAGAGTCTTTACAAATGCATCATCCTCCAAGAATGCCTTGCAGGCCTACATCTTGGCATCTTGTACACATTGCCCCTTTACATCCATGTCAAAAAGCACCAATTGTGCTGATCTAGGAGGGGAAGGGATACCAACCTGCATGTCTTGATCAGTCACAATTATCTCATCCATCAGAGTTTCCTATGTTTCCTCAACTCTCTGCCTCTTAGGGCTTGGCTCTGATGGTAACATTGTAGGATCACCTCTTGGTGGTGAATCTAGATCCACAATCCTTATCCCTCTGGGGGCTCTGATCCTTGGACCCAGCTGTGATGATTCTTGCATGACTTGTTTTCCCTTCTTATCCCCTTCATCCTCATCACTAATCGCATTCCTCTTTCTCTTGTATAGAGGCATGTCAACTGGTGGCTGATAAGCTGGCCTTGTTTCTTCAGGCCTCACATCCGATCTTTCTATACCAAAATCTAATTCCAAATTGACCTTCTTGGTCATCAATGTGCCCATGATATTTTTGAAATTAGCCATTAAGAAGTCTATTCTCTTGTGAAATGGAGTGAACTCCATTAATGGATCATATTTTGGATCCATTTTATGTATTATAGCCAAAAAGATTTCATATGCAATGCATTTTTCTTTATTCAACTCCTGCCTATTCAAATCAAACTCATTTTTGATTAGGTCCTCAGGAAAGTTGAATTCATGTGCAAATTTTCCACCTTTAATTCATTGTCTGAACAATGCAAAGAATCCTTTAGGGTCATGTTGTCTCCTAGGACCATTCCTCAAATTGAAGTCATCAAAAAACCTTTCGAAGTGGACCCATCCTCCCTTGGAACAAACAAAATAAAAAACAACAATGTAGTCAGGGAACAAAGTCCCTTTTCCTTTCTTAGGTTTTCCTTATGAATACAACCTATTTGCCACATTACTTTGGCAAACCCCATCCTTGATGGTACATTAGGGGAGGATATGAGGGGTTCCCTGGAAACCATACACCCTCAAGACAGTGCTTACAGGGTACAAGATGATATCACCCTAATTGTGACAGACTTTTAAATTAGGCTTCCTCACCTTCAGTCAAAGGAAGTCATGAAAATCTTCAGGGACTCTTGGCACATTTACCACCAACCGAGCCCTGAGTCTAGAGGCAAAGCAATTATCAAACTACATGAAGCTGGCACCTCCCCTATTGTAAGACAAATCTGCACTCCACACCTATACTGGTAACCTTTCTCCATTCACCTCTTGCCTCAACTCCATTTTTTCTGAGAAGAAAACAACATTCTTGTACAAGAACATATGCATCAATAGGGAGTACCAGAAAAAAAGAGTGCTAATATCCCCCACATGCAACTTCATCAAACCCTCATGCATCTTCTTTGACATGAATGATGCAAAGTCATATACCATAGAGAAGTTGTGATGCTAAATCTGGGCTCCCATAAACATGTACGCAATTGGCATCATAGTATTAGGGCTGAACCCTAAAATCTAGCACAATGAATAAAATGTTGCCAGGAAGTGACTGGCAAAACAGCTCAGCCTAAAAGGCTCTTGGTCATTTGGGTCGATAAGAATTGTTGAACTACCCGCCCTGGCCAGGTGAAGAGGAAGAAACTTCAATTTGAAAAGAGGCTTTATCCTTTTGTACTCCTCCTTCATCTCCTCAAAATCTATTTGGACTAAGAAAGGGCTATACTCCGTCAAATAAAAAATCTTCCGAATCTCATCTGTATTTAGGCTTAGCAGAATTCCACCATCATTATCCCTTATGACCCTTGTCACAGGATCATACCATGTTGCCACTGCTCTAAGCAAGTCAACATCAGGGAACACATTTGGCACTGTTAGTTTCCCCATGTCATATCTCCAAGCATTAGAGAAGGGGTGAGGTAAGTTTCGTTGTCCATACCATAGCCTAAACATTTCAAGACTAGTCATAGGAATCCTGGCATCTGCAATGTTATAATTTTGGCACAGTAGACCTTCGCCTAGGGTCTTTCCATTCATTAAAACCAAACCACTCTTCCTATCATTTGTTGACAACAGGAGTTGATCTAGGAAGTCATCATACAAATTCCTCTTCAAATAATCAACATGGCCAGAGTGCTGCTTCTGTGGTGCCATCTTAAACAACTAGGGCTTCTTTTAAAAAATCAAATCCTCGAAGAAACTAGGGGTACCCAGAATACAAAAATACAACACAACTATGCAATTCCAATAATTCAAATGAACCAGTAACCCTACGACAATAATTAACAAAACCCCTTGACCAACACAATAAAACCCTTCGCAAAAACACAGTCAAATTAACCTAGCAGTTTAGAAAATATTTCACAAGATTTCACGCCTTTCAGAGAACCAAACTTGACGGTGATTGTTCAAATTTTTTAATCTATGGCTCCGAACTGCTTGGAAAATACTTGAATGCTTTTGTGATGAAGATAGAAAAAGAGTAGATACTTTATTTCGATTGAATTGAGGCCGTAGATGTCTTGTTTTCCATTAAAGCTCATTTGCATGCCGCCCCGATGGCTCCAATTGCATTTGATGTGAATTTAAACTTCAACCATCGATCTTTTATTTTTGTTAGATCATCGAACAACCATCTTCAAAAGGGCTGACGAAATCTCCATGTCAGCATCAAGGGCCCACCACAGAAGCAACACCAAAGGAATACACGTGGTGCCCGCCCGTGATATCACGATCACTAAACATCCTGCATATTTGGATCACGTGATGGCAGGAAACCATTGATTCCTACCATCGGCGATCATGTTCACTCACAATAGTCAGCAGCACCAAACATAACTGTCGAGCAAATTTTTACCAAGATTATAACATCACCGTCAATATTGAGTACGTGCATCTCACAGCTATTTTAGTAACCCACTTTATAACGTATTTAAGTCTGACACAAATATTAAATGCTTTATTAATCCCTTTTTGGCATCGACAGCTTGGGACATGTGGCACTCACCTGTGATATCGCAATCACCAAAAAATTAGCGGTGATGTCATGGCAAGATCGCGGGGAGCAGTCAGGATCAATTGTAGGAGGATCGACGGCCATTAAAAACACAATAGTCAACAACACCAAACATAACTGTCGAGCAAATTTTTACCAAGATTATAACATCACCGTCGGTCTCAAGCACGTACATCTCGCAACTATTTTAGTAACCCACTTTATAGCGTATTTAAGTCCGACACAAATATTAAACGCTTTATTAATCCCTTTTCGGCATTGACAACTTGGGACACGTGGCGCTCGCTCATGATATCGCAATCACCAAACAACCAATGGTGATGTCATCACGAGATCACGGGGAGCAGTCATGATCAATCGTAGGAAGATCGACAATCATTAAAAACATAATAGTCAGCAGCACCAAACATAACTATCGAGAAATTTTTTACCAATATTATAACATCACCGTCGATCTCGAGCACGTGCATCTCGCAGCTATTTTAGTAACCCACTTTATAACGTATTTAAGTCCGACACAAATATTAAACGCTTTATTAATCCCTTTTCGGCATCGACAGCTTGGGACATGTGGCGCTCACCCGTGATATCACAATCACCAAACAATCAGCGGTGATGTCATCATGAGATCGTGGGGAGCGGTTGGGATCAATCGTAGGAAGATTGACGGTCATTAAAAACATAGCAATCAACAACACCAAGCATAACCGTCGAGCAAATTTTTAACAAGATTATAACATCACCATTGATCTCGAGCATGTGCATCTCGTAGCTGTTTTAGTAACCCACTTTATAACGTATTTAAGTCCGACACAAATATTAAATGCTTTATTAATCCCTTTTCAGCATCGGTAGCTTGGGACACATGGTGCTCACCCGTGATATTGCAATCACCAAACAACCAGTGGTGATGTCATCGCGAGATTGCGGGAAGTGGTTAGGATTAATCGTAGGAAGATTGACGGTCATTAAAAACACAGTAGTCAGCAACACCAAACATAACCGTCGAGCAAATTTTTACCAAGATTATAACATCACCGTTGATCTCGAGCATGTGCATCTCACAACTGTTTTAGTAACCCACTTTATAACGTATTTAAGTCTGACACAAATATTAAACACTTTATTAATCCCTTTTCGGCATCGACAACTTGGGACATGTGGCGATCACCTGTGATATCGCAATCACCAAACAACCAACGGTGATGTCATTGCGAGATCGCGGGGAGTGGTCAGGATCAATCGTAGGAAGATTGACGGTCATTAAAAACACCCCCTACAAAATAAAACAACTATTAAAAAGTCAGGCGAAATAACCTTTTTGCATGTGTAGATTGTGCGGCCATTGGATGAAGTGATTTCAATCTTGACCGTTGCTCGCAGACCTCACAAGGTTTATGCTAATGTCACAAATATGGTGCGAGGCATGCGAGATTCTGCCATCTATCACATTTGATGGTGGGGACCAGTTTTGCTTGCTGATCGATGATGAAGGCTGATGCTGACAACTATTTCTGTACCGACGCATCATGGTCATTCCTCGGTAACCTCGTGCAATTAAAACTGCAGTTTCAATAATGCTGCAAGGTGTGCGATTTGGTGACGTGTGGAATCCGATGTTGTGCGCTGATAACAAAGGTGGGGCCCATTTCAGTGCTGATGTGGTGCTCGGTAGGTGAATATCTTGTCCATTTGGTGACTGGAGGGAGAACATGGCATTTTCAAACTATTTTGACTAAATATGAGCCATTCTCTTGGCCAACATTGCAATTGATCAATGGCTCATATTTAAAAATAAACTGGTATTGTATGATAACCATTTTATCTCGTGCGAGTGAATAGTAAAGGCTGAGTTCGACTCTGCTTGCATTATTAAATGCTAAATTTTGCGAATTACTATTTCCTTTCTGTATCTCTACATTGAGGAAGAATTGCTTGGTATCGAGTGAAGCAAGTCGTGGTTACGATTTCTCAATCTTGCTGCCCTGGATGTTCTGCAATTGAAACTGTAAGTAGCACATACGACATTTCTTGTAAATTCAGAATATTTTATGGTTGCTTACTGGGCAATTCATGATTGTTTCCTATTTTTGTTCTTGAAGAATTGATTGAATAGATTCGCTTTTAGAGCTTGTCTAGATAATTGCTAGGGTTTTTTGAATATTGAATAATTTTCTATTAAGGCTAAAGGAGAAAATTGTAATTATTTGCTATCTAAAAATAAGCAAACCCTAGTTCGAATTATCATTATTCTAGTATAAATGGCACCCAAAGCCCAAAGTTCTGGTTCTAAAACCACTACCAGGTCTTTATCCCAAGATATTATTGATTTGTTACAAACCTCTACTAGCAAGAAGCAAGAGGGAAATTTTTTGTTCTATGGGCCTCGAATCTTGGAAGGATTAACAGACAAGCAATGTGCGATTCAAGATGCCAAGTTACCATACACCGGGTGGCAGTTATTCTCCAATTGGTTTGGGAACAAGAATTTGTCAGTTCCTTTGTGTAACCTCTGGAGGATAGACCTGGGTAAATTGGTGGTTCCTAATGTTTATATGGATGTAGATCTTTTAAAGGACATTGCTGCTAGATATAAACCTATGGCCCGAATTGTCAGAACACATGCTGGTGTGCAGATGATTAAGATAGCTAAAGAAGAAATTGTAGAGATTTTCAAATTGCACGAATGGAGTTAGGATATGGTTCTTGTTGACTTGGAGGTTTTCAGACAAGAATAATGAAATACTAGGGGTTTGCTTAAAACATCCTTGTTAATACCTCATTTGGCAGTCTCAGGAAGAGTAAAAAATTAGAAGAAGGTAGTAATTGGCAGGAATGAGCCTGAACCTTTTCCTGTGGACTATTTCTCCAGTTATTTCAAGAAGACTGTTTGTGCTTTATATCAAGTTCTGAGAGTCAACTTAAAGAAAACCTTGCCTACCGATATTATGTATATGGCAGTAAATCTCCAGCACCCAAGTTTTAATGTAATATATGATTTTTCCACTTATTTGGCAGAGAAGATGCACACGGGTCTGGTAGCCTTAAAGGAGGGGAAGATATGGGTTGGATTAAGATGGTATTCCTTGTTAATACACATGTTTCTATATAGGGGTCAGGCTGTGTTCGAAAAAGATATGGAATTAAAGAAGAAGGAAGGAAACATTGAAATACCTGTCCAATATTGGACTAGGATTCTTGACATGCATGATCATAAGTTTGATTATGTCACTTTCCATAATGTCTTTGGATCTAAATTAAGGGAGGCTTGGGTTTGTGAGACCCCAAGGATCCCAAAAGAAATTCATGACTTCTTGAGGCCGATGGAGAGAAGGCCTGAATTGAACATAATGCATAATTGGGGAGACATTATCCCCTATTGTAATACCACAGTTTTTCAGGGTTTTTGGCACTAATGTCAATCCAAATGTTATGCCAAGGGAGGTGCCCCTTAGAATTGGATTTTTGGAAATCATGAGGCAGTTGGGGGGCGCTCAAGAACTACACTTGCCAGCTGAACAGAAGAAAGGTTCTTTCTTCCCTGAATATACAACATTTTCTGATTTTTTTATGGAAAAGGGAGGATGGAAGGAGTTGCATTGATTACTTGGGCCTTATAAGCTAAGGACTGTGCGCCCCAGGAATCATGATCTTGAGGGTTTTATCTCTCAAATGAAGGAAAAACATTGGACAAGAGCTTTTGTCCACAACTTCTACTTTCCTAAAGACATCATTAGGAATATTTTTGATTTGGAATTAAAATATGATAGAAAGACACTATACATTGCCTACTCTAAACTGGTAAAAAGTAAGCAGGAGAAAACACCTAGTTTCAATCCCATACCTAATGCTAAAGATGAGTTTAGCAAGGAAATGTATGCTATTGATAATTTTGAGAGCTTGGTTGGGGTTTTAAAAGATGAAAGGGTTGTGGAAGAAAGGGGAAAATCACAAACCATCAAGGAGTACCCTGAGGTAAAGGAAGAGGAGAGGCCTACTTATCAGTCCCAAAAGAAGAAAAGGGGTTTTTATAGAAGAAAGGGAAATAGGACCATCTTCTTCAAGGTAGTCAGTACCAAATGTTGTTGATTTGGATTCTCCTCCAAGTTTTTCAGAACAGGCTTGCCCACCATCACCAAAGAGGCAGAGGGTTGAAAGGGTAAATATTGTTGATTGTGATGGTGATGAGGATGATGATATTATTGTCACTTCGGATGAAATGCATTGTGAGATGCCATTGGACCCAGTTGATATTGCAACAGGTTCAAGTATAGTTTCTTTGAGGTTAGGAAAATATGAAATCAAAGGAATAACAAGCAATGATGACTTGAGAATAGAAGCCTGCAGAGAGTTCATGATGGATGACTCTTTTATTCAAACCGATGCTTTTAAAGATTTTGCGTGGAGAGCACATACTGCATTATATGCTGAGAAGGTGGCACATGAGAGAAGTCTGCATCTAGAGCTCCTAGAGAAGGTAATTCAAGCTAAGGTCAAGGAACAAATGAGAGAAAAATTCAAAGCAATAACACCAGAGCAGGGCCGAGAATTGATACAAAAAAGTGGAGTATTGCTACTCCCTGAATGGGATATCGTTGATGCTGTGGTGGTTGACACAATAAGAAGGGCTAATAAGCCACTTCTTGCTACTGAAGAGGAGGCTACATTGACACTCAAGGGATCGACCTTTAGTGAGGAATGGGATGCATTGACAATCTGGTCCCTATCTACTGGCTCTAAAAAACCAATTGTTGCAGAACCTTCTGACTTTAGTGGTCACTTGGTTGTGAGGAGAGTTGCTGACACCCCAACATTGTAAGCTGTTGATATGGTCATGAATGTTTCCAAATTCACTAGAGCAACTATTGAAGATTTGACAAAGGAGCAGGATACTCTAAGAGGCCAATATAATGAAATTATTATTGAATATAATAAGAGTCAACAAAAGGTAGTAGAGTTAGAAACTGAATTGGATTTATTGAGGCAACAAATGGATACCATGAGATCTCAAAAGCAAGCCAGTTCTAGCCACACTGTTCTCGACCCACCAGTAGAGCAATCTCAACCTCCTGCACAAGCACAGTCTTTGGCTATTGTTCCATATAATATGGGACAAGTTCCTATCGCTATTGAGAGGGATACTAGCCCTGGAGGGGGACTTTCTAGGGAGAAACTGATTCATCAGGTTGAGGAGTATAAGGAGATGGTACGAAAAATCTGGGATGCAGCAGGGAGAAGCAATGCAGTAATAGTGGACATTGTTTTGAAACATTTAAACATAAGGGTCCAAGGTAAGCTAAACAGTGTTCATGCAAATTATGACTTAATGCTGCAACCACTAAAAATGTTTCCAAATGATAGAGAATTGGCCATGCCATTGCTGAACAGATGGAGCCCCAGGATGGAGAAGTTGAAATTCATGGCAGTAGGGACAAAACAGTATGGGGATAAATATCCTATAGTTATTGCAACGTATCAATTTGTCAAAGGAGTTGTTGAGCAGAAGTTTCAGGGATTTTCTGCCCCTATGGAGTCCAAGATTAAGTTGTTAAAGGATATATATGATGGAAAGGACTTGACCCCACTACCACATATTTTGCATAGTCAGGACGAAGTCAAGGCCCTACAGGTTTGGAAGGACCAGATGAATAATATAATGATTGCTCAAACACATGAGATATGCAAAAATGCTGACATCCGCATGCTAGAAAATACATTCGAAAAGTTGTCTTTTGTTATAAGTTTTTTAGAGAACTTTGATAAAAAGGCCACATCGATAATGGTAAAGTATGCTCCCTATCAAAACAAGGTTGATTAGGTTGTGGCTTTCTAGTGGCCTTTCGAGGAAGAGTTTGAATTATGGAAAAAGGTGTTCACTGATGAACTGGAATTATGAGTGTTATGGTCAAGAATTGCAACTTGGTCATGTATAATACATGTCTGGCCTTAGGTATTATATTCTAAAATTGCATTCTCCTTTTGACTCCAAGTACAGGGTGCTGAGGTGGAGTTAATACTATAATGGATAAGCATGCCTTCGATGTAAGGGGAAAGACCTTTGGAACAATGTTTTCTTTCCTCGTTATCAACTAATGATGATCTTTGTCTTATGCTCTCCACTCGCATAATAGAATTCTAATTGAATCAGGAGTTAGTGGTCCAATTACAAATGGACATGTGTACTCTCTGAGCTGAAGCTTGTTGGATCCCTTGTTTTATAAAAGGGAATTTTGGGCCGAGAGAGTGGTCGGTTCAAATATCAAAAATATGAGAAATAAGAGTCTAGTAATATAGAGAGTATGAATTGTAAGTCCAGGTTTTAAAAAGTTTTGAGTCAGATTGGAGAACTTTGTTAATCATGGGGTTTTTGAGCATGTTTGTATCAAACTTGTGAATATTTTGAGTTTATTTTGTCTCCTATTGTGTATGTTACATGGATTATTAATGAAATATCGATCAAAGATTATTTTCATTGATTTTCATTTGTTCTTTACTATGAATTATGTTTAACTACAGCTCTGGTTCAAAGGATCGGTTAAATGCTTCGGTTAACTTGTAAGTTCATGAAATATAACAAATAGGATTCATAAAGGAGTAATAAACTCATGTATAGATATATGGGTTGTAATGCAATTCATAATAGATCATAAGTGTTCAAAATGAAATTTACCCTATAGTTCAGTTTTCTCTTTTGACTCCTTGCGCTGGGATATGGCACTGGAATTCTGATTATGTTTTATTCTTGTATGTTTTGTGTTATGGCATCAGGATATTTTACTCAAACATTTCCTATCAATTTACTTTATGTGAAGTTTGCGATTCTCTATTAAATGGACATGAGTCTTTTTTAAGGAATAGCCAATTTCTTGAACGATTTGATCCTTTAGCATTAATTGGGGATCTATCTGTTGCTTACTTGTGTGCAAATTAAATGAATTGTTTAAATGCTGTATGTTAAGAGCACATATTAGGGAATACCCTCCTAGATTTTACAGAGTCCGAAGTGTAGGAGAATTAGCCTTATTGCTATTCTCGTTAAGCTGGCCATATTGTTCCTAGTCTTTTATTATTGAATGTGGCAAGTTCATAAGATCTTCTAGGAAACACGTGTGGGTTGCAGTAAAAATATGCCAACAGGTTCAATTGACAACATGATGTATTGAGTAATTACAAAGAATTCATAATTTGAAATTCTAGATTTTGACAACATGATCTATTGACAAGTAGGAAGTATTTTTCACATTGTGTCAAATTTTGATATTGTTATCAGGATTCAATTATGTAGTTTTACAAGTCAAACTCATTGACCCATGTTTCATGAGTAGTGTTTCACAAGAACCCATCTCTCATGATAATGAATGGTCCACTTAGCACTCATTGCATCTAAATGATTCTCAAAGCGATGAAGCACTAGGCCTTCCTAGGAGGTCACCCATCCCAATATTACATGATCCATGATTTTATTAATAATTGATCATTTTGGATTTTGACAAACTTGACACACAAATGACAATTTGACAATGAACTTAATGTATCACAATTAAGTTTCAAATTGAGTAACACAATAGAAACTAAAACAAATTGAGAGATTGTTATGAGGGTAGTGATGCAACTTTTCTAATTAGAGTGTATTCCATGAGATTACAATTCTTTGAGATATTTTGTCAAATAGTTCACAAGATTTGTCTATCCTCCCATATTTTACATAGATTTGAAAATGGAGTCTACAACCACAACATTTGAGAAAATTCATCTTCATATTATGCTTTGATGGATGTCTACACCTTGTTCCAAATCTCCCATATTAAGGAAATCGACAAGGATTTTGGTGAAGGTTGTGAAATTTGTCTATGCATCTACCAATTTCATTTGATTGAAAGTTTCTAAAGCCTTTTAAAAAAATCCATTATGTATATTCTACAATCATTATAGTCCACAATTTCAAATTTATTTGGTTTTGCATCTACCAATTGTATTTGCTTGAATTTTCCTACCGAATTTTCAATGTAGATCCATTTTGTGTATATCTTACAATCTGTTGGTATTTTTTCCCACATAGGATTTGCAATTCTGTAAGAGGTAGCCAACCTCCGTTATAAAGAACTGCAAAGGCTAGTGGCCAACTAACAAGATTCAGTCAAAGACTGACATCTCCTACACTTTCGACTTTGTGAAACCAAGGTGGGTAAACCCAAGTGTGTTCATAATAATGTTTCATGATTGGTAAGAACACTTCTTCTTATAGATGTAGTCCCCACTAACACTAACGGACAGTCATTACCCTGGTTGTGGCAAAACCAAAGAATAATAATAGATATCCCAAAGCAAGGAGACTGAAAATTATCATAAGATCTATATCCCAACAAGAGATAGCAGTTGATGTTTGTTAAAATGTTCAGGTATTGAATCACCGTGCTTAGAGTCACAGTCCTATACCTAAAAGGAATTTACCAATACTATCCAGTGCCTCATCCATTGGGTGGGAGTCATATAAAATGTAATTCAGATGAAATTGAACTTATCACCATAGTGCTTTGCTACCATGAGATTTTTCAATATATTAAAACAATACTCCTTACTGAATCCTGAGCATATAACCATAAACATGCAATTTGTGTTCAAGCATTTGATTAACTCATTAAATCAAAGCAAAAGAGAAAATTACACTTTCAACTACACCATTGAAACTGAATGAACAAACCCTTGATAAATCCATTCATAATCCATGGCCCATACACAAGAGAGAAAAATGTCTTAATTTTTTTAGATTTCTTTCGATATCAGTAATTATAAAATCATAGTATACTTATTTCATACTATTCCCAACCCAACATGATTTCCCACATAATACCTTCAAAATCCTGCATTACCACTAATTGTACCTATTTTAAGCCTTCAGACCCAAAAAAAACAACAACCCTTAACAATGAGCCATCAAATCTCCTTTATAGGACAGGAGAGCAACAAAGAAATAGGCTACATTATTCATTTCAAAATTGAATTTCATTTAGAATGAAATTCAAATTGACATTCCTCATCATTAGAAAAAACCATAATCAATTCTAGGAATCAAAACAGTTATACCATTGTAACCAACTGGAGCTGAGGACAAAAGAGCGTGGTAGGCACGCGTACGTCCACATCAACACACCACCCAAAAGTAACACACCCAACAATTGCAACTACTTGCAAGACACACGACCCCGATAGAGGTGACCACTCCTAGTCCTCACTTCAATAAGAAGCGAGACCAACTTCCTTTTATCCTCTTTAACACATGATCTGGTAGCATGGCATGACACCATCATAGTTATTGGGGCAACTGCGAGGGGCTCTTCATTGACCCCCAACAGCTCAGTCATGGATGCCAAGTAACGTTGGTAGTCTGAGTCAGTTTCAGACCCATCAGCATTAGAACCAGAAGACAACACCAATGGGGACTTGGAGATCCCCGTCCCTTTAAAATTAGCATCATGTACAACCTCGGGCTTGCTAAGGACAGGTTGTACCCCGTTAGGCTACAAATTTCTCACCCCGAGTCTAGTCCTTCTACACATAGCTGAATGGTCCATTACAAAGAACACCTCACAAAATACAGGAGAGACTCGACCACCTGCAAACAAGACAACTCAAAATACGATGATAATACCAAATAACACAATGAGCATTTATAGAGTTAATTGGTGTGATAATATTAATTGCTCGAATGCAGCACAAGCATTCGAGCATTTTAGTGGCTGATGTAGCCACCACAAATTATTCCTGGCTTGCAAAGGCATGGCGTATAATCCATCATTGCATTTATCAGAAGAATAGTGTTTGCATGCAAGAAAAATAGGCAAGGATCCATTGAAAAAACCCGCGCCATTAATGAGAAAAACTTGCAGAGAGCAAGAAATCCCAATGTGAACGAACAAGAACCCAAGAAAAATTGAACCGTTAATACGGATCGAACATGGCAAGTCGGATGACTCAAATTGAGTCAACAATTGTTTGAAAATCCACATCAGTGCCTTGGGAGAATCGTGCCCAATCACAACCCAAGAAAACAAGAGGTTGCAATTGGACAATGGGTCCCACCTAGCCCTATCGCTTCAACAACCAGGCCACGTATCGCCTCTTCACAGACTTCACAGTACCCTCAGGGGCATTTAATCTGATCATACGAGATCCGCGAGGAAGGATTATCATTGATCTCCCTTGCTAATACCACACAGGTAGTAAATTTTAAGTCCCATCACAATCCTTGTACAGTCCACATGATTTTTTTATCCTTTGTTGAAGAAACTATTACAATATATTTCTTATTTATGTACTTATTTTCCATACATGTTTATAAAAGTTTGAAATTATTAATAATATTAATTTTGGCAAGACATTAAAAGACTGTTGATTGTAAAAAATATGCATCCTAATGTGAAAATGTAAACAATGGAAGCAATGACTATAACACATAAATTTTTATGTAGTATCCAATTCAAAGAATCATGTTACCCTCTACCTTGAATTTTTTAGTATAAAAGCTAAGGAAATGCTATAAATAAGATAATAAGTTGACTATTAGCATTAACCAATTTTTATAGAGATGTAGATTGTTGGATGTTGTGGTTGTTTTGCTCATGATATGTGGTTGTCATTGATGTCAACACTATTAGCATTAATGTCTTAAAGGTTGTATATGTCAAGGATATTGAGAAAATTAGAATAAATATGTTGCAGATAGTCTATGAAGTTGTGAAGATCATAGTGGTAAAATTTTTTGTACGTTGGTTTTCTGAAGTCGTGTATTAAAGGGTTTGTTGCTGAGCCTATCTAGTATATCCTCTGGAAGTTTCAGAGGTGTGCATCAAGATTGGAGCAAGTTATGAGTTTTTGTGTTCCTAAAATTATTTTGTTGCTATAGTTGGTGTTTCTGAAAGAAGAGAATGTAATTCTAGTGAATTGAATTGTTGTGTATGCTCTTGAAATGTTCATTAACATTTCTTGATGTCATACTCTATGATTGTGGCACATCCATGTTGATCAGTGTGCTTGTGATCAAAGATTTTTCCTTTGCATGTTCGAGTTTTCATGTTCTTGGTTGACATGATGGTGGTAGCATGTTGTAGATCCTTGTGGATTAATTTTTGAATGCTTGGCATGTTCGAGGATGTTGCTTTAGGTCTTCATTATGTTATGACCGATTTAGGTTGGTGCGCATTGAGATTTGTTCATGAATTGGGCCGACAATTTGTATTCATCTATTATTTATTTTTGGCCGACAAAGTTGTTAATGTAAATTCATGAAGTGGATATATAAGATCAATTGTTTTATTCATTTAGAGATAATGTATGTGAAGTGTATGCAAGATATGTGTGAATAAAGATTAGATCATTCAAATGCAGAGCAGAGTGTGAAGAATTTTAGGCAAAGTATGAAGAAGTATTTATGTGCCTAATTGAAACTGTCATCAGGCTTTTGAAGAAGCTAATTTCTCAGTTCAACCTCATAAGATGGATTTAATTTGATTATCTTATGTAAGGCAGTGAGCCTTCCCTTTGAGCAGTGAGCTCTAGACAATGTTCCTGAATGCATGTGCATTCCTTATTCATTTCTTTTATACTTTTAATAGGGTATAAATTGTGAATTAACCTCCACCGTGGTTTTTCCCCTAATAGGGTTTGTACACAAAAATCTTGGTGTTATGTGTGTTTCTGATGTGTTGTTGATTCATGCTTTCACTGTTAATTATCAGATATGAGATTAAAGGTTAATAAGGTTTCATAAGTTTCAATTTTGTAACAATTGATTCACCCCCCCTCTTAGTTGTCTATCCTTGTTTTCCAACATAGATATCTTGTTTTGTAAAAGGGCATCTACAACCACAACATTTGAAAAGAATCTTCATATTATGCTTTGATGGATGTCTATACCTTGTTCCAAATCTCCCATATTAAGGAAACCAATAATGATTTTGGTGAAGGTTGTGGAATTTTTTTTTGCATCTACCAATTGCATTTGTTTGAAAGTTTCTAAAACCTTTTCAACAAATCCATTATTTGTATATTCTAAAATCATTATAGTACACAATTTCACATTTATTTGTTTGCATCTACCAATTATATTTTCTTGAATTTCCCTACAATATTTTTAATGTAGATCTCTTTTGTGGATACCTTATAGTCCCTATAGTCCACATCACTTTGTTTTTTGAAAAAACTGTTACCATATATTTCTTATTTATGTTCTTATCTTGCATACATGTTTATAAGTTTGATATTACAATTAATGGTATTAATTTTGGCAAGAAATTAAAAGATTTTGTTGATTTTAAAAATATATGCATCGACCCAATGTAAAAATGGCAACAATGGAAGCAATGATTGTAACACATAAATTTTTATGTAGTATCCAATTCAAAGGATCATGTTACAATTTAGGGTTATGATTGGGTATTTAATTAGGGTTAGGATTTAGTGTTCGAGTTAGTGTTAGGTTTAGAGTTATGGTTAGGGTTAGGAGAAATAATGTTAGGATTAGGGTTAGATTAGGTTTTATGTTTTTCTAGTATTTGGACTAATAACTTATATAGGGAGGTATGGTTGTTCAAGGAAAGGAGCACCATAGGGATGCAACCGGGTTGCACCGAGAGTCCATAGCCGAACACCAAATGGAAAGGGTGTTCCGGTACTCTTCCTTCCAGGAGCAAAAAGAAGTAGCTCCCGCCTCAAGTCCCATAGTGACTCAGGTGTTCATCATAGTCTTAGGAGTTAGGAAGTCTCATTTTTCCCTAGCTATGAAGTGAAGGGTTTTGTGGTGAACCCAACATCCCGAAGCCTATGAATGCAGTAACATGGCCAACATGGGTTAGTTCCCAGAAATGTCGTCGAGGGAGCTAGATGTTGGAACGATTTTTTAATGACCGTCGATCATCCATTAGTTTATCCTGACCATTCCTCGCAATCCTGACTACTATGAATGAACACGATTGCCGATGGTGGCCACTTCATTTAAGGTAGTTTTAAAGGAATACACTTATCTTTGATGTGGTTAATGAAGCCTTGACATAGTCTATTATATTCCAAATTTAATTCTTAAAGGTCTACTTCTGATTCCAAGTGAAAATCTAAGTTAACCTAGGCATCACTATCCATATTTGTAAACTATTGTGTTACACATGGATAAATTATTTCTAAGATATCTTAAGCAAATACAATAGATTTAGCAATAAATAGTGAGGTGTCTTATTAAACTATGCCAAATCCTCACTTTATCACAATAATTACAAAAGATAAATTGACTTGGTTATTTTTTATATAAAAATTGGGAAACCAAGGTCCCAACCCTATTACATAGCAAGCCCAAAGGATATAAAAAGAAAAACCAAAAAATAACTACCTATAAATAATTAATAGAAGAATAAAGAAAAATATCACATAAATAAATAACAAACAACAAGAAAAAACTACAAGTTGTAGCATGTATTTTGGGGAGTCACATATCCCCAATCTTCAAAAAGGAAAGAAAAAATATCATCCTTAGGGTATTTCTTTCTATCCTTATTTAAAACAAGACTATCAAGATTACCCTTCAACCTTCTTTTCTTTAACTCCGACAAAACATTCTAGAGCAGAAGCATAGAAGTAACCTATGGATCACCTTATTACTAAATTTAAGTACATTATTGACTCTTTCCTCCAAAGTTTCTAGGATTTGCTCCAAATAATTAAGAGAATTGGTGTTATGGCCACAATGAGAACATAAATGCACAAGATCAAACTTAATTTCCACCTAAATTCCTTTACCCTTGACATCATCCATGGCCACATATCATTTCTAGAGACTAAATTCACATCATTTTCAGCCTCTCAATCATCCCCTATGTTAAAGAATTAGTGTCATAAAGAAAATTCATTTATGAAAAAGGTTGACACCAAAATCATTGGAAAGAGAAACATCTTCCTCTTACATGAAGTCTTGAGAGTGACTGAACTCTTTGTTCCCACTATTGATGCAGTCATTGTCCTTGTGATCAACAAAGCCTTTTTTGTTAATTAGAAACAACTAATTCTACATTGGGTGTAGTGATAGGGGTAGTAGAAATTATGGCCACCAACCTATTAGATCTTCTTACAAGGTTCCCCTTAAAAGGTTTTCCTATAGAAATCTTATTATTAACAGTAGCAACAATAAGAACCTTAGTCGTTGTTTCCCACAAGTGAGGACTAAAATTTAGGGTTTTTACTCTTAGTCTTGGAGATGTCAACATCACTAGGAATTTCCACATGGATATGAGAGGAAAATTTCAATAGAGAACCAATGGAAAAAATATTAGGGCAACCTAAGTCATCATAATCAGCCACAACTTTACCAAGCTCAAGATTTCCCTCCACCACTTTACTAGGCACATCATCAAATGTAATTTTTTGCTTGAAAAGGAATGAGGAATGTTTGATAGGTTTTCTATTACCCTCAGGAGGAGAGGGATCATGAAAATAACTAAGATTCCCACCTTTAGCTTTGATAAGAATAGGGGTAGGGAATAGATTAGACTTTGAAATAAGAGAGCTAACACAATTCTAAGAGAACATAGCAAGGTGGACTTATGGAGTCTAAAAATTAACCCCTCGTGTAGAGGCATCACAAATTTATCCATTAAGACCTCCTTACCTAAACACTTAAGAGAACTTAGGAAAAAATAAGGAAAACAAGCAATCTTATTATGTTTAAGATGGTCATGCGAGAAATGGTAATGAAAAAAACATTTAAAACTACCTTCAACACTGAAGTACTTAATTGGCACTCTACTAAACTCATCATTCAAAACCATTCTATAATTTGACGAGTTCTCCCCTTTTCAAAATTTGGTTGATGGTTTCCGTGTCCATCATTTTTCCCTATTAATGAACTTCCTACCTTCAATATTCAACCTAGTAGCAGCTCTGATGGTTTCCTTTGAAACAAGAAATCTAACACCGCCCACAATAACATTTTTATCCTTTTATGAAGCAAAAAATTATTTTGAAAGGACTTGACCAGAGCAACATAGGACTCAAAGTAGGGAGCAATTCTACCCTCTTAAAAAATGTCATAGCATGGCATTATTTCTCACCTCCTTAGGGGATGTGAGTTTAGTGTGGCAACATATATCCCCTGTAGTATCTAAACCCTTGCAAAAAATATTAAACTAAGAAATATAAATTTGGAACTTAGTAGGAAGAAAACACAAGCATTCACCTAAGATAATAGGCTTCACAAAAATTTGAGGCTTATTCAATATCATGCAAAACTAACATGTTCATACGATCATATCATGGAGAAACCTCCCAACCATAAGTGACTTTATTGAAGTGATTATATCATTATTTTTAAGTAAATGCATATTTATGGAAGCTTGAGCATAATAATTAGAAGGACCAAAATTACCAATACTAACATTATCCAAGCAACCTGCAAGGGGTTCATAACAAGACTATTTAATGACATCAATTTGGTTGAAGGAAATAACATCCATTTGAAAGCCATTCCTCAAACATAATCACAAGGGATAACAATACCCCTCTTGAGCCAAAGCAATATGATACATAGACACCAACAATTATCACTAGGGTAAAACTCAATACCCTTACCCAAGCACCCATTAAATGACAATTTCATTATTTTCATTATTAAGGTTATTGATAATACTTTGAGAAGTAAAGAAACTTCGTATAGACTGATATGGCCCAATGACATTAAAAATATCATCTATGAAATCATATAATAAGTCATTAATAGAAAAAGGAAAAGATAAAATCCAACAACTAATTAAGCAAGGATCATATAGAGATGTCATATTAGAAACCTCTAACAAATTCTATAGTGCAACAAGCCATAGTATTATTAAACTCACCTCAACAAAAAAGTGTTAGAAATGGGAAATATTCCTTTGATGACATACCCTTTAGGTTCCAATTCATAAGCTCATATGCATGCCCAAGTTTTTCCATTTATTTAATCCATTTCCAAATGAGCAATTTTCCAAGCGTGAAGAATGAAAGAATAAACCCAAAAACATGTATGATAGTAGAGGGAGTAGTTTATTTTGCATTGACTCTTCATTAAAATTCAAAGTATCATGTATTCCTTCTCCCATAAAAGTTTTCATGGGAGGAAGGGGAGAATATTTCTAGTATTAGACACATCTAGCCTATCACCATTTTTGTTAGAAGAAAAGAGTAAATGCTAATGCCAAATCCAACACCATTTCTCATAGTGACACTTTGTTGGACAAGGAAACACCAATTTCAATATTCACTACTCCAATCAATGGCTTCTATCCTTCTTTTTTTCCAAATATAGCTTGTAGGCCACCTCTGTGACCACCCATCTCACTATCAATGTTGCATCACTAGCCCAACTATTCAATGGTCATTTTTCTAGTGACTCCTTTCTCACTCTCTTGGAGGACAAATGTGACATTATTTAGGATATTCAATGCCTAGATATTTTTTGGAAAGCTTTAAGGTCAAATATATAGTGGCATAAAACTCAATGTTATAGGAAATCATTCTTAGCCAAGCCCAATTGGTTCAATTCCTATGGATAGAAGGGGGTTGATCATAAGGAAGTGTTGAGATTCCTAAGCATCTCTTTTACCTTTTAGGTTTCTCCTTCCTCTTTAAGGAAACATATCATTTCTAGAGCTGAGAAAAATTATCATATTAAATTATGAAGCCCCTTTCTTTGGCAAGGAGATTCCATGTGTGTTCAAAAATTCTTGTTGCACACATTTCCATTACTCATGTTGCTAAGAACCTTGCAAATCCTCATATTTGAAGATTGAAAAAATCCAAAGGTATATTTTATGGCCTCCCTTTAAGCAAGGAAAATGGTTTCACAAAGTATCCTAGGAGTTTTATTATTTCCCTCATGACTATAATAGGCTTGGCTTACTTTATACTCACTACTCTAAATGGCGCCATAATAGGCTTTGCTTTCTTTATATTCACTACTCTCAATGGCGCCATAATTTTAAATTTAATTAACATACTCTAAAACCTAACTAAACCAGGTTGTAGCTCATCAAATTAGACAAGTGAAAGGTCAATACCAGCGCTGAGGAAGAGTTTGGAGGAGTGAAAACAAGGTCAATACTAGTGCTGACGAAGAGTTTGGAGCTAAAACAAGGTCAATACCAGCACCAAGGATGAGGTTGAGGGCACTTAGGGAAAATCGATGACCAAGGGACAATGAGTACTGTAAGTTTGGTACCCCCATTCTCTTTAACCTACAATTTTCATGCCTAGTTTCCAAAGATCTTCTCGTACATTGGGCCCCCCATTCTTGTAAAATGGTATAAGATAAGATAGAAAAAATAAAATAGCTTAGTCTTTCACATTTTTATAGTGATTACTAGAGGCACATAAACCAATTCTTGATAATAGAAGAATTTGATCATACTTTTCCAATGATGGCATTATGAGAAAACCTTAGGTTAAATGAATAATTCCTAGCTATGTTCTTGAAATCATGTCCAACCGTATAAGAGAAGATCACTGACATGTGTACTTGGATAACATGGGGAAAGGCTCTTTGGGCTCTTTCATCAATCTACGTATTGTTAAATTTTAACACCTAAAAGTGAGAATGAAGAATATTTCCTAGGATGGTGGCCAATTATGCTTCTCAACACCTAGATTACAAAATCCTTGTCAATATCATTGCCATCACAATTAAACCTATTGCTTGAGATATAGTCATAGAGGTAAACAAATTGGCTTTCTTGATAGTAGATACATTCTAGACAATTCAATCCTTGCATCGGAGATTGTTGAATGGGCCCAACAAACTACTCATGATGCCCTTACTATTAAGTTAAAAGTTTGACAAGGCATATGATTGCATCAAATGTCCTTTCATTTATAAAAGGCTCAAATGGATTTATTTTAAACCCTAAATTATTATCACACATTCAAAATTACAAAATACCAGTTAATGAAGAACCTTCATTTGAAGGTGATGTCATCATGACCTTTGAACGAAGAACCTTTATTCAAAAATGATGCCATGTCAAGACTTTCAAATGAAGGCATTTTTTATTTTAAATATTTCATGTCCATAATGCTTTATAAAAGGAACCTTGGCATGAAGGATCTTCAAATGAAGACCTTAATTCAAAGGTCCTTCATTAGAAGATCCTTCATATGAAGGTTCCTTTAATTCCATCCCATTATAGCTCTTAGAGTTGTTAGAGATATTTTTGTTTCGAAGTAGAGATTGGACCATCAAATAGTGTCATCATGAATCTACCAAGATATCCATCAAATTCATAAACCCTGACTTAACAACCGCAAATTCAAAAGAAAATTGCCCCTGTCAGCCCTAGGACATCAATTCAATGCCAAGTTTCTTGCTTTAAAAGACCCCTAAATGCAATGAAACTCTATCATACCATGATGCACACCAATCCAATGAGTTATAGTTCCAAGACAGTGGGTGGATTGGTGGATGTCATTTCTATTTACCCCTCAAACCCTTACATGGGAAAAATAGGGCAGTCCTTGTAAATATGGTAAAGACGTGCCACTCCAGTCATCAAAATTCTTTACCAGTTCCTTAATCTTCCTACTCAAATCATCAGGTAAGACTTGAAAACCTTGCAGTGATTTTACAAAAACTTGAGTAGGCCTTAATGATTGGGGCATGTTGTCTGCATCGAATCTAGAGGACTTATACATAGCATCTAGGTCATTGGCCCTAGGGATCCACTTCTCAACTAAAGGAAAAACTAATTCTTGATCCCTAGTAGAGTTTCTTATTGAATCTAAGAATAAATAATATAAAGAATAAACTGATGGTAATCTACCATCAACTCCCTAATTCAAATGCCTAAAAATTGTGTCTACAACTTCATTTTGCTTGGCAACTGCTTCTTTCTCACTTTCTTTTAGAGCTGCCTGTAGCTCTCTAATCTTATTAAGCATCTTCTATTTGGTGGGATCTATAGAGTACTCAACCTCCTTTTCAACTGGCTCTAATGAAGGACTAGGAGCAGGAGTCTGGATGGGGGACCCAGGAGTAGAAACAATTGGAGAAGTTGGAGGTATTGATCTTGATGTAGAACGTATGGCCAGGGTACTAGGAGCACTAGAAGACTCCCCCACATGTCTGTACTTCAACCTGTCTACCTCAGTTTGCAACGACAACATTCCTTTGCTGCATTCTACTATACTCTCCAATAATGGTGTTATACTTATCCATCAAACTTTTCTTCTCAGCTTCTTCTCTTTCAACTATCTTTTGGGCCAATTTGGCCACATTTAGAGTCAAGTTTGTAGCTTATGTAGTTGAAGTTTCAGAAGCTCTTTTGATTATTAACCCTCCCCTTAGGTTTGGGATAATATCAGTAACATAGGGCACAGGCCAACCTAAACTTAGGAAGTAATAAAGTTAGGTAAAATATTTAACTCAATTTATAAAAAGGGGCCCGACCTAGACAAAACAATGAGACATAAGTCATTTTAATACCCACTCCAAAAAGGTAATGGCCAAATATATCTCACCCAAGGTTTTACATGGAACATTAGGATTTTTATGAAAGCCAAGGTAAAACCCAACCTTAGGTTCCTCCCAAAAAATGTAACAAACCATGACAAGGGAAAAACATAAATGGAATGCAAAGAACAAGATTTGAAACTCCATCAAATCCACCATGATGCACACCAATCCACCGAGTTACAATTTCAAGATAGTGGGTGGATTGGTGGATGCCATTTCTATTTAGCCCCTAAACCCTTACACAGACACAACGGGGTAGTCCCTATATTTGATTGTTTAATCCCACAAAACAGTGATTGAGAACTTCAAAACAAATGCAAATGAAAGGGAACACAAAAAATTATATACACCAATGATCTCAGAGCATTTCAAGTTTTTATGGCTCCATACAACACAAAATAACTTCAGAAAAATTGTAAAAACATAGAAAATTGCTTCAAGAATGTGGTATTTGATATGAAATTTTGGTATCAACTCCTCCAACAATTGCAATGGGATGGGAATACAATATGATAGAAGTGGGATAAAAAATGCATCATTTGAAGCAACAAACCAATATGCAAAGATGAAAGAAAGTGCTAACCCCTTAAACTGAAAAAAGTTTCTTTTAACTTTAAGTTTGTGGGGTAGCCAATTATTTTAAGTTATCAAATCCTACCATCATACATAATCAAAATGTTGTTGTTTCAAATGACTATGAGCACTAAATTTCACTATTTGAAGATGTTGAAACCTTGTCATAGAGAATTAGAACATTGATAAACTTATGATGACTTTACCACGCCTAGTACACACTCCCTCCCCATTAACCACTTAGACATATGGAAATTAAATGTAAATTTGATGCTATTTTTAGTCATGTAGGTGTCCAATAAACCACTTGGTGGTGTTTCCCTTCAGGTTTATTTACTTGAATGAAGAGAAAAAGTCCTTTGATTACAATTAGAGAATACATTAGATGCCTTGGTTGTGTAACTGGTGGACCATAGTCACATTTAACACTTGTTACAAAGTTTGGGAGTTAAAACGTTAAGTAGATTTGATTTGTGATGGACACATTTGGATGGTAGTAACAATAACTTGCAATCTATCAAGACTTGATTACCTTATAACCTGTCAAATTCTAGTGATGAAATGATAAATTAATCATAATATCACCTTTGGATCACATCACCATGAAAGAACTTCATCCAAAATCCTTATGAGTGCAGGTACCACCAAATAGGTATTTGACAGATTTGTCCTCCCCGAGCGAGGGAAATTCATGAAGAGAAGAGGAAAGTGAGACATGTAGTAGGTCTAAAAGAGGGAGACCAACTAGAGGTCAAAAGATTAGAAGAAAATTCCGTAAATGCATGGAATTTTTTCTTGCTGAAGGGGGGTCATGTTCTTATGATGATGAGAGAATAGGTGACATTGAGGTGCCCTTGAGGTACAAACATCTACGGAAACAATGGGTACCCAAGGAACTTCCTCCAATAAACATTGATCTTTGTGTCAACGAGAGGATATATCGCATAGCACCATCATCATTACATGGTTTGGGCCTATTTTGCATGGGCGACATAAAGGTATGTTATGATAAAGTTATCGAGTTGATGGAGTATGTTGGACCCTGTTACAGTTACAAAGATTGGATGCAACTAGTTCGATATACACGAAGTATGCGTAGGTATGCACTATCAAAAAACTATATACAACTAAAAGATAAGGATCAAAATAAAGGAGTGGCTAGGTACATTGACGGGAGGCCAAAAGCATTAGGGAATATTGTAGGGTTTATAAATAGTACACAACCTGGGTCAACAAATAAGCAACCCAATTGTATATTCGAGGCGTGAGAGGGAAATTGTGTATTCGTATGTGCGATAAAATCAATAATTGTAGGGGAAGAGTTGCTAATCGATTACAATTTGAATCACTTAGATACAAAGACAATTACTATGGGGGTGGTATGTACTATATACCATTTTACCCAACCTCCAGTTAATGACTCCAATATACCATTTTATTACTATGTTTTTTTTTGTAAGTCTATTGGTTTCATTTCAGTAGTGTTTTTTATATTTAATTTTTGTCACTATGGGACATTTATCATACACGAAAGGTTCCAGCCCAGAGCGTAGATCACGATCCATCTTCAGGTGCTTCTATCTGACAGGTTTACCTCATTATAATTGTACAAATTAGATACAAGAAAAATGTTTTATTATTATGTTTTTTTCATGAGTTTATTGGGTTAATTTCAATAATGTTTTTAATATTCTTGTTGCAGTTAGTTGATCGGGGAAAGGCACCAGCAGTACAGTAGAAAATCCATATGGAGGTTGACTCACTATTATGGGATGATGACATCACATTTTCCACAAACCCTACGAATATGATGAGGAAGGCCCAAAAAAAATTCAATCACGAAATCCTTAAGTTGGTATTCGTAGTGCCTCAAACAGATGAGATAAGAGAAAGGGTTAAAATATTGTCTGAGAGAGCACAAAAATTGCAAGTAAGCTGTCATGAGATCTTTAATTATAACATAAGTTGATTCATGGTTTTATATTTTGTACTCTTTTATGTCATGAACTAAAATATATGTTGTTTTTACAAGATTATTTGTGTCCTCTTCATGCTGCTGACCATGATCAAGGTACTACAAGTGTTTCCTAGGAAGTAGGGGATGATACAAGTGTCAATCCTGATCTTCTTACGCATACAACTTTTTATCCAGCCCCATCATTCATGCCTATATTGTTGACTAAAATGTCGGCAACACATACCATGCAGACATTCGGTAGTCCATCGTCTGACAGCGAACACATGCCACCACATGTGTTAGTACCCGTGGATATAGAGGCCGCTAGTACTGGTGATGTTTTAGCATCATTTCCTGGATCTTCTCGTATTACTAGTACGGGAACATTGCTGGTCACATTTGTGGTGACTGAGGATTTCCTTCCCATAAAGATAGAGAAGGTCCTAGGTACTTTAAAATGTTTTAATTATTATTATATATAATCCAATTGAAATTTACTTATTGATCACTCTTTATAGACTAATGATCCCATGATCATTTTGTAGGAGATGATGTTTTTTATAAACATCTAAGTGATATTACATTGGAGCTCTTTGGGCTCACCATACGTACACAGTGGAATGCCCAAAATCAAGATTTAAAAGATGAGCTCATTAACTGTTTAGTTGTGTTGTTCGGTGATAAAAAATTCAACTGAACCAAGGTCCTTAAGAAAGATGGTACCTATCTAAAGTATGTGAGGGACCAATATAGGTCACATTTAGAGAAGAAAAAAAAGTATGAGTGCCCCCCCATGATTCCGAAAAGGGAGTGGAAGGACTTGGTGTTGGATGGAAAGGAGAAGGCTGAAAAGAAGAAAGGAAAGACACCACCGGGCCAAGCAAGGTATGTGATACTATCAACACTTTAATTATATATTGATTACTCTTTATTTTTACATAATCTAACGTATTTCAATTTTTTCATAGGCTGCCCGACACATCGAAGGCAACAAAGGCAAGACTAGAAAAATATGGGCAACACAAACTTGGCTCTGGTGGTTATATGAAAATGACCGCATGATTTGTAAGTATCAATAAATGAAATATTGCATCCAAATAATAAATTTCAAACAATTTTGGTTTTATCACACCATAGAAGCAAAATTCATGATCGCATGCAAAAATGCAGGGCTTTGATTTCAACAGAGTGCCCACAGAAGAGGACCTGAAGATTGCCTTCCACCAAGGCTATGGATCCCTGACTAAACAACTAAGAGTCTCGACTGGGCAAACACAATCTTCCACTGCATCCAACACACAGGTAAATAAAATAAATAAAGTTTATTTCAAATTGAATACTTGTGCAATCTGTTCAATATTAATTTCTACCATAATAATGTGCCTATTTGTTTTACATAGATAAGCAATGATAATACTACACATGACACTGGAATGCAACCTGGTGAGGGTGGAGCGCAACCTACCAATGAAGGCCACGGTGTATTCATGTGCTATAAAAAACACAGTATGGATTAATATAATTAAACATCTTTAATTGCATTTGGTGTATTAATCAATGTAACCTTTCATGTTTCAAATTTAGAGCATGTAGAGCGTGATCAACATGTTGAACATGATCAGGCTAGACAAGATCAGGAACATGATGTGGCTCCATCAGGTAAAGAGGACCACTCTAATGTTCTTTTAAACATATTTAATTGCAATTGGTGTATTAATTAATGTAATCTTTCATGTTTCAACTCCAAATCAGGATTTAGAGGGTGTTCACCATGTTCAGCATGAGGCTATAAGGCAATATCAAGAACATGATGTGGCCCATTCAAGTAAAGAGCACCACTTTGATGTTCTTTTAATTAATGAAATACGTGTAACAATAATAATAAAACATATCAATTTAACATTTCTTTGCTATTGCAACAAACCCCTCCTTGTAGCCGCATCCACGTTGTGAGTACACAACTAGGCATACATTATCATCACGAGTAGAGCTCGAAACAACTAAATGGGGGACAGATGATTTTGAAAACGATACTCCACTTCAGCGTTTTTTAGCTGCAAAAAAGAAACAAAAAAAAAGTGATTGTAATCATATTATGACAAGTTGACAACCATATTTTTGATGATATGTAAAAACTGAAAAAATGAATGTTATATGTTAATGAATGAATGTGAATATTTTAATGAATAAATGTTATATATTATTAATGGATGAATGAATGATTAATGTTATATGATTGGGTATGGGGAATTGAGAGTGATGTGAGTGGGGGGGGGAAGGGGCCAAATGAGCTTCCACCTTCACGTGGTTGGCCCTGTTAAGTAGAGAATATTAAGCTATTCTCAAAACAAAGAGAAGCTCAATAAGGTAAGAAATGCACTTTTCAATATAAGAAATGCATCGTTTGAAGCGTCAAATCAATATGCAAAGATGAAAGAAAGTGCTAAATTTTCACTATGAACATTGTGTTGTGTGTGGATTTGGATCATAATGTAATGTTTTTTATTTTTATTTTAGTGGTCTCTAAAATTTGACTTTTGTGCATAATAGGTTAGTGGAAAATTTGACAACTTTGAAGGGTTTAGAGGCTCAATTGAGATAGATACACGGATATTTAGATCTTTTGTTGATGGGAGGCTTCCACTTAACCATGAAATTTTGTACCATCTGTAGGTATGCTAAAATATCTCTACTTACATTCATTCAACTTACTGTAATATAATATCTGACAAAAATCTCCTGTTCATTATACTTACATGAATTTTCATGCCCTGTTCCAAAGCACATGTTTTAAAATAGGAAAGAAGGATGCTAGCAAGGGTTAAGGAATTTGGCTTTACACTTGCCAATTGCATAGTTTACTTCATTCATCCAACATATTGCCTATGTGTTTCACAATTGTTGGAATCATATACTATAATTACAGAACTAGTAAAATTAAAATATGTAAGTTTCAAATATGGCATTACACATATCTTTGTATGAATTTTTGAAAGGAAATATCAAAATGGAGAAGTATTAACAAAATAATTTGCATAATTTCTAAGAGATCAGGGGAATTTTTTTGCAGAGTTATCTTGAATATATTTAAGACAAAAGTAACTTATAGAGATTGAAGCAGAATATCGGTAGTCTAAAATCACCAGTCAACACATCTTAGTAGTATCTCAATTCAAGAGAACTAGGTCCACTATCCATTAGCCAGTAAAACAAATAAAATCAATTCATAAGATTATTTTGTTCTAATAGGGTTGACTGGTTGCTTCTTTCTTTTTGATTGTCAAGAAGTAATCAATATACACTTGGTTTTCCCGCCTTCTCTTGCCTTGTAGCCAAAGAGTTTCTGCATAAGGCATCAAAGTAACCTTCAAGATTGACAATGGCAATGAGTACAAGGTCAGTATAACTTAATGCTAATTGGGTGTGATTTTATTTGTTCAAGACCAATTTAGATTCATTTTCTACTCACACTACTTTTATTTATATTTATGTTTTTCTAATATCCATTTTCCTTTACATTCATATTCTTCTATACATATTGTGTTTACAATAATGTTTTCCTTAATTTAATCTAGGGAACAGGACCCAGTACCTGAGCAAATTTCAATGTCATGCTGTTAGGATTTATTGTGAAGCTAATCCAAAGTTTTTCATTGCTGCTTGAAGCCATATTGCACTGCTTTCTCTACGAAGCCCACATGATCCCCATCAAGTATCTTCTTTTTGTAGTCTCTAAATTTCTTAGAAGAAATCAACAACCAGTTTGTCTAAATGTGGCTCCTTGTTTACACATTAATATCTGTTTTGGCAGCAATGGATCAAATTGGATTCATGGGGTCTTAAAGAGAAGGCTCTCAAACATGGAGATCAAGAGTGGGACCAAGTAAAACCATTCATAATCATGCTCATATTGTTTTCTTGACTGTCTAAGAGCTATGTATCCAGGATAACATTCTGTATTTTTCTATTGAATTTCCAGAGTGAGAATAATTTTGGGTTTGCAATCCTATTTTTTAATACACTATCTAAGTATCCAAGATGCACTACAGGTACTCTTTCTCACCAAATTTCTCATTTTCCACAAATTTAGATTCTAGTGTGTAATTTAATATTCACTAGTTTGATTTTTTATTTTTTAGCAAAATTAGAATTTAATTCATAGGTTGTGCTTGTTTTCCATGACAGTCCCCTTGATCTCAGGACTCATCACAGGGATTATATTTTGCTCCAAGTGTTGATCAACATCAAATGTGGCCATCATAACATCATCCATAGCCTCCATATTCTACAATTATTCATTGCTCATTTCTCATACATTGTAACCAAATAATGGGGGCCTAGAGCTTGGACTGTAGATGTATGCAAAAAATGATAAATCCCTACCTCTGTAAGCCTGATTAAACACAACAACTGACATGTTGTTTGATATTTTAAACAGTCATATGACTGTCCTTTTTCTACCTTGTAAACACTTACTCAATGCATACAATAATTTATTGAAATGCAAAGTTGAATGGCCTCTTAACTCTTGACACTAATGTCAATGCATTTGTCCAAATAGGGTTAATCATATTGCGATCTAAATTTTCATAATGAAGTCTTCCAATCTCAGCATTGATGACAATCCATCTTGTCTTTTACTACCCCTATTAAATGCTCATGGTCTCGGCACATCAAATTTCTCTCTTTGATTGACCTGTCCTTATGTCTTATCATTATCCCTATGGATGCACTTTGGAGCCTCCTACTACTTTTATATATCGCCCAGAGTCACCTCGATATGCCTACATTTCAACGAATAGTTTTAAAAAAAAAAAAATTGCATTGTTTTGTCGAAATTGTGACAAACTGCAAAAACGCCCGACGACCTTACTATGTATCCAACAAACTTTTGTCATAATGACTTTCCTATTTCATCGTGAGTGTGACGAAATTTTTCCATAATGACTTGCCTATTTCGTTGCGCATTCGATGATCTTATGTTATTAATTCAACGGTTTGGCAAAGCTATACCACATGTGCTTCGAGCACCATTCATCGCTACACTGACAAATGTATGTCGCTGCTCCAACGCTTCAATGACGGTATGCCACACATGCTCCGAGTACTGTTCGTCGCTAGACTGATGACATTGTCGTCTCCATCCCGACGAATGTATGTCGATGCGTAGATGCTTTAGCGATGGTATGCTGCACGTGGTCTGGGTACTGTTCGTCACTCGACCGATCACTATATGTCGCTACTTTGATGCTTTAGAAAAGCTATTCCACCTGTGTTCTAGATACTTTTCGTCGCTATTCCGACGCTTCGGTGAGGGTATTCTGCCCGCGGTCTAGCCACTGCTCATCGCGTGATCGACGGAATGGGCATCGTTGTTCCAACGAGTTGGCGTTGGGAGGGTGACGTTTTACTATCCATCGGGATATAGACGAAAATTGAGCGACGATGCTGATTTGTGCGATTTGTCGATCGGCCAACAATAGATCGTCGAAATTTTGATGAATGGTCATCGAAAATTGGGGTCAAATTCATTAGTGCCAATAATCGTATGCTAACTTGGATCAATTTTATGTTTTTGTTCACATATATATATTGGCATTTAAAAATGTTGGTTTGGTATATTCTAGGACTCCTGACCCTTTGAAGAGACGTATATTTTAGGTAATCAAGATTTCAATTTTAGAGTTCAATTAAAATTCAATGTATATTGATTTTGATGTTAATTATTTGATTTTAAATTATATAGTATAACTAATCTCAATTGTGGTTTGAATTTTTCTTGTGCAGCTACCTTCAGAGCCAATGAGTGCTTCAAAGAGGCTCCATTTTGATGATCCACCAGTAGTTTAGGATGAGATAGACATTTTGGCATGTAAATTTTGAATACATATTGAGATGGCATATGCCACATTTTGTAAAACTTTGTTTGAGTTGGTGTCGATGCCATTTTTGTATATGGACATACACTTGATTATTGGATAATTTTATATATAGAAGTTGACAATCAAAATTTAATTTGTTCCTCATGTGCATGATTAAACTCTTTGAAAGTTTTATCTTGAGAAATGGTTAAATATCAATGTACAATAGCATAAAAAAGAATGGTTATATTATGTAGTTTATATTTATATCGCTGATTACATTGCATTACACATATTTCAAACTCAAATCATTACTTCACATTGCATAACTAGAAACTATGAGCAGTTGTCAATTGCATTTGTTTGTCATTGAATTCTATGAGACCACATTTCTTTGAAGTTTTTTTTCAAATAGTCCACTGCCTTGTCTATGCTACCATAATTTTCATACATGATAGCGATCACATTAAGTTTTAATAAATTAAATGATAGCCTATGGCTATTTAATTTATACTCATTTTATTTAAATGAATGAGGCCGACCTTCCTTAATATTATTTTGTAATTTATTATTTTCAAGAGAGGCCGACCTCCTTGAAGAGTCACCTTATTTTGTATAAATACAAGGTGATGTTTTTTCATTTCCTCAATCAAGTTCATTCAACATAATTCGCATTCCAAGCAAAATTTCGTGCTTGAGCAACAATGCTTCATCTTGCAGCAATAGGTTGATTTCAAGGAGAAGCATATTCGATTGTATCTTTGCATCTAGGAGAGGTGATATTATTCATTGTATCAAATTCAGCCATGAGCTGGGCCTGAGTTGTAGGAAATTTCCTACTATGTTTATTGTCTTCTGTGTTGCATTTTTTTAGTGCTTTTAGTTGTATTATCTGATCATTAAAACACTAACATGGTATCTGAGTGGGTTTGAAAAAGATCGTGTTGGGACTAGTTATTGCAGTGATATCTCTATTCCATTTTTTTTGTCTATCTCTATCTTAGTCAAGATGGTGAATGGTCTTAAAATTGAGGATAGACTCGAAGGAGCATCAAACTTCACTTCATGGAGATTCAAAATTATGCTCACTTTGGAGGAAAATGAATTGGTTGAGTGTGGAGAGCAAATTTTCTGAACCTACGGATGAGGAAAAGAAAGTTCAATGGAGGAAGAAATATATCAAGGCGAAGAAGATGCTAGTTGATTCTGTGAAGGACCATATCATTCCTATCATCTCTAAGTTGAAGACAATGAGAGAAATGATTAAGAATTTGGAGGAGATGTATGAGATCAACAACACAAGTCGTGCTCTAGCCTTGAAGCAACAAATTCATCATGTTAAGATGGCGGAAGGAGAATTTGTCATCACCTACTTCATGAAGATTTTCGAATTGAGAGATCAACTCTCTACCATTGGCAATATTGTTGATGACAAAGATTTGACCATGTTGGCTCTTGATGGTCTTCCTTCATCTTGAGAGTCTTACATTCAAGGAATCAGATTTTCTTGAAGTCAGTCAACTTGGATTTAACATTGGTAGCTCTACAAACCTATTCAGAATAGAGTGATCTGAAGAGGACATCCCTAAATCTCTACAGAGGTGTAAAGTTGCAAAGTGGTGTAAATTTCATTCTCAAACTCATACGACCAAATAAACTATTCCAACATGTCTAGATGGGTACATTTACTCTAGGTTTGGGCCTATTTTTCACCCAAATACATTGAATCACTCCGAGCTGGATTGGATTGACGATTTCCCTTAAGAGTCCAAAGTGCTGAAAAACAACAATCTTTGACGGACTATTCCTCGAAAACTATGATGATTACAAACTCTTCGTCTAATGATATGGGATCGTGTTGAGACCATTTACAATGGCCTCTCTTGGTTTTTGCTATCTCGAAGGCGTTTTCCCGTGGTGATGAGTTTTCAGTTGAGGGAAAAGTTGCTAGATGCAAGTAGTGTAAAGTTGCAAAGTGGTGCAACTTTCATACTCAAACTTGTACGACCAAACAAACCATTCTAAAACATCTGGATGGGTACGTTTACGCTAGGTATGGTCCTCTTTTTCACCCAAATACGCTAAATCACTCCAAGCTGCATTGGACTGACGATTTCCCTTAAGAGTCCAAAGTGCTAAAAGACAGAAATATTTGACAGACTATTCCTTGGAAACCATGATGCTTACAAACTCTTCATTTGATGATATGGGATTGTGTTGGGACCATCTACAATAACCTCTCTCAGTTTTTTCTATCTCGAAGGCGTTTTCCCATGGTGACGAGTTTTCAGTTGAGGGAAAAGTTGCCAGATGCAAGCAGTGTAAAGTTGCAAAGTGGTGCAACTTTCATTCTCAAACTCGTACGACCAAATGGACTATTCCAACACGTCTGTATGGGTATGTTTACACTAGGTATGATCCTCTTTGCACCCAAATACGCCGAATCACTCTGAGCTGCATTGGACTGACGATTTCCCTTAAGAGTCCAAAGCGCTAAAAGGCAACAATATTTGACGGACTATTCCTCAGAAACCATGATGCTTAAAAAATATTCATTTGATGATATGGGATTGTGTTGGGACCATCTACAATAACCTCTCTCAATTTTTTCTATCTCGAACGCGTTTTCCCGTGGTGATGAGATTTCAATTGAGGGAAAAGTTACCAAATGCAAATGGTGTAAAGTTGCAAACTGGTGCAACTTTCATACTCGAACTCGTACGACCAAATAGACTGTTCCAACATGTCTGGATGGGTACATTTATGCTAGGTATGGTCCTCTTTTGCACCCAAATATGCCAAATCACTCCGAGCTGCATTACACCGATGATTTCCCTTAAGAGTACTCCAAAGTGCTAAAAGACAACAATATTTGATGGACTATTCTTCAGAAACCGTGATACTTTCAGAATCTTCATCTAATGATATGGGATTGTGTTGGGACCATCTACAATAACCTCTCTTGGTTTTTTATTTCTCAAAGGCGTTTTCCCATGGTGATGAGTTTTCAGTTGAGGGAAAAGTTGCCAGATGCAAGCAGTGTACAGTTGCAAAGTGGTGCAAATTTCATACTCAAACTCGTATGACCAAACAGATTGTTCCAACACATCCAAATGGGTACGTTTACGTTAGGTATGGTCCTATTTTTCACCCAAATTCGCCGAATCACTTTGAGTTGCATTGGACCAGCGATTTCCCTTAAGAGTCCAAAGTGCTAAAAGGCAAAAATCTTTGACGGACTATTCCTCAGAAACTGTGATACTTGCAAACTCTTCGTCTGATGATATGGGATCGTGTTGGGACCATCTACAATAACCTTTCTTAGTTTTTTCTATCTCGAAGGTGTTTTCCTGTGTTGATGAGTTTTTAGTTGAGGGAAAAGTTGCCAAATGCAAACAGTGTAAAGTTGCAAAGTGGTGCAAATTTCATTCTCGAACTCGTACGACCAAACACACTATTCCAAAACATATGGATGGGTATTTTTATGCTAGGTATGGTCCTCTTTTGCACCCAAATACGTCGAATCACTTCGAGCTGCATTAGACCAACGATTTCCCTTAAGAGTCCAAAGTGCTAATTTCAATGAAATGTGGGGGCAAAAAGATTTAAGGTTGGATCAAAATTCTACAAGTCCTAGATCTTGCATCAGAAAATTATTACCCAATCAAATTGAATCAATTACATGGGAAATGAAATTCACATGAACTTCTTACATTTTTTGTTTTTCGAAAAAGTGGCAAACCACCGTAATTTGTTATATATAAATAGGATATATTACAAAATCTGGTTCAAATGAGCATACCAACAGGAAAGAACTAGAAATAAAACCTTTGGTTGTAGCTCAATTAAGTACACAAATATTTTTACATTTTAAACATACCCTTTATACAATTCCATACATTTGACTCATATTTCAAAAAACATCATTGGATATAGATTATGCCTATACACAGTTATGACCTTTTTACATTGTTTCACATTTCAAAATTTTCCTATTTGAGGCATTCAGGGCATAGTCTTCCACAAGAGTAGTATGTTGGCATTTTGGAGTGACAAGCACCTATACAAACCATCAAGGTAGCAGTTAAACTACATACAATAGAAAATATGCTTAGAATAACAAATCTATATTATTGTAATTTTTCACATACCTCTCTGAAAGGATCAGAGCTCCCTATTGTTGCAGTAGGTCCACGATCAATCATGCCAGGAATATTGCAAAATTTGTCAAATGATAAATCTATATTGTCACAACAAAAAAGATGCTTAGACTAAAAAATCTATATTAATCTAAATAACCTGAATGATGATGAATTGGTAATGTGAACTATAAAAGATGCTTTGAATAACCAATCTATATTATTGTAATCTGTCGCATACCTCTTTGAAAGGATCAAAGCTAGCTATTGTTGTAGCAGGTCCATGATTAATCATGCCAGGAATATCACAAAAATTTTCAAATGATAAATCTATATTGTCATAACAAAAAAGATGCTTAAGCAATGTACCTTCCATTCTTGAATATTCTATTCAAGTGTGCCTGAAGGGTCATCTCTTTGCTTAAGAGTATCCAATATTGCTTCATGATCAACATTATTAAGTGTCCATAGTTGTTTTGTCTTTGTTTTGGCATGATGCTTCAACAACTTAACATTTGTTGCTAGAACAAGTTGTGAATACATGAGAATGGTTTTGTGTTTCTTGTAGTCTTCAAATGCAGGTATAACATTCTTTCTAATCATGTATGTTCGCAACCAAGTTCCTGCAACCACAACTGAACCTATAGGATACACAAACCCATCATCATCTTCCATCGATTGTGTTAGCTTGGGCTTTACCCACACACATCGAGCCAACCAATATTCTGATCTCTCTTCATTCCCCTATAGTGCAACAACTGCAAAAACATGTCCTAGATGTAGTAGATTTGAAAGCCAATCGTAATCAAGTGAACTTTCCATTGTGTAATTTGTCATGGATATAGTTTGAGATAAAGGAGTTAGATACTATGTAAACCATGTATCCACCCACTCACTTGACTCGCATTGATCCCACTCACAGTGAATACAAATTTGACAAAAACAAGCCAACTGTTGTGTCCTAATGGTCCATGTGTTTGCATCTGAGCTTCAAAATGAATGCATTTTTGAAGAATATTTGGTTGTATGACAATCCAATCTACCTACCACTGTACCCTCCTCAACCAACCAAAAAAATATGTGCACTGTTGAATCAAGTGTCCCTCGTGACAATGTTGAACTACACCAATCAACAATAGAACGTGCGTCACTGAATTTTGCTCCTGAAATCTTCAATTTCTCCTTAACTAGAGCTCTCTTTACACATGCACCTGCTCCATCATGCACCCCTTTCGCATGCCCAATTTAAAAAGAACTCCAAATATTAGGTACACCCCTTTCTACATGCATTCTACTCAACCAATAAAACATATGAGCATTCTTGAATTGGCTTGTGCACTTATCTGACCAAATGAGATGTCAGCCTAGTGCTATATCATGCTCCTGCAAGAACTCAAAAAAATTCTCGAAACAATGTTGGACATACTCAGACGAGTGAGATCTATCATCACTCATATAAAAATGATACTCTCTGATTATCTTTCAATCCTCCTCTGTAATATCAGGTGCATGTCTAAACATTATGTGGACAAAAATAGCAATCTGAATGGAATTGTAATACTGAGATTGTACCTTATTTTGTGGTTGCAATGTGTAGTTTTCAGCAAAATCAACAATTGATATAATAGTGCCAATCGGAAAAGTGTCCTTACATATCCTGAATTGTTGATCCAACCAATGAGACCTATGACTATGCCTTGCATATTTGTAGAAAATGTTGTCCTTAAAATATGAAATAAAATCAGCAACACTGCATTCTTTTGTAACCAACTTGCATCTAGAACCTTCACCTCCACTCTGCAAAGTATATTTGACTATCTCATATCTCTTTTTCTCAACAAGATCCTTTGCAAATTCATGTTCAAAACCCTCATGAAAACATTGACCAAACTTTGAAAATCCACCACATTGTGAGCACTTCACAATTAAACAATCATTTCTATAGAAAAAGGAACCATCATCCCTAGAACATAAAAATAGATCTAGCAAGTCCCTTGATGATTTCAGAAGATGCATTGCACCACACTCCTGTAGCATTTCATTAGTATGCAAAGTAGAACAGATATAGCATAATAGTTGATGATACATTGAAAACTCCACATGGTATTTGCAACAACAAGTATTACGAATCTTAAGAGGCACATAATAAAATGGCTTCAAACCTTCAAAAGTTCTTTGCGAGATTTCCATATTTGGATGTGTTTGAATAAATTTGTTGAACAACATTGTTTGGCTTGATTCCAAGAAATGTTTAGGATGCGATGTACGGTCTCGACTGCCAATTCTTAACTTTAAAACATCCTTTGCATTGGGTGATACTCTAGAGTTATCATGCCAAAAGTGTTGAATTGTTTGCTTTACATTATCGGTTAGCTTCTTATCAACACGTGGAAGCCTCCCGACAAAAGCCCAGGTATCATTTTGAAGAGGATCATCTCTTCTTTCTCTTCTTGCAAGTACTCTATCCAAATTTTTATGATGTAAGTCAAAATAAATACAAGTTTTTCTCATAAAGCAAGACTTTTTCAATTGATGGCTTACTAGGGCGGTTCTAATGACTCTCCGAACAACTCTCTTATCTTTTTACTTGTTATTTTTTCCAATAGACTTGATAGCATTAAAAAGATTTTTGACAATAATCGAATTTTTTTCGGTCCTCTTGTTCACACGAATCTTCAATTTGGCTAGTAACGGTCTCATCTTTTGCATCTTTAGCAATTGTATAAAAAATTGGCATTGCTCGGTCAATGTCTTATCACTAAAATATTGGTTGAAAAGTATTCTAGCCCACAACCAAACAGTTCCTGTTGACCTCTTGCCTTCAAAATTATTTATAATGTTATCATCAATTTCAACTAACCATTTAGGGGTCCTTGAAGGTCTTGAATTTGGAATATGTCTTTCTTCCACACAAGGTTCTTCATTTCTCATGTAATCTAGTGAAACCTAATTTACACTTGCTTCAATATTATGTTCAACATCTTCATTTCAAACATTTTCAATATCAATTTGAATAATTTCATTGCCAATTTCAATATCATGTTTAGCATCTTCAATTCCAACATTTTCATTATCAATTTCAATATTTTCATTATCAATTTCAATATTTTGATTCTCAATTTCAATACCATGTTCAACATCTTCAATTCCAACATTTTCACCTTGAAAATTTTTAATATCAATTTAAAAATTTTCATTCCCAATTTCAATATCATGTTCTACATTTTAACCTTGAACATATTCAATTTCCTATTCACTTGAAAGACCATAGGGCTCAGGTTCACCAATATTTAACATACCTTGTCTTTTCTTCCTATGACCTTTTCTATCTCTTTGTCTATATTCTGATATTTGTTCTTTTATAAGCTTTCTCTTATGCTTTTGCTTCTGACGACTGCTACTCCCCATTATACCTTATAAAAGATGCTAAAAAATCATTCCTTATGAAAAATTTGAGTACAAGATGCTCCAAAAAGTTGATCTTTGTCTCTTCGTATCTGAAACCGCATGTTTGTTGCCTGCAAAGTGCTGCAAACAGAATTTAGGGTCCATTGAAATGCACAAAAACGGCCCACATGGGGTTTTTCTATGATCTACAAATCCGACATCCGATATAATCAGATATTTGATTTGTAAAACATGTTCTGCAATGGTAAGATTCTGGCTCTACACATCGAAGTTTCACAAATCGAATATCCGATTCAAATTGGATATTGTATTCAAATTGGATATCCTATTTTTACACACATAGAACTAAGGGTTAATGGTAGAGAATGGGAGAGAGGGAGGAGAGTGGGAGAGGGAGAGAGAGAGGGAGAGAGAGAGGGAGGGGGAGAGAGGGAGAGAGAGAGAGGCAGAGTGAGGGATAGGGAGAGGGAGG